>JAANYP010003831.1:0-155000 GCA_020465985.1 Centrapalus pauciflorus
GGAATATGTTTCCAAGTCATCATGTATTGTTTTTTACTACAAGATCAGTTTACAAAGTCGAAGACAAAGTGGAAAACAGAACTGCTTAGCCTGCCCAAGCTGTTCTGTAACATGAAGACAAAAGGATATTTGAAAAAGGGTGACAGACCTTTTTCTTATATCAAAATAGGCCTTTACAGGAAGAAAGACGCAAAGTTGACATTCCTAAATTAGTTAAAGGCAATGCAACAGTAGACAAAGTAAAAAGACAAAAGTTCTGCACATGTGAAGACAAGTCTGCTTTTCAGAAAAGTGCAGAAAAGGTTATGTTGTCTTTTCAACAAGACTTTTCCTTTTCATTCTGTCCAATGAAGATGTTTCTCTGAGATCCTCTAAGTGAGTATAAAAGGAAGCTTCTAAGGTCAGAAAGAGTAGTGAAGAAAGCTAAGTGCTTAAACCAAGAGTGAACGTGCAAGTGTGACCTTCATGCATGCAAGTCTTCTGTAAAACAGCATCTGTGTGTCTAAGCTGTTTTACCTAAGCTGTTCCTTAAGTCTTGTAAACACAGTGAGTGCTTCTTAGTGAGTGTATTCACTGTATACTAGTGCGAGTCTGTCTTAGACTAGTAAGCATACTGTTGTATATGTCATCTCATCTTGAACTATTCCGCATTCAAGCTTGTTTGTAATTAACAAATTGTTGATAATACATACAAACATTGAGAAAAGAGTGTGTAGTTTTTAAATTGCTGTATTCACCCCCCCCTCTACAGCTTATAACTATATACTTTGGGAACCTCTCGGGACCTACAGGGATAATATGTGTTTGTGATGAACGGGCCACTGAGGTTGATCTGACTGGGGTAGACACAAGAGTATGGTTTGATGATGATTGAGCATCAGAGGAATTTAAGTTCTGGGATTGCACAGGAGATGCCATTTGAATACCTGTAAAAAAAAAATTAAAAATCATGTTAGTCTTATTACGTACACAAATGTCATCTGTCAAATATGTAGAAAAATTGTAACATTTTAATAGAAATTGTAAAAATTTGTGATTTTCTTTTTAAAGCATCGGGATTCCTGACAATAATTGATAATTATTGAAAGGACTCCAGAGTCAATCGTTTAGAGACCAATGTTAGAAAAATACAAATTTATAACAATTTCTTAAAAAAATGTGACATTTTTCTTAAAACTTTAAAATTCTACACTTAGAAAAATTTTCTGATGAAACTCGAATGAAACTACACGTTTCTCGAATGACTCTTTAACAACCTCGAGTGACACATGAAACAACTCGAATAAGTCTACACCCAACTCGAATGATGTATACATGAAACTCGACTAAGTCTATATACAACTCGAATGATACATTCATGAAACTCGACTAAGTCTATATACAACTCGAATGATACATTCATGAAACTCGACTAAGTCTATATACAACTCGAATGAAGTTTGACTCAACTCGAATAGGTCTTGAAGTTTCTCGAGTGAAGATATGTAAAACTCGAATATACTAAGTACTAAACTCGTTTGAAACATTAGGTCTAATACTCAACTCGAATGAACAAGTCAATTTCTCGATAGGACCTTGTCCCCAACTCGAATATTCTAAAAATGTTCCAATTGTAACAAACTCGCATGATACACATGTTTCTCGAATAAACCCTTATTCAACGCGATTGACATACATACTTCCTCGAATAGCATTACAAACAACTCTATTGACTCTTGGGTTCTCTCGAGTCTAATTAGAATCAATTCGAATCAGTCATCATGAAACTCGAATAATTCTCTAATGCAACTCGAATTATTCTTAAGTCAACTCGAATGAAACTTCCATACAACGCGAAAGACTCTGTAATGCAACTCGATTGACACTGTAAACTAACTCGAATGACTCTTTATTCGAGAACTGTCCTTTTATTTTTCTTAAGTCTAAAACACACTGATTTTATGAATTTAAGTTCAGAAATGTTTTTCAGTGTTTTAAAACTTGTACCCCCCTCGAAAATGCATTTTAAACATATTTGTTTTACTGAACTTTGAACAAAAACAACTTTAAAGTTGTTAAAAATTCAAGTTTCAGTTTATTCATGAACTCGAAACTGTTTCATAGGAAATTCGATGATTCTGTTTGTGTGAAGTGAAAATGACTTATGAAATAGCAGATTCATAGTCATAATGCTTATCCGAACAACATCACACCATTTATTTCTGTTTCATGAGCAAATCACAGTGTTTGCCATTAACGATGAAGAACTCAAAAATAAAAAATAAAAAATAAGAACAGATAGTCATACTTGAACAGATATACGGAACTATAAACATTCAAACTGAAAAAAAATAATGAAAAACAATCTTTTACTCACAATTTTGACTAAAAACCGTCGGTTGTAGGTTTTTGAGTTTTCTTTGAAGTGAAGGAACCTTATTTGGAGAAGATGAAGTGTTCGGAATTTCGAAAAAGTAATTTTGAATTTGAAAATTCAAATTTATATTCAACAATTATCCGGCCCATTTTGAAATTTTCAAATTTCAAATATCCGGCCCATCTTTTACTCCAAATTAGCCCACACACCAATTATTTTTAATCAAAAATGGTGACCAAAAAAAATATTAATTTCACAAAACAAAAAAATTTTATCAGCACAAAAAAAAAAATTTAAAATGTACAAAAAAAAATCACAATAATAAAAAAAATTTGTACATAACACAACACACAAAAAAATTTTAAACCATAAAAAAAAAATTAAACAAAAAAATTTTAACAAAACAAAAACAAAAAAAAAAATTTTCTCCCCCTTGAATTTCCGAAAGTTGCTCCCCCTCAACTTAATATTCAATTGCTCAGCTCTGCTCCCCCTACAGAATAACAGATAAATTTTATCAGATTTATTCAAAACCAGATAAATTTCTTTTCAGCTCCCCCTGCATATGACATTCCAGATCTTGTTAAATTCTCAAGTATATAAACTTTCTATGAATCATGAATTTAACATCAGATAAAAATCACTTAAAAAATGAAAATTTTAAAATTAAAATTTTGAAACTACTGAATTATTAAATCTTAACGATTCAACATACCTAATTTGTATACCAAAAAATTAAACCGCTTTTCATCTAACGCTTTGGTAAACAAATCAGCTAGTTGATATTCAGTAGGTACAAAATATAATTCTATATTTCTATTTTCTACATGATCTTTTATGAAATGATACCGAATGTCAATGTGTTTCGTTTTTGAATGTTGCACCGGATATGATGCAATAGCTATTGCGCTCTGAGAATCACAGTATATTGGAATCTTCTTTGGTGTAAACCCGTAATCACGTAGTTGGCTTTTCATCCACAACACTTGAGAACAGCAAGAAGATACAGCCACGTACTCTGCTTCAGCTGTTGACAATGAAACACAGTGTTGTTTCTTGGATGACCAACGTACGGGTTTGTCACCTAAGAATTGTACTGCTCCTGACGTACTTTTTCTGTCCATCTTATCACCTGCGTGATCAGCGTCAGAAAAAGCAGTCAGATGAAATGAAGACTCCCTAGGATACCACAAACCAAGATTTGGAGTACCTTTGAGATATCTTAAAATTCGTTTTGCAGCTGTTAAGTGTGATTCTTTTGGATTTGCCTGATATCTAGCACAGACACATGTAGCAAACATAATATCTGGTCTACTGGCTGTTAAGTACATTAATGACCCAATTATACCTCGATAATGGGTTACATCTACAGGTTTCCTGAGATGTCCGCATCGAGTTTTGATTTTGAATCCGGAGCCATGGGAGTTTTCATAGGAGTACTATTGACCATGTTAAATTTCTTCAACATGTCTTGTATGTATTTTGACTGATTGATAAAAATACCATCAGTCAATTGTTTTACTTGTAATCCTAAGAAAAAATTTATTTCCCCCATCATGCTCATTTCGAATTTCTGGGACATTAAAAATGCGAATTTCTTACAAAATTCTGGATTTGTAGACCCAAATATTATATCATCTACATATATCTGTATTACTATGATATCTGACTCCTGACGTTTTATAAACAAGGTTGTGTCAACTGCACCTTTTGTAAATCCACATTTCAACAGATATGTTGAAAGTGCATCATACCAAGCACGAGGTGCTTGTTTAAGGCCATACAGTGACTTATCCAAAATATATACATGATCAGGTTTCGAAAGATCAGTAAATCCTTCGGGCTGATATGTATATACTTCATCAGTTAGTTCCCCGTTTAAAAACGCAGTTTTGACATCCATTTGATATACTGTAAAATTTTTATGTGCGGCAAAAGCTAAAAACATCCTTATAGCTTCAATGCGTGCAACTGGTGCGAATGTTTCATCATAATCAATCCCTTCTTGTTGACTGTATCCTTTGGCCACGAGACGAGCTTTATTCCGAATAATGACACCGTGTTCATCTTTCTTGTTCTTGAAGATCCATTTCGTGCCAATTATGGATTTGTCTTTTGGTCGCTCAACAAGTCTCCAGACCTTTAACCGTTCAAACTGGTTGAGTTCTTCTTGCATTGCTACAATCCAATCAGCGTCCAGAAGGGCTTCTTTTACATTTTTGGGCTCAATCTTACTCAAAAAATTTGAAAATAAGCATTCATTGATAGTAGCCCTTCTGGTTTGGACTGAAGCAGATGGATCACCAATGATGTTCTCTATTGGGTGATTTCTTGTCCACTTAACTGTATGTGGAAACGGTTCTATTGGGTCTTGGTTGGGATTGGAATCGAAATATGGTTCGGGAGTTGCTGCAGATGTTGTAGGTGGAACATCTGAGGTAGGAGCTTCTGACTGTTCTGAAGTAATAGGGGTTTTAGAAGTATGTGGAGGTTCAATTGGTTGTACAATCTCAGTAGTTGACTGCACATTTGTTGTTGAAGCTTCTCCAGTTTCTTCTGAACTTTGTTGTTGAGAAAGATCTGAAACTACGACTGGATCTTCAGTGATCCTGTCAGGCACCAAATTTTGAACATTAGATTTGGGAGTTTCAAAATAATCATCATAAAAGTTCTCAAACAACTTATTTAATTCATTTTGTTCAGCATGTTGTCTATTTGACTCCAATGAAGTCTGCATGTTAGGTCCGGGTCCTGAACTGGTGTGTTCAGAAGCCATTACCACTCCTTCGTCAAATTTAACATTTACGCTCTCGTTGACTATCTTGGTTCTCTTGTTGTATACTCGGAAAGCAACCGACTCCTTTGAATACCCGATGAAGATTCCTTCATCCGCCTTTTGATTAAACTTTCCCAGATTGTCTTTATCATTCAATATAAAGCATCTGCAACCAAAGACATTGAAAAATTTAACATTAGGTATTCGTTTATTGATCAGTTCATACGGAGTCTTTCCGAATCTTTTATTTATTATTGAACGGTTTTGTGTGAAACATGCTGTTGCAACCGCTTCTGCCCACAAGAACAATGGTAAATTGGAGTAGGCCAACATCGTCCTAGCTGATTCCACTAGTGTCCGATTTCTTCTTTCAACGACACCGTTTTGTTGTGGAGTCCGAGCAGCTGAGAATTGATGTGTAATTCCTACTGAATTTAAGAACGAGTCTAATGATTTGTTCTTGAACTCTGTTCCATTGTCTGAGCGAATTGTCTGAATGGTGAGTTGCAACTTTACTTGTACTTTTCGTATGAAGTCAATGATGATTTCAGTTGCATCTGATTTGGCTCTTAGGAAAAACACCCATGTGTATCGTGAATAGTCATCAACTATCACCAATACATATCGTTTCTTATTTATGCTTTGTACTCTCATTGGTCCACACAAATCCATATGTAATAACTCTAGTGCTCTCGTGGATGAGTGTTCTGTTTTGGATTTGTGTGTGGCTTTTGTCATCTTTCCTTTTTCACATGCCGCACATAGTTGCTCTTTTTGAAATTTTAGCGCCGGCAGCCCTTTAACTAACCCTCCTTTTGCTAGGTTGGTCAGTTCATTGAAATTCAGATGTGAAAGGCGACGATGCCACAGCCATGCTGTTTTAGATGTTGCTTTTGACAATAAGCAGACATCTTTCTTCAGATTGATCGAGGCTAAATCAATGGAGTACAGATTTGTTTTCCTGTTTCCTGCTAGAATTTCTTTTCCTTCTGCTGATCTGATGCTGCACCGATTGGCTTTGAAGTTGACTTCTAACCCCTTATCACACAGTTGTCCAATACTGAATAGATTATGACCAAGACCGTCAACATAAAAGACCTTTTGGATTGTGATTTTGTCATACTTCAGACTTCCGTATCCCTTGATCGGACAAAACTGATCGTTTCCAAATCTTACCGTCCCACAGAACTTTTCTACAAAGTCCGTGAGTGTGTCTCGTTGTCCGGTCATATGTTTGGAGCATCCCGAATCAAGGTACCAGACATGGTTTACCTATAAAACGTAATAGCACATGAGGTACCCACTTGTAGTTGGGTACTTTAGTTTTAGGTAAAACATGCATAGTATCATTTGTTTTTCTAACTGATATGGCTTTAGGCTTATCGTTTGAATTTATTTTAGGTACCCATTTTTGAACTGTTCTTTTGGGTATCCACTTTTGTACAATTCGCGGTGGAATTGTTTTTGAAATTTTTATCTGTGGATCCTTTTTCTGTTCATACAATGGGTCCTTTTTCTTTGGTTGCCATACAAGCTTATTATATTTCACAGTTTCAGACTTACAAACATAAGAATTCAAAGCAATTAATTTCGATCTTGAAAACTTAATACAAGAATTATTAACAATTTTATCATTATTACAGACAGAATGTTCAATTTTGCTGTTTCTATCTGTAACAATTTTTTCTTTCACGCGCCATTCTTGTTTTATAATCTTGTTTTTCTCTTCTCTTTGCTTCTTTCGCCACACTTGTTTTCTCGACCCGTTCACAACGTTATCTGACATAAAAGAAGTTTGAGAATTAGAAGATTTAGATGCTTGTTTTTTCTGTAACCTTTTCATACCTGTTGAAGATTTGACTTTACGTGCAAAAGAGTCCGTTGATGAGGATGATTCACCCTTTTCAAAACTAGGAGACTTAACAAACAGTTTTGTTTTCTCCTTCTTTTGTTGCACTGATGGTGAATATTCAGATGGTATTAAAGAGTCTGTAGTCATTCTTTGCAGAATTTTAACAGATTCTTTATTACCAGTTGATAGTGTGTTAGTCAAAGGTTTGATAAATTCACCAATTTTACCAAATCTTTGATCTAATGAATTAACATCAGAGTGCATGAACAGATCAAATTCTTTTTCTGAATTTATAGAATCCAGAGAAATAGATGAATGTGGATCAGACACATTTATGTTTTTAGACTTATCTTGCAACATTTGTTCTATTTTTAGTAATTCAGACTTGAGTGTTCCATTCTCTGTCTCAAAACTTTTAATTTTCAATTCTAAATCAGAATTTATCTGTTCTAAAATTGAATTTGGTAAATATAGTTTTTGAGACTGAGTTGGTAATTCAGACAAATCCTTTTCAGAATAAGTTTGAATGTACTCTTCTTTAGTATCAACAATGTTGCTGATTTCATTTATCTTGGTATAGTCAACATAATTTTGCATTTTGTCTGATCTTGACCTTTTGATTTCTTCACTGGATTCTACTTCTTCAGATGCTTTCAAGAATGTCATTTTTAATCCTAAATTCATGTATCTGACATCATATAATGTTGGTGAATTTGATATAGCTTTTGTCAGATACTTAGGATTTTCCCAACCAATACCAGATTTAGAGTTATAAAACTCTGTATCTTTTGGTTGATTTAAATATATTGTTTGATCTGTTTGCCCTCTTTTAATAAATTCATCCTCCATCTTTTTTATTTTCTCATAAAGTTTAGTTCTTTCTTCAAATATGGCATGATATTTTACAGAAAAGTTTGAGGCTTCTAATTCAGCTATTCGCAGACTTTCTTGTAAATCAGATATTTTGTGATTCAGATTGAGTATATTGCTTTGAAGTTCTTTTTCCTTATCTTGTAAGTCTGAGACAGCTCGTAAAGCTAAGGCTTTATCTTTGGAAAAATCTAGGACTAAATTGTGTTCATTTAGAAGTTTGTTTTCCAAAGAATGAACCTTTTTCTTTTCTGCTTTTAAGGATTTTTCAAACTTTTTAAGCATGAAAGCCATATTAGTTAGTTTTTCTTCTAATATGCATGAGTCGTCAATATCAGAATCTGAAATAGAATTTACCTCCTGTCCTTCTGAATCCTCTGAGTTATCAGACTCTGAATCCTCCTCATTTTCAGCTTTATTTTGGCCAGATGCCATTAATGCAACTTCTTCTTTTTCTTCCTCTTCATCAGAATCAGATTCTCTCCTCTCTTCATCCTCTTCATCCGTCAGTCCAACCCACACCTCATCTTCAGCTATCATAGCTGATTCACTCAGTTCAGATTCATTGAAGATTTCTGACTTTAGACAGATATGGGCATCTTCATCTAAAATGTCATCATCTTCTGATAACTGTAACCAATGATCATCCTCCGCCATAAGAGCTTTGCCTGATTCTTTCTCTTTGGCTAAGAGGGCCTTTCTTGTATAGTAGTCTGAATTTTTGACTACTGGAGATCTGCATTCCCGGGCATAGTGACCTGGTTTTCCACAGTTATAGCATTTCTGTTCAGATTCCTTCTTTGTTGATTTATCTGACTTCTCATATTTGTCAGACTTTCGTGCACTACTTTCTCCAGCCTTCTCATACTTATCCTTTTTCTCAACTTTCCTTGAGCCTGTTTTGTAGCGCATTTTGTTGTTTGTTGGCTTCCTGTAAAATTTCTTCTGAAATGCCTTTGTAAGCAGTGCCATCTGTTTTTTCATCTCTTCAATCTCTGAATCTGCAGATGAATCTGATGATTCTGATTCTGATGATGTACTGCTGATTACCGCTCTTTTCTCCTTTTTGAGCTTGTATTTATACTTTTTCTCCGCCAGTAGAGCTAGTGGATCAGCAGTTTCTTTTTCCGCTTTCTTCTTTCCAGATATTTTCCTCAAAACAACTTCTTGGTAGTTGTTGAGGTTTTCAAATAGCATATGAAAATCCATCTCCTCTATATCTTTCGTTTGTTGGATGATCATAGCATATTTTTCCCATTCTGGATTTAGGACATTTAAAAATTTGACATTGATGTCCAAGTTGGACTTCGTCACTCCGTTTCTTTTTACTTCACTTACCAGATTTACAAATCTGAGATAAGTGTTTTCCAGAAGTTCACCTTCACGGGCTCTAAAGTTCTCAAATGTCATTAGACTATTCCTAGCCCTATTAGTAGCAGCTCTGTCTGATCCCCGCATGATTTTGCATACTTCATCCCAGATGGACTTAGCAGTCTTTGTATTTGTCAGACAAGTGTATATTTCATTGGGGATTGAAATCAACAATAACTTTCTTGTAGTCTTGTCCCCTAACTTTCTCTTTTTCTGGGCCTCTGTTAGGTTTGTTACCTCAACAGTCCTTGGTGGTATTGGGGGATTTCCAGTTGGTACTCCTGGGATCGTTTCCATAAAAATTGCTGGTCCTTCATTTAATGATTTCAGCATTTCTTCAGATAAATCATGGAAACTGATAAATTCAAGAAACCGCTACCGCCATTGGACATATTCCCCTCTGTATAAGATTGGGGGTTTGGTTTCTGATCCCATAGCAAGTGCTTCTTTAGACATGTTGATTGTTTGTTGGGAAACTTTGACCAAGATCAAATGAACTCCGAATGAGATTGAAAAATTTGATCACACCTTGAAACACAGATTAGTACTGAAATCTACAACACAATGGCTTGTTAGTAGTAATAAGCAGTGAATTGTGTTTGGATTAATGTGTGTGACAAACTTGAATGATTCTTGTGTTATGAGTGACACTTGAATGAATGTAGTGTAAAACTTGTTTGATTCTTTGATCAATCTTGAATGTGTGTTTGATCAAACTCGAATGTAAGTTTGATCAAACTCGAATGCTTTTCTGATAAAACTCGATTCAAGTATATGATAACATCTTATACACAAACTCGAATGAGTGTTTTGTTAAACTCGAATCAATGTTATACAAAACTCGAATGAGTGTTTTGTAAAACTCGAATCAATGTTATACAAAACTCGAATGTGTCTGACAAAACTCGAGTGAATCTTGCACAACTCGAATGGGTCTTATATAAATCTCGAATTGGTCTTATATAAAACTCGAATGAGTCTTATATAAAACTCGAATTGGCCTTATATAAAACTCGAATGTGTCTTTTATAAAACTCGAATGGGTCTTATATAAAACTCGTATGGGTCTTATATAAAACTCGAATGGTGTTCTGAAATTCAAGTTAGATTGTTGTCAACTCGAATATTACAGTTTGGCAACTCGAGTAATAGTAAGACACAACTCGAATAACAAAGCTAACCGACTCGATTAACTAAGATACCCGACTCGATTAACTGTTATATTCAACTCGATTTACACACAAGATGTGTATAATTCGAGTTTCTTAGAATTTTCAGCTTTTCAAGTCTTAAATTCAGATTAAATCCACACTGTAATCGAGTTTCTTAGAATTTTACCCAATTTCATTCAAATTGTAATCGAAGGTAAGGTTTTTGAATACAAACACTTTTTGTAAAGCACTTTTATGCAAAAATGAATCTAAACCAGACTTTTTCAATGAAACAGTACCGGTTTTTGAACTTTTCAAAATTTCAGAAAATTGCTCAGATCTTTTTCTGTGTTTTGAAAATCAAAACAAGTTTATATTCAATTGATTCGTCTTTGAAACCTGAACCTTCGATCCAATTAACACTGTGAATGATCAACAGAATCAAAACCCCTAGTGATTTTAGGGTTTTTCCGAAAAATACTCAAGAACACGAAAAACAGATTCAATCTCAAACAGAATGATTCATTCCTAAGGCTCTGATACCAATTGTGAAAAATAGTTTCTACCAATTCAATCAACTAGATGCAATTAATATGAACACAGAATTTAATCAACACTAACCAAATGATTCAATTGAAAATCTTGTTGAATACACAATGATGAACTGGAATATTCTTCGTGCAGAACTGCTGTTCTCAGAAATGAAAGCGTACAAACTAATCTTCTGACCGATTCTCCCTATTTTGAAAGTCAACATGACTATTTATACAAATTTACAAACTATAAGGAAATTACACAATCAGTCCCTAGACTTTGATATTTCATCAATTAAAAACATATTCTAACATGTTCTGCCTAAGCTATTCTGAGAAACTGGAGCAGTGTGAGACATATAATAACTTAGAACATTTAGGACACTTAGTCACTTTTATTTAACCTGCCCAGCTTGCTTACAAGATAATTAAACCTGTTTTCGTGAAGAGGCTTGGTAAAAATGTCTGCAAGCTGTTCATCTGTGGAAATAAAACTTAATTCCACATTATCTTTCTGAATGTGATCCCTGATGAAGTGATGGCTGACCTCTATATGCTTTGTTCTGGAATGAAATACTGGATTGTTGGAGATAGCTATAGAACTTGTATTATCACACAGAATAGGAGTTTTCCTATATACAAGTCCATAGTCTTCAAGCTGATGCTGCATCCATAGAATCTGCCCACAGCAGCTTCCAGCAGCTATATACTCAGCTTCAGCAGTAGAAGTAGAAACTGAGTTCTGCTTCTTGCTACACCAACTTATCAACTTACCACCAAGGAGTTGACACCCACCTGTTATGTTTTTTCTATCTAGCCTGCAGCCTGCAAAATCAGAATCTGAATAACCTGTTAGCTCAAGACTTGAGTCTTTGGGATACCAAAGACCCAAACCTGGTGTACCCTTAAGCTATCTGAAGATTCTTTTTACAGCAGCTAGATGTGTTTCTTTAGGATCAGCTTGAAACCTAGCACCTAAACAGTTAGCAAACATAATATCTGGTCTACTAGCAGTTAAGTATAGCAAGCTCCCAATCATGCCTCTGTAAGCTGTTACTGAAACAGCTTTGCCACTGGCATCTGCATTCAACTTTAAATTGGTTGCCATTGGGGTTTTGATAGGAGAACTTTGATCAAATTTAAACTTTTTCAAAAGATCTGAAGTATACTTTCTTTGATTTATAAAAATTTCATTTGAGGTTTGTTTAACCTGTAATCCTAGAAAGAAAGTAAGTTCTCCCATCATACTCATTTCATATTTAGATTTCATTAGTGAAAAATTCTTGCATAACTGATCATTAGTAGAACCAAATATTATGTCATCCACATAAATTTGAACAAGCATAATATCAGACTTCACCTTCTTTATGAACAGTGTGGTATCCACTTTACCTCTTGAATAATCATTGCTCATAAGGAAATCAGTTAGAGTGTCATACCAGGCTCTAGTGGATTGTTTTAGACCATAGAGAGCTTTGTTAAACTAATAGACAAAACCTGGATGATGTTCATTTTTAAAACTTGGAGGCTGCTTGACATAGACTTCTTCTTGCAGCTTACCATTCAAAAATGCACTCTTCACATCCATTTGAAATACCTTCATGCTCTTACGAGCAGCGTAGGTAGAAACAAACGAATTGCATCTAACCTGGCCACAGGAGCAAATGTTTCATCATAGTCAATGCCTTCCTCTGGTCTATAGCCTTGAGCAACTAGCCTTGCCTTATTTCTAATGACATGACCTTGCTCATCCATCTTGTTCTTGAAAACCCATTTGGTGCCAATTATTGTTTTTCCTTTAGGAGCAGGGACCAGCTTTCATACTTTATTTTTATCAAACAGATTGAGTTCTTGTTGCATAGCAGTGATCCAATTGGCATCTATAAGTGCTTCATCCACTTTCTAGGCTCCATTAGGGACACAAAACTAGAAAACATACAAAAGTTTGGTAAGCTGTCCCATCTTGTTTGCACCCCTTCGTTGATGTCACCAATTATTTGATCATTTGGGTGACACTTGATCCACTTAGGATCTTGCTTCAATGAAGATTCTCCTGAGTTATTTGCATCTTCAACAGGTCCTGTTGAGCAGCTCTCAAGAATTTCTGACACACTAATATCTTGAGCCTGTTCACTTGTTGAGGATGACTCTCCATTGTTGAACATATCAGCAGAGGATCCAGGAAAATCAACATTGATTGGTTCAGGAAATGAAGTTGTAATTATGTCAGTACACTTATTCACACAGGGTGTATCAACATAATCATCATCATGTCCATCATGATTAGGAGGTTCCACTCTGGATGTAGTGGAAGCTTTTGAGTCATTTTCTTCATTGATGGAATGCATAAGATCATCAAAGTTGAACTCTCCTGAAACTGATTCAGGAACAGCTTTGGTGGAGGCACTCCTAGACTCTTCAAAGGTGACATTGATATATTCATCTATCACCTTTCTCTTGTTGTTGTATACTCTGTAGGCTTTGGAGATATCAGAATATCCAACAAACACACCTTCATCAGCTTTGGGTTCAAACTTTGCCAGTAGGTTCCTTTGATTCAGAATGAAGCAGGGACATCCAAACACATGGAAATAGCTAATGTTTGGCCTCCTCCCTTTGAGTAACTCATAGGGAGTCTTGTTGAACCTTTTAACCACCAAGGATCTATTTTGGGTGAAGCAAGCAGTGTTGACAGCTTCATCCCAGAATGATGAAGGTAAACCTGATGCACACAGCATGGTTCTAGCAGCTTCAATGAGAGTTTTGTTTCTCCTTTCAGCAACTCCATTTTGTTGTGGAGTTCTTACTGCTGAAAAGTTCTGTGACATCCCTCTTTCCTCACAGAAGTCCTCAAGAGTACTGTTTCTGAATTCAGTACCATGGTCACTTCTAAGTTTCTTTACTTGAGTAGAGTTCAGCATTTCCATCTTCTTGATAAATCCAATGCTTTCTCTAGCAGCCTCTCCTTTGCTCTTCAGAATGATCACCCATGTAAACCTGGAGAACTCATCAACCATTAATAGAGTGTATCTTATTCCTCCTAGACTTGGGACACTGACTGGTCCAAACAAGTCCACGTGGATTAAGAAGAGAGGAGTATCACTAGAGAAATTGTGCTTAGATTTAAAAGAGATTTTCTCTGCTTGCCTTTCTCACAAACTGTGCAGAGTTTATCCTTAACAAAGGTTATAGAAGGCAAACCTGTTACCAAGTCTTTTTTACAGACTTTGTTGATATTCTTGAAGTTCAGGTGTGATAGCCTTTTGTGCCATAACCAGTTCAGGTCTGCATTGCTTCTTGAGATAAAGCAGGTTTCAGTTGTGGGATCAGCAGATTTCATGTCCACAACATATACACCTTTCTTTCATTGTGCACACAACACAACTTTACCTTGGGGATCCAATATGTAACCAAGGTTCTCATCAAAGTTAACCTTGTAGCCAGCATCACACAGTTGACTTATGCTTACAAGATTATGTTTCAGCCCAAGCACATAGGCTACCCTTTTGAACACTGCAGCACCAGCTTGAAGAGTTCCATATCCTTCTGTGGATCCCTGTACATTGTCACCATATGTGACTTTTGGCCCTTTTTCAGGCCTGAGATCACTCAGCAGGTCCTTGCCACCTGTCATGAGAAAATATTAGTTATCTGTAGGGGAACTTATCATAGGGATGAGTTCTCCTACTTCATCAACATTTGTTGATGGACTAGTGATATCCACACTAATGTTTCCTATTTGGATGGTATCAGCTTGAATACCATCCTCATTGACTATGTTACTTCCAACACTGCTCGGTTTTGCAATGATGGAACTAGCAGAGTCAACAGGCCTCATGTCCTCAGTTTCAGGACAGTCTTTGGCCATATGTGTCTTCTTCCCACACTTATAGCATTTTCTCTTTTTAGCCTTTTTGGAAAAAGAACCTCCAGAAACATATTCTGAATTGTTTTTGTTGATTCTGTCAGCAGGTTTAGCAAACTTATTAGATGAATCAATAGTTTGGGTGGAAGGCACAATGGCAACAGCTTTGCCTGTTTCTTCTTTCCTCTTTTTGGGAGGACAGATATCAAACACATGAAGCTTGATTGGCTTTTGACCTTCCATTGTTTTGGGAAACTTATTCCCAAATTTCTCAGGTTGAGCAATAGCTTTGACTTTGCCCTTACTGAGATGTGATGGATGTTGCCTATCAACATAATCACAGCTTTTGGTTTTGAAAGACTTACTTTCATTTATAACCAATTTTCCACTATGATTTAAAAACTTATTTGAAACCATAGAAGATTTACTTTCAACATGAGACCCAGAGCCTGTTTTGTCAACAGATTTAGAGTCCATAGCTGCAGCTTGAACTTGTTTTCCTTTCTTTTTCTTGTGTGAGTCAAAGAGCACTTAGCAGGTTGATTTGATGGAGAACACATTCCATCATCAGCTTTTGGAGCTTTTTCACACAAGCTGTCAGTATTTTGAGGCCTGACAAACTTGTTTGTTGAGACTAGCTTCCCATTCACTTTCTAAAAGAAAATGCTAGGAAGGTCACCAAGAGTGGATAAGTCATCTTTCAGATTATTTATCTCAACAATAGAAGCTGCTTTGTCAAGATCCCCTCCAAGATAGGCTTGGATTTGTGCAGGGATCTGTTGACTAATTCAATGGTTGACTTTTTGTGCAGATTGGCACCAAGAGTCAACTATCTTTTGAAGCTTTGCATGTTTTATGTCTGTCTCTCTCTTTTCTTCTAGTAAAATGGAGTTGATGTGTTCTAATTCATCAAGCTCAGTTTCCAACTTATGGAAACTGTCCAGTTTGCTAGATTTTATGTCAAGATCAGTTTTAAGCTTAGAGATTTCAGACAGTAAAACCTTGTGCTTCTCAACAGCAGCTTTTGAATCAACAAGCATGTATTCAAACATTTTTACTTTTTCATCAGAACTTTAAGCCATAAAGTTTTGTACCTTGTACATCGTTGTGAGATTCCAGTTCTCTAAGCTGCTGAAGGCTTCAGCTTCAGCCAGGTCCTGTTTGAAGTTGCTGGTTGATGGAACATCAGTGTTGGCCATCAGACAGTTGTTATCTTCTTCATCTGAAGATGAGTCAGATTCCTCCCAATCACGTGTCTCAGCCATGAGTCCCTTTTGCTTGTTGGAAGCCACTGAGTTTTCCAACTTTTTCAGCTTAGCCATGGCCATAAGGTACTTAACCCTGTAGCCATCGTCCCTGTTTGTCTTGAACGGTTTGGATGACTAACCAACAGCTTTAGACACACAGTCAGCAGCTATGTGGCCAGTCTTGCCACATTTAAAGCACTCAGCCTTAGTATTATCAAATGCCTTTTTTTTACAGCATTTGAGTTCCTCTGCATCATTCTTCCACCAAACCTCTTCTTGTTGAACTTTTTGACAAGCATTGCAATCATTTGCTCATCATCAAGTTCAACAAGATCTTCACAGTCTTCCTCTTCAGACATCTCTTCCCTTTCACATCACCCTATTGATCAGGTTGTGTGAACACATCACATACTTGACCAACAGGTTGTCTCACGCTGGCCACCAAGGCAGTACCTCTCTTAGACATTTCCAAGGCATTTCTTTTCTGTTGCCTTGACTGCTCATCATTCAGTAGGGATCCATAGAAGTTTACAAGATCCATACCTTTGATGATGCCTGAATTTCTCAAGATAGTAGAAAAGTAGTTCCATTCTTCAGGCAGGATGTCCAAGAATTTGTTCACCAAAGTTAAGCTGTCCTTTGTGATCCCAACAACTTTGAGATCATTGATAAGAGCAGTGAACCTGGTATAGGTTTCTGTGAGTGACTCCTTTGGTTTTGCAAAGAAGAGTTTATACTGTCTAACAAAATTGTTGATCCTGTTATCCAGTGTGATTGTGGGACCATCATAGACGGTACACAAACTATCCCACATCTCCTTTGAAGTATTCATTTTCTCAATCTGTTTGAACACATCATCAGGAAGAGAAATGACTAGGTTGTTCCTGGATTTTGCATCAATAGCAACCGGCCTTTTGTCTTCATCAGACCATTGAGTTTTGGCCTTCTCAAAGGTTCTGATTTTAGGGGCAGCTCCTTCAACAGCAGGAGTGATAGTAGTAACAGAAGTTGGCACATAGGGACCTTCCATTACTATCTCTGGCACTTGTAAATCCAGATTCTCTAAGTAGAGCATCATTCTGCACTTCCAACCAGAGAAGTCTTGATGATTGAATTTGGGGGGTTTGGCCATTGAGCCATTGTCATAGTAAGAGGATGAACTTGCAACACTGTTATCCATGGGAAAGTAGGGAGAATGAGAGATCTAGAGTTGACACACACTCTATCTGCTCTGATACCAGTTGTAGGTCCCAAAAGGCTTCCCAAGAGTATTGTTCTAAGCTGTGGAGGGGGGGGGGGTGAATACAGCAAATTAAAACTCAACACTCTTTTCTCAATGTTTATGTATACTATTAACAAATGTTAATTACAAACAAGCTTGACTGCAGAAAGGTTCAAGCTGAGATGACAAATACAGCAGATGTTTCAACTAATCTAAGACACACTCAGACTAGATACAATTAATACACTCACTTAGATGGACTCACTGATTTTACAAGACACAGATGGACAGCTTGAGTATAAACATCCTAGACACACGTACTGTTATATTCATGCAGACTTGCATGCATGAAAAACACACTTTAATGCACGATCTGATTCTCACTCTTGGATATCTCACAATCCTTAGAAACTTCCTTTTATACTCTCACTGAGAATCTCAGTGAAGCTTCTTCATTGGACAATGAGATAGTGGGATGTCTTTCCAAAAAGACAAAACACCTTTTCTGCACATTCTAATAAAGCAGACTTGTCTTCATGTGGCAGAATCTTTGTCTTTTTCTTTTTGTCACTGTTGCATAAGGCTTTAACCAAAAGAGGAATGTCAACTTTGCATCTTTCTTCTTTTGTTAAGGCCATTTTGATATAAGAAAAGGTCTGTCACCCTTTTCAGATATCCGTTTGTCTTCATGTAACAGAACAACGTTGGCAGGCTTTTGTAGTTTCTGTTTTCCACTTTGTCTTCGACTTGTAAACTGATCTTGTAGACAAAAACAATACATGAGGACTTGGAAACATATTCCATAAAGTGTTTAGTCGGTTCACAAAGAACAGGTTCTGTTCACAAAGAACAGAACACTTAGAATCTTTCCAAGCTGCTCAACAGAACAGAGCAGCGTAGACAGTTTATGTCCAGCCTGTTCAGCAGACGCAACAGCTTGGACGATCTGCCTTTGTTGCAACAAATGCAACAAGGTAAACAACTTTGACTCATATTGCAAATCACTTTTCAGGTTTCAATAAGGCATAAACAGGCCTTAAATTATACCTTCAAGTGCATCAAACATGTTTGATTAAAAATCTCCCCCTAAGTTGTAGAGCAGGTTTGACTGAGGCCTTTTTGTGCCTAACAATTATGGAAATTAAAAACATTTAAAATGTAAGTTAAACTTTGAAATAAAGTAAGAATAGGGTTACCTGATGATAGATGAGAAATAAAATGCAAGAAGAATGATTAAAAACGATTGAGAATTGAGCTTTGGAGCTTCAAAATTCGTAACAATGGTGGTTTTCAGTCGACGGATTTGAAGAAATGGTAGCGTAAGGAAGAAGGAAAGATATCACGCCTATTTATAGGCAGGCGGGTCGGGTCGATTTGCATGATTCGTGCGGTGTTCCCAAGCACTGGGCCAATCATTACAAATTGGGCCAAAGTAAAATTTAAAGAAATTTGGGCTTAGTGAAACTTAACTAAATAAAACTGAAAAATGGCCCAAAGAAAGAAAAGAAAAAAATCTTTTTGAGTTTTTCTATTAACATCCTAAGTAAAACTTAACTAAGTATAAAATAAAGAAAAAATCTTTTTGAATTTTCAAAATATTTGGCAAATAAATATAAATAATAAACAATAAAATCTTTTTGTGTTTTTTAGAGTACGTTACTAAACGAATAATAAAAATAGAATAAAATGAAAAGCACATTTCCTGAATTACCCTCCCTCATATAAACAATTAACCTTTATAGATTGAACCCTTGTAGACTTTGAAATTCTGTCAAACCTGGATATATTTAGCGTCCCAGTCAACTTTGAACAATTCACATAGCAACTGTCAGGATCATTAACATTAAAGAGATACATAGATAAAGAAATACTGAACACAATTTTGTGACACGACCTTTTAAATTTAAATATCAGATATTTTCTAAATAAAGAAATTTCAAAGAATTACTTGGTTGAAATAGAATTATTTAGAGAAAATCTGAAATTTAACTGGAAGGAGCATTCAACATGCCAATTTGAGATACTAAGAACTGAAAACGAGGTTCGTCTAAAGCCTTAGTAAAAATATAAGCAAGTTGAAATTCTGTGCCTACAAAATATAATTCAATTGTCCCTTTTTCTATGTGATCTTTAATGAAATGATACCTGATGTCTATGTGTTTTGTTCTTGAGTGCTGCATGGGATTGCAAGATATGAAAATTGCACTTTTGGAATCACAGTATATCGTGTGAAGACCACCCCTTGCGGGGCGGTGATCACGAGTCTAGGTCCCAATTCATGCAACACAATATCAATCATACTAAGATAGGGTAATTAAATTGCGGAAAAATAAAATTACATGTACATTACAGAATAGGATTTAAGTTTACATATTTCAAAATAAAGTTATAAAAGGGTAACATCTAATCTAGTCATAACATCATAAGTCACATCAAGAGTACCCAAAACCACCACATTTGCTGTCTTCCAATTAGTACCAGAAGGTTTGTTGAGTAGTGGTCTAAGAAAGCTTCAAAACTTGGATCTTGAATGACCTAAGTACTAGGTCATGCAGGTGATTTTCCTTTGGCTTTTCCTGTAAAATATTAATGCAACATCTGTAAGCAAGGCTTAGTGAGTTTATAGATTTTCAAAATCAACATGCGTGTCAAGCGGGTCATTAGTTTAGCGTGATATATCTTGGCTGCCGCTACAACCCTCATGATTGAGATATAGAATCATAGAATTGGATGATGTTCAAGCCACACTCACACTTAAATTGTGGGGATCAGCGACATACTGGGCTAGCTACCAGTAAGTCAATATGGCGGAACATCGGAGGTCATTACCAAGTTCATAAGAACTGGTGAAATATCCAGGTCTAGAACAATAGACCATTAAGGGCTAGTCAAGCTGAATAAATCTTTCAAGTGTCTGATCAAATAATGAAAGCTTAAGTCATAGGAGGCATGATAGCAATGAATCATAATGCAACATCTGAAGAAGTCTTAAATGCAATATGAAATGATAATCAAATAGCTATCATGATCCACTGGGCAACACCGAACCATAGTGTGCACAGGTTTCAATCCAGCTGATAAAATGAATGTCAATAAATCTATCATCAACAATGTATCTCAACCGGAATTTATGCATGTTCAATCTGAATATCTATAACTCACAGGTCTGGTCTTTGTCAAACAGATATAAAATCTGCCACCTGAGTTATCTCAGGATTTTATCTTTGTCAATTCTGTTCTGTCAATCAAATCTCTGACCGCTTTTAAGTCTTTAAGTCTTTAAATCAATGTTCAGATATTAACTGAACCTGTCCAGAATCATATTATATCAATCTTGTCAATATCATCATCATTATCATGGAATTTCATCATCTTTCGGTCATTAAAGTCATTAATTCTATCTGCTTCTGATAACTTATTTATTTCACAAATCATTCTTTGTCTCAATATTTCTCAAAAGTCCTCTATTTATATATTTAACAATATATATAATCATTCATTTAATTGAAATATCAAATACATAAAAGTGGGTTTCGGACCATCCGGATTCGGATCATCCGGATCCAGACCCATCCGAATTAGGGACCCGAATTAGCTCATCCGAATTAGCAACCAAATTCGGACCAAGTAGTGTCCGAATCAGTCATCCAGATTCGGATTTGGGACCGAATTAGGTGCCATCCGAAATGTTAAATCCGAAATTGGGAACCATCCGAACCGAAGCATAGGTCCGAAGCATGGGCACCATCCGAATTCGGGTAATCCGAATTTGGATCCCACACTTAGTAAATTTTTCCAGAAATGTTCATAATGTTCTTCATTTGGTTCATACGGATTTTATCAATAATTATCTGAATTTCATATTTTATCAACATGCAACTAACAAATTAGTTGTATTAACATATTTGGGTTGATTTTATACTCTTGTATTGATCTAAAACATCATAAATACATCAAGATCATCCAAAATATAAACTTTTTGTCAAGAACATTATTATTTTTTTTTTGGTAAAAATCCGATTTGTACTAATTTGGATGATCCATCCTCTGATTTTTGTTTCTTTAACATCAATTAACTTAATTTCATCATAATCTCCTAAATTTATACACATGCAACACATAATTTCCACATTTTAATCTCTTGGTTTCGGCTCTTCATCAAAACCGAACCAAACTCTTAAATTCTTGAAATTTAAGTCAAGAATTACCTCAAATCTTGTAGTTCCTTGTTGATTAATTGTTGTTGTAGCTCCTCCTTAACTTCAATTCCGAATCTATTGCAAAATTTGTGAATTTCTTGTTGATTTCTTGAGGTATCCGAGAGTTAGAGAGAGAGAGTGAAATTCTTAAATGGTTGTTAAATGACCATTAATTTGGTTAATATACGTGACTTAGTTATATTTGTAGTTTAACCCACTAAACTTTTGTATTTGACATCTCTTTATTTTAATCATTTAATTATATTATAAATATAATTTAAAAAAAAATCATATTTACTTGATAAAATTTTCATTCATAATTACCATTTGCAATATAAATAATATAACAAAATTATATTATTATTTCAAAATCACATATTACACGATCGACAAAAGTTAGGTTGTTACATAATGGGCTCCACCACGCACAAACTTCGTCCCCGAAGTTAGCTATATTCGAACAGACTTGGATATGTAGCTTTCATGACATCTCTGGATTCCCAAGACTGATGCGAACCTTTGTGGTGTTTCCACTGGACGAGCACCATCTGTATATCTTTATTTCGAAGCTTTTTAGTCTTCGAGTCCAGAATACATTCCGGCTCGTCAACTACTCGAAGCTTCTCATCAATCTGCAAGTTAACGTGTGGTATCTGAACTTCTCTCTCGTCTGCTAGACTCTTTCTCAGATGACTGACATGGAATACAGGATAAGTCCGCTGGCAGTTCAAGACGATAAGATTGATTTCCTATCTTTTCGACAATCTTGAACGGACCGATGAATCTCAGAGCTAGCTTGTTTCTTTTAATGAACCGCACCACATTCTTCATTGGGGATACTTTCAGCATCACCCAATCGTTAACTGCAAAGCTTATTGATCTGTGTCGGTTATCATAATATGACTTCTGCCTGCTTTGGGCATCAAGAATGTTCCTTCTGACAAGTTGAATCTTCTCATGAGTCAACTGTAGAAGGGCAGGACCCGCTATAGGTGATTCACCTGTTTCGCGCCAACAGGTGGGAGTTCTGCATTTTCTTCCATATAAAGCTTCAAAAGGAGCCATCTTGATCGTAGAATGATAATTGTTGTTGTATGAGAATTCGACCAGGGGCAAGTGGTCATCCCAGTTACCACCTAGATCAAGAACGCAGGCACAAAGCATATCTTCGAGAGTTAGGATAGTACGCTCACTCTGGCCATCTAGACTTGGATGATAAGCAGTACTCATAGAAATCCGAGTACCCATCCCTTCTTGTAATGCTTGCCAGAATTTGGATGTGAAACGACTATCACGATCAGAAACAATAGATTTTGGCACACCGTGACGAGAAATAAATTCTGTGATGTACAACTGCGCCAATCTATCGAGAGAATAAGTTTCTTTCATCGGTATGAAGTGAGCTGACTTCGTTAATCGATCCACGACTACCCAGATGGAGTCGTGCTGTCTCTTGGTTTTAGGCAACTTCGTGACGAAATCCATAGTTATATGCTCCCACTTCCATTCAGGAACTGGCAGTGGTTGCATATCCCCGAAGGGTTTCTGGTGTTCTGCCTTAACCATCTGACAGATTCTGCAGCTTTCAACATATCGACCTATGTCTTTCTTCATTCCTGGCCACCAATAATCAACTTTCAGATCAAAGTACATCTTTGAGCTGCCAGGATGAACAGATAATTTGGACTGATGAGCTTCAGACAGAAGAGTGCTGCGAATAGAACCATATTTAGGAACCCAGATTCGGTTTCCCTTGAGACAGTGAAGTCCCAAATGATTCAGAGTTAGAAATTGTAATTGCCCTTTAAGATTTTCAGAATCAATATTCTCTTCTTTCAGTGCTTCAATTTGAGCAACTCTGATGTCTTCAATAATATCAGAAGAGAATATAACTAGAGTCAGGGCATAGCAGCACTTTTCCGGATAAACTTTCCTACTCAAAGCATCCGCGACAACATTAGCTTTGTCGGGATGATATAGGATCTCGCAATCATAGTCCTTGATAAGCTCCAAGGACCGTCGCTGTTTCATGTTCAGATCCTTTTGAGTGAAAAGATGCTTGAGACTCTTATGATCGGTGTAAAGCTGACACCGAGTCCCATATAGATAATGACGCCAAATCTTCAGAGCAAAGGTAACGGCAGCCAACTCAAGATCATGAGTTGGTGCACTTTTCTCGTAATCTTTTAATTGCCTTGAAGCATAGGCAATTACTTTTCCCCTTTGCATAAGAACACATCCCAAGCCAGTACCAGATGCATCACTATAGACAACGAAATCATCATTGCCTTCTGGTAAAGCTAGGATCGGCGCTTGAATAAGTTTCTGTTTCAGAATGTTAAATGCCTCTTGCTGTTTATCAGACCAAACGAAAGGAGTATTCTTTCGTGTTAGCATCGTTAGAGGTACAGCAATCTTCGAGAAGTCCTTTATGAATCGCCGGTAATAACCAGCCAAACCGAGGAAACTTCTTATTTCTGAGGCATTACGAGGCGTTTGCCATTTCTGAACGGCCTCGACTTTAGAAGGATCAACGAAAATCCGTTCGCCAGAAACAACATGGCCAAGGAACTGAATATATAAGAATCAAAGTAGAAATTCAAGTTCTGATGTAAATTAAAGAATACTTAGGAAATAGCTCAAGACATATATAATAGAAATTATACCTGTCTGAGCCAAAATTCGCACTTAGAGAATTTTGCGTAGAGTATTTCTTTTCTTAATAACTCTAGCAATTGATGCAGATGAATAGAATGATCAGCCTCCATTTTGGAGTAAATCAGAATATCGTCTATGAATACGATAACTGATTTATCCAACATAGGTCTGCACACACGATTCATGAGATCCATGAACGCCGCTGGTGCATTTGTCAAACCAAACGACATCACGAGAAATTCGTAATGACCGTATCTTGTACGGAAGGCTGTCTTTGGAACATCCTCTTCTTTAACTTTCAACTGATGATATCCAGAACGAAGATCTATTTTCGAAAAGTAGCTGGCTCCTTGTAGCTGATCAAACAGATCATCGATTCTGGGCAGAGGATATTTATTCTTTATGGTAACCTTGTTCAACTCGCGGTAGTCGATGCACATACGGAAGGTTCCGTCTTTCTTTTTAACAAATAGAACAGGTGCACCCCACGGAGAAGAACTCGGTCGGATAAACCCCTTCTCTAACAGTTCTTGCAGTTGCTTTGACATTTCCTGCATTTCTGCAGGTGCAAGTCTGTAAGGAGCTTTTGCAATAGGAGCCGCACCAAGAACCAAGTCAATACTGAACTCGACTTGACGTTCCGGTGGCACTCCGGAAATATCATCAGGAAAGACGTCTGGGAACTCGCAGACAATCGGAATATCAGACAGAGATTTCTTTTCAGAGTTGGATTCAGATAGAGCATAGCACAGATAGGATTCGCGACCCTTAGATACATATTTATGAGCTTTCTCTATAGAAATAAAGTAGTGAGCACCTTTACGCTTCTCGCCCTTGATCTCCAATACTCGGCCGTCTGAAGACTTGATTCTGATGACTCGCCGGTTGCAGATAATTGTAGCCTCGTTATTCATTAGCCAATCCATGCCGATGATGACGTCAAACTCTTTTAACGGAATCGGAATAAGATCGAGGTTGAATATGATGTTGTCAACAAGTAGTGTGCAATTACGGTAAACGGAATCAGCCATAAAAAATTGTTACTAGCTGTCTCAATGTCCAGTATCACGGAAAGCTTTGATGGAGACTTATGTAATCTTTGTGCAAAAGATGTTGATATGAAAGAACGACTTGCGCCGGAATCACATAGTACTCGGGCAGGAATAGAGTTAAGCAGGAACATACCGGTAACTACGTCAGGTGTTTCTTTTGCTTCCTCGGCTGTTATTTGAAAAGCTCGAGTCTTTGCAGTCGGCGTTGCAGCAGAACTCTTAACTGTAGACCCTCCAGCTGATGACTTTGACTGATAACGCGATCCGCTACGACACTGATACATAAAGTGTCCCCTTTTTCCACATTTTGCGCATCCACGTCCCTGCTGTGGGCATTCTTCACTACTGTGACCGATCATGTTGCACGCAAAGCAAGTAACATCATCTGGATTGCACAATCCCATATGTGATCTTCTGCATCGCTTGCAGAATCGTGGTTCATTCGTGAGGGAGTAAACTTGTGCTTTCTGTTGTGAACTATGCTGATGGGTTTGCTGAGATTGCGACTTATTTGGCTTGAAAAATCTGCCAAATCTTTGTTTCTTCGGAGGAGACGGATTCATTGGGTTAGTCGTTGGAGCGTATAGTTGATCGCCGTACTCTAGATATCCTCTCTCAATCTGTCTGGCTGCTTCTACCATTTCCAAATAACTCTTGTATTTGATAGCGCTCATCGGATGCCGGTATCTAGGATTGAGTCCTACACGGAATCTGTTCATCTTTCTTTCTTCGGTAGCTACTTGGTATGAGGAGTAACCACATAGTCGTGAAAACTCGTGTTCATATTCATCAACTGTCTTCGTTCCCTGAGTCAGCTGCATCAGTTGTACTTCCATCTTATCTTGTTGGTCGATCGGGCAGTACTTCGCATTGAACATATCAAGAAACTGGTTTCACTCTAGAGTCTGAATTATTTCTTCACCATAGATACTCCTCTGAGTTTTCCACCAGGCACGGGCAGCTCCCACAAATAGTGCAGACGCATAACTCACTTTCTTAGAATCTAAACAGTCAGAGATTCTAAAGATTTCTTCTGTATGACTGATCCAATCCATCGCCTGAATTGGATCCACTGTACCCTCAAAGTACAGGGCACCGCTTGCCTTGAAATCATTAAATTTGCAGCCTTTTGGCTGAGCAGTTTGGGTTTCTGGATTAGAGTTATCAGAATCAGATTGATTAGTCTGGACTTGCTTTTCTTTTCTCTTATTTTTCTTTTGTTCACGTCTTTTAGCTTCAGCCTCATCTCTGGCCTGAAACTGTTCTTGCATTATTTTGTTTTGTTGTTCAGGTGTTGGGCTAGAAGTTGTTGCATCATTTCAAACATTTGTTGTGGGTTCATGTTGCTGGGAATATCACCTGATCCTGATCCTGACATCTTCTACTGAAAATTACAAGCATTTAACTATCAGTTTATAGACTTAGATCTATGTACCCTTTTTCCCATCCTAACAGTCTGTACATCCTATCTCAGTTCAAACCACCTAAATGATTGATGCATATGTATTGCTTCAGTTTGAGACCAAGTATACTCACGTAATACTTGATTCACTCAAACTATGGGCTCTGATACCATCCTGTGAAGACCACCCCTTGCGGGGCGGTGATCACGAGTCTAGGTCCCAATTCATGCAACACAATATCAATCATACTAAGATAGGGTAATTAAATTGCGGAAAAATAAAAGTACATGTACATTACAGATTAGGATTTAAGTTTACATATTTCAAAATAAAGTTATAAAAGGGTAATATCTAATCTAGTCATAACATCATAAGTCACATCAAGTCTACCCAAAACCACCACATTTGCTGTCTTCCAATTAGTACCAGAAGGTTTGTTGAGTAGTGGTCTAAGAAAGCTTCAAAACTTGGATCTTGAATGACCTAAGTACTAGGTCCTGCAGGTGATTTTCCTTTGGCTTTTCCTGTAAAATATTAATGCAACATCTGTAAGCAAGGCTTAGTGAGTTTATAGATTTTCAATATCAACATGCATGTCAAGCGGGTCATTAGTTTAGCGTGATATGTCTTGGCTGCCGCTACAGCCCTCATGATTGAGATATAGAATCATAGAATTGGATGATGTTCAAGCCACACTCACGCTTAAATTGTGAGGATTAGCCACATACTGGGCTAGCTACCAGTAAGTCAATATGGCGGAACATCGGAGGTCATTACCAAGTTCATAAGAACTGGTGAAATAGCCAGGTCTAAAACAATAGACCATTAAGGGCTAGTCAAGCTAAATAAATCTTTCAAGTGTCTGATCAAATAATGAAAGCTTAAGTCATAGGAGGCATGATAGCAATGAATCATAATGCAACATCTGAAGAAGTCTTAAATGCAATATGAAATGATAATCAAATAGCTATCATGATCCACTGGGCAACACCGAACCATAGTGTGCACAGGTTTCAATCCAGCTGATAAAATGAATGTCAATAAATCTATCATCAACAATATATCTCAACCGGAATTTATGCATGTTCAATCTGAATATCTATAACTCACAGGTCTGGTCTTTGTCAAACAGATATAAAATCTGCCACCTGAGTTATCTCAGGATTTTATCTTTGTCAATTCTGTTCTGTCAATCAAATCTCTGACCCGCTTTTAAGTCTTTAAGTCTTTAAATCAATGTTCAGATATTAACTGAACCTGTCCAGAATCATATTATATCAATCTTGTCAATATCATCATCATTATCATGGAATTTCATCATCTTTCGGTCATTAAAGTCTTTAATTCTATCTGCTTCTGATAACTTATTTATTTCACAAATCATTCTTTGTCTCAATATTTCTCAAAAGTCCTCTATTTATATATTTAACAATATATATAATCATTCATTTAATTGAAATATCAAATACATAAAAGTGGGTTTCGGACCATCCGGATTCGGATCATCCGGATCCGGACCCATCCGAATTAGCTCATCCGAATTAGCAACCGAATTCGGACCAAGTAGTGTCCGAATCAGTCATCCAGATTCGGATTTGGGACCGAATTAGGTGCCATCCGAACTGTTAAATCCGAAATTGGGAACCATCCGAACCGAAGCATAGGTCCGAAGCATGGGCACCATCCGAATTCGGGTAATCCGAATTTGGATCCCACACTTAGTAAATTTTTCCAGAAATGTTCATAATGTTCTTCATTTGGTTCATACGGATTTTATCAATAATTATCTGAATTTCATATTTTATCAACATGCAACTAACAAATTAGTTGTATTAACATATTTGGGTTGATTTTATACTCTTGTATTGATCTAAAACATCATAAATACATCAAGATCATCCAAAATATAAACTTTTTGTCAAGAACATTATTATTTTTTTTTTGGTAAAAATCCGATTTGTACTAAATTTGGATGATCCATCCTCTGATTTTTGTTTCTTTAACATCAATTAACTTAATTTCATCATAATCTCCTAAATTTATACACATGCAACACATAATTTCCACATTTTAATCTCTTGGTTTCGGCTCTTCATCAAAACCGAACCAAACTCTTAAATTCTTGAAATTTAAGTCAAGAATTACCTCAAATCTTGTAGTTCCTTGTTGATTAATTGTTGTTGTAGCTCCTCCTTAACTTCAATTCCGAATCTATTGCAAAATTTGTGAAGTTCTTGTTGATTTCTTAAGGTATCCGAGAGTTAGAGAGAGATTAGAGAGAGAGTGTGTGAAATTCTTAAATGGTTGTTAAATGACCATTAATTTGGTTAATATACGTGACTTAGTTATATTTGTAGTTTAACCCACTAAACTTTTGTATTTGACATCTCTTTATTTTAATCATTTAATTATATTTTAAATATAATTTTAAAAAAAATCATATTTACTTGATAAAATTTTCATTCATAATTACCATTTGCAATATAAATAATATGACAAAATTATATTATTATTTCAAAATCACATATTACACGATCGACAAAAGTTAGGTTGTTACATATCGGGATGTTGGTGAGAGAAAATCCATAATCATGAAACTGTGTTCTCATCCAGAGCACCTGAGGGCAACAGCTTGCAGCTGCTACGTACTCAGCCTTGGCTGTGGATGTGGATACACAGTTCTTCTTTTAGGAAGACCAACTCACCAGTCTGTCACCCAAAAACTGAATCCTGCCTTAAGTGCTTTTCCAGTCTACTCTTCAACCTGCAAAATCAACATCTGAAATGGCGGTAAGATCAAAATTGGTTCCCTTTGGATACCATAGACCAAGATTGGGTGTACCCTTAAGATAACGAAATATGCGTTTTACCGCAGTGAGGTGTGGTTTTTTCAGGTCGGCCTGAAAACGAGCAAAAAGACATGTAGAGAACATAATATCCGGTCTACTGGCCATAAGGTAGAGTAAGGAACCAATGATCCCTCAATAAGTTGTATTATCGACACCTTTACTTGCAGGTTCAGTGTCTAACTTACTGTTTGAAGCCATGGGAGTTGCGATAGCCGTACAAGAGTCTAACTTATATTTCTTAAGAATGTGAAGAGTATGTTTCGACTGGTTCAGAAATATCCCATCATCAAGTTGTTTGACTTGTAATCTGAGGAAAAAATTCATTTTCCCCATCATACTCATCTCAAACCTGGACTCCATTATAGATGAAAAATCCTTACAAAACCTACGGTCAGTAGATCCAAATATAATATCATCTACATAAATTTGGACAAGCGTTATATGTTTGCCTTCCTTATTAATGAACAGAGTTGTGTCCACCACACCTTTACTAAAACCGGCAAAAGTAAGAAAATTGGAAATACTGTCATATCGTGCGTGAGGTGCTTGTTTTAAACCATAGAAGGCTTTATCTAGCACGTATACATGGTCTGGTTTATGTGCATCAATAAAGAATTGTGGTTGTTCAACATACACCTCTTCGTTAAGTTCACCTTTTAAGAAGGCTGTCTTGACGTCCATTTGGTACACCTTGAAGTCCTTGTGAGCCGCATATGCCAAGAAGATTCTGATAGCTTCAATCCTTGCAACTGGAGCGAAGGTCTCGTCATAATCAATGTCTTCTTGTTGTCAGTATCCTTTGGCGACTAGTCTCGCTTTGTTTCTTACCACAATGTCGTTTTAGTCTCGTTTGTTCTTAAAGATCCACTTGGTCCCGATTATGGCTCGACCTTTTGGTTTGGGAACTAACCGCCATACTCTTAGCTGTTCGAAATGGTTGAGCTCTTCCTGCATTGCTACTATCTAGTCTGGGTCTTTCGAGGCTTTATCCACATGAGCATGCTCTATCATACTAAGGAATGACGCAAAGAGACATTCATTAGCAGACGCCCTTCGAGTTTGGACCCCAGTAGAAATATCACCAATGATTTGTTCAGTTGGGTGATTTTGGGTCCATTTCGTCTCGTGTGGCAGGGGTGAACGTGATGGAGACTCAGTGGTGAGAGTGGGGATAGATGAAGAGTTCTGATGCATGGTTTCGATTGAAAGTACGACTGGTTCTGGTTCAGGTTTTGTTGGTTCTTCTAGAGGGATAATGTTTGAGACAATGTGTGAGGGTATTAATGGAGTAGATTCAACTTGAGGGATATCTGTGGATGAAATGGATGTTGAAGATGATGAAGGAGATGGTGTACGGATTGGTGAAGAAATTGGTGGATCCGAAGGTGGTGGATAAACAGTTCAATCAGATGAGGATGTGTTAACTGCAGAAGATAGAACAAAAGAAGAATTAATACTAGGACCAAAAAAGTATACATAAAAAGGATCAAAAAAATTAACTAAATCAGAAGAAGAGAAAGAAGTAGGTTTAGATGAGTCTCCAGGCATTTGAGTAATTCGTGGTCCTGATTGGTCAAACTTCTGGAGCCAGTTCAGCCATTTCATCGAATGTGATTGTGAATTCATATTACATGCAATTCATATTAACAATCAAACAATCACATATGAACAATCATAACTATCACTGAATATCGAATGCTTGAATTAATGAGAGAAGAAATATTACAATTGTGTGTTTGACTTGCAAAGCAAGCTTCTCTCTAATCTAATGCGTAATCCTATTCTGTCAATTGATTCCTTACAATCACTAACTAACATCTATTTATACGAAAGACAACTATTAATTAATTACAATAAAGCCCCTTGAACTTTATACAATATAAATTGTTTTCAACTCTATTATAAATTGTAGCCAACAATTTTTCCTTAGAGATGAAAACAATTTTCAATTAAACTTCTCTGTTCAGGTTGATTCTTTTCTTGTATCTTCTTCTTTTCTTTGATCTCTGAATCTTTTGATAAAATCTTCTTCTTTATTGTCTCTCTCTGATCTTCACATCTCTTCTTCTCTGATCTTCCCTTTTCTTGTAAGCACACTCCCCCTTGAATCATGAACAGCTTTTTAATTATCTCCCTTTATCAATTATCTTGATATGATGTAGCAATTGTCTTCAGTTGATTTCAAACTACTCAACAGTTGTCTCTGAACTCTAGCTTTTCTCCCCATCATAATGGTCATAAGAAATATGAACATCATACAAAATCTTCAGCGACATATATGCATTGAAGTTACAGTTAATGAAATACAAGAACAATTACAATTTCAGAAATATTACAAATTAACTTTCTCCTCCTTAAACTGATATTTACTCCCCCTAATCTAAACAAATTTATCTCACACCCCCTCAAATGAACACTCTTTCAAAAGAAAACAACGCTTTTCAACTTTGGGGAAAATGAAACATATTCATTTTGTGAAATAACGAGTCCAGGTCCACATAGGATTCCTATTTGCACAATAGACATAATCTATGTGACCTACATTTAGCGCTGGCGTAACGTTAACATTGGTATGATTTCCAAATAGCCATCGTGAAATCCTTTAACATGAAAGAATCACTCTTATTTGTTCCGGCGTAGTCACTTTCTATTTATACAAAAGAAAACTATTAATTAATTACAATAAAGCCCCCTGAACTTTATACAATATAAATTGTTTTCAACTCTATTATAAATTTTACCGAACAGTGATATGCACACTCTTGTTGATTGTCCTGATGCGAGTGTTGAATGCGCGATATACCTTTGAATTGGATGAATATCCAATAAAGATCGCTTCATCTGCTTTCTCCTTGAATTTTCCAAGGTTATCCTTTTCGTTAAGCACATAGCACCTGCAACCAAACACTCATAAGTACTTGATATAAGGAACTTTATTCAAATAGAGTTGATAAGGAGTTTTATTGAAACGCTTATGGATGATTGAGCCGTTTTGCATGTAGCAAGCCGTTGACACGGCTTCAGCCCACAAGAACTGACAGTTGTTGTTGGGTTTCGACACCCTTGATGAAGTTGATGATTTCTTGAGCTGTCTCATCCTTGGATCGCATGAATTTTACCCAGGTATATCGTGAATAGTCATCAACGATAACCAACACGTACCGCTTCCCGTTTATGTTTTGCATTTGCATAGGACCGCATAAATCCATATGCGGTAACTCCAGAACTCTTTGTGATGATGGTTTGGGATTTGGCTTGTGAGATGATCTCTTCATCTTTCCTTTCTCACATGCTCCACACAAGTTTTCTTATTTGTAACAAAGCTTTGGGAGCCCCTTAACAGTTGTTTCGATGCCAGCTTGTTTAGATTTTCGAAGTGTTAGTGCTATAGCCTTCGATGCCATAACCAAGAGTCCTTTGACGAGGCTTTGATAACAAACAAATGCTATCCTCGAGCATAAGCTTAGAAACATCTATGTTGTAAAGGTTACATCATTGATGACTAGATTGTTCAGGACTAAAACCTCGTATCCTTTAATCTGAGCGTGGTTATCGTTTCCAAACATAACTGTTCCACAGTACTGTTCTACAATATTTGATAGCAACTCTTTCCTCCCAGTCATGTGTTTAGAGCCACCCGAATCCATATACCGAATGGATTTTGCCTGTAAAGAAAATTTGTTATAATGATGATTTTTCGGCATATGAAACAAATCCATGGAAAATTGACATCCAAACCGTGTTTTGAACCGAGTTGTTCAGACTACATGATGGGTTTAGAACGGGTCCTGAGCGGAGTTCACAGAGCCAAACAAATCAGTTTTAGTACAAAATTTGCACATAAACCAATTCACTGAAGGACGGGTCCTAGTCTGAGTTAACTATAAGCCATGTCATTGAAGTGCGGGTCTTGATCTGAAGTAACTAAGAACCATCTGCATTAAATCACACAACTTTGGGTAACCATCTTAGGATGGGTCCTTTCGGGTTAGGTGTTCCAGGTGTATATGTCACATTCACAGTTTTAGGAACCCATGTTGCACTTTTGTGTGGTCTAGATGCAGAACCTTTATGAATCCATTTGTATATGGACCCAACTGGCTTTGAAACCGTAGGCGGTGAAGTTTCCTTTGGCTTTGGACTTTTTGAAACCTGTTTTGTATTTGCTTTTGGTGTGGGTCTAGGCAAAATATATAAACTAGTGTTCGGTGAAGCCAATGATGCACTGTTTTTAATTTTCTTTTTACGAATATTTTTTCATGATAAGGCACAATTTATTCATTTCAGGTACTTGATGTCTAAATCGAGTTGGACATAAAGTAAACATATCAGCAAATGAATATTTCAAACAAGACAACGAATCCGTTACAGAACAAACATTGTGTTTTGAGATTAAATTCAACCTATCTCTAGAAATAAACACACTTGGCATTACAGCCTTCTTCACGAAAAAAAAACTTGAAAAATCTTGCATAGTTGTTTTGGGAACTCTTCTCACGTGATCTGTAGGAACAAAACAATGAGAGTTAATACGTCTGGAAGACTTAGATTTTGAGAGATTTCCTTGGTGAGTGGGTTTCTTGGAAGACTTAGATTGACTCTTTGCCTTCTTTGAAACCTCAGCTTTTGAAGATTTTGAACACTCACCTTTGAGAATGATTACATGAACTTAAATCTTGGCTTTACATTTGTCTGATGATGTATGTAGGACTTTGGCAGGAGGAGAGGTTTTTGAATCTTTTAAATGAGAACTTAACCTCTCTAATATAGTGTCAAAACGTTCTTTGAAAATAGGTACACTTTGTTCAAAAGTTTGTTTTACCAATTTTCCTCGCTTTTGAAAAGAACTTCTTGATAACCAAGGGCTTTCTCACGTGCTGTCCTTAAATCCTTTTCTAAAACATTTATTTTGTGTTGAAGAACCTTTGTAGGAATGTAAGGATGATGGATTGGTTTAACATGTTCGACTTTCATTTCAGTTGATGAATAGCTAGAAAAGAAGTCCTCCTCTAGAGTGGGTACTCTATAAGCATAACTGTTGTTTAGCTTTTCATATTTAAAAGAAATTTGCCATTTTCCATTTTAACTTCTTTTCTCCTCGTCTTGGGTTAAGACTTCTTCACATGAGTGACGAAATGAAATCCTGAACCCACACCCAATATACCATCTATCATAATACATTGGTAAACCTGATTGAGCCTTTTCCAATATTTAAAACCAACTCCTTGTTTGGAATGATAAAACCTAGTCTCTTTGTTTTGAGTTAGATGAATAGTTTGTTCAGTCTGATCCTGTTTTAGAAATTCATCATCTAGAGTTTTGATCCGTGAGTACAAACCTATCCTCTCTTCTTCAATCATTTTATATTTTCTCTGATTGTCTAAGTCTTCCACGTTTAAGGACACTAACCGTTTTGTAAGAATAGACATTTCCGACTTCAAAGAACTCTTTTCCATAGTGATTGTATCAATACAACTCTTAAGGGAAGTGTTCCTATCCTCAGCCTTGTCGGAAGTTTCTTTTAGAGATTGGGCCAGTTGTTCCGCCTTGGCACATTTTTCTTTTTCAGCATTGTACTTAGCTTCTAACTCAAGTATTTGTGTGTGTCATTTACATTCATTTTGTACAAATTAAGCATTTAAAGACTTATGAAAGTAAAAGGAATGTACCTCATTTGTCTCAGAATCTGATGTGGAGCATTAAGAATCCCTGGACTTGGCCATCAGACATGCTGTAGTTTCTTCAGTTTTCTCCCCATCTACAGGCTTGTCTGATTCAGAGTAGGAAGTAGTAGCACAGTCCGCAAACGCAATTCTATCTGCCATATAACAATTTCGGCCCCTCTCGTCTTCATCATCAGATTCCTCATCTACCCAGAAGTCTTCTTGTGCTACCAGGGCCATAGCATCAGCTTTTTTCTTTAGGACCTCGACCTTTCTCTCATAATAGCCCAGGTCTAGCTCGAATTGATTCTTGCATTCTCGAGCAATATGACCAGGTTTCCCACATTTATAACAACCTAGGTAATCAGATGACTTAGGCTCGTCATTTCTAGGTCTGTCATCTAATGGCGATTATACTCCCGCCTCTCATCATTTCTCTTATCATTACACCTTTCATAACGGTGATCATCTCGATAATCCCTATGGTCATCTTGTCTCTCTCTCTCTCTCTCCTATCATTATAACGTCTGTCATCACGATCATTTCTCCTCTAGACCTCTCGGGCCCTATCCTCCCTATCATATCTCCTCCATTCCTCTCTTTGCATGTCATCTCTTTCATCCCGTCGATCCTCTCTTCTCATCAGAATATCTATGTGGACCAGTGTCATATCTGAGTTGATTATTGGTCTTATTCTGATAGAAATGCTTTTGCTGAAGACTGTAACATCCGGCACTAAACCAGGTTAGCAAAAATGACCTATTCTGCATTTAATAGCCAATTATAACCTAATCAGTGGTCATGAGAAATTAATCAAGTGATTATCAAGGTTTATTAGAAATTCAACTCAATTAGAATCAAATTTATCGGTGCGATAGATCGGGAAATCAATTAATCCGATCAATTTACGATATGAGGGATTAATTCAACTAAGTACATAATTAAATTATGATTAGTGACACTAATCAAACACTAATACAATTACTTAACATTAATTATGCAAGACTAAAACAATTCATTAAAACAATGCATCCATAAGTATTTATGAAATTACAAGAAAAGGGAAATACAAGAATACAATTCTAAATACTTTTATACAAAAAAAAATGAAAATACATGTAATTACATGTATATGGCCGGTTATAGGGCATGTGTTTTATAGAGGTTGACTTCAATTTTTTTAATATTACTTTAAACATAATAATTTTGCTAAAAGGTGCACACAACCTCCATCTCTTTTTCATCATTTCATCACTTTTCCTCTTCTATAAATAGAGAGACATTTCATTCATTTTCACCACACCAAAAACTCTTCTTTCCCTCTCTAAAAACCGGATCCACACCCACACACATCACAAACCTTTTCATTCAAGTGTTCTTGGTCCAAATCTTGCAAGAGTTTCAACTTCTTCTCAATTTCATACTCCTAACACTTCAAAGTAAGTAAATACTAACTTATTTCATCATACATTTATGTTTATATAAGTCTTGCATAATATATATAATCACCAACAACAAGAAGTTTCATAAAAACTCAAGTTTATAAATTTCTAGTTTTGTTTTTAAGTTGTTTTCTTCAAATGTGTTTATAAAAATACAAACACATCATATAAGTGTAAATATTATGAAAACAAGTGATATATATGTGTTTTATAACTTTTATACAAGTAGTCGTTGAATAAACAACAAGAATCTTACGTTATTTCAAGTTTATAAACTGCGGATTTTCGGCAGAAAATTTATATCGACTTTGAAAAATCATAACTAATTCATAACTTATCAAAATGAGTTGATTCTTGTCTCAAAAGTTAGATCTATGTCTTAACTATAGATCTGGAAGTTTTCATAATTTATTTTGGAGTTTAAGACCTCCAGAAATTAGTTGGGACACCGAATGTTTGACAGCTCAAAAATGGCCAACATAGGGTTTTCAACGAGCTTTTTCACCAACCTAAAGATCTCGAAAAATGGCCGTTCTTGATTCTAAAAATCATTTGTATATACTAGTTTAATGTCCTAGAAAACCAAAGCCTAAAACGTTTTGGAGCTTTGTCAAAAACAGCCTCAAAGTAGGCCGAAAAACCTCCAAAAAAGCTGGAAAATTATATATATATATATATATATATATATAAACTTGACGTTTTAACCGGGTTTTATTTATAAACTAGTAATGTTGGGTGATTTAAGACATAAAAATCTATAAATATATATATTATCATATATTAGAGATATTAAGTCCTTATTATCATTTAGGACTCGATTCATCTCGCTCGGTGCATCATCCATCCATTTACGCTAAAAAGCATTTTACACTCGTTTTTACCATCACAAGCTCGGTGAGTTTTCATAGCCCCTATTTTCACTATCTATAGGGGTGAATTACATGCACTGTTTTCATATGGACATCAAAACTATTTATTTCTTATATGTATTACATGTTTGGATCCATCAGCCCTCAAATCATGAACCGTTACTTGCATTTATTTGCAAGCGCGAATATATTGTGGATAGATCTATCGGGAGTCATGTCCCCCATTCGGGTTAGTTCGGGTCGGCTAACAGCGAGTGCAAATATATTTAACACACGGTATTACAGTCGGGGATACTGCACAGGGCAAACTCATTTAATTAAGCTTCGGTTTCATGATTGTTTATGTAATACATACACCGAATTTATGATTTTATAAATTCAACTCATCTGGTAATGTCCAAACAACTGGTCTTTTCGTGTAAACCTATGAGCTCACCAACAATTTGTTGAAGTATTTTAGCATGTATTTTCAGGTGTTTAAGACATGCACATTCCTCGGAAGTATTCCAAGGCTTCCGTTCATTTTGGAGTCGCTTCATTTTCAAACTCGGAGATTTACATGCATCTTTCCGGATAAACTAAATCGTGTATTTAAATCTTGGTATTTTAAGAACTACTTCGCTGTATTTTGGTTATGTAAAACAATATTTCTATTTGAAGTTAAATCAATGTATTTTTTAAAACGTCCATATAGTGGTCGTTCGTTATGATTATGGTTACGCTTCCGCGACGTCACTTTTCGTTGCCAACCGGGGTAACGGGGTGTGACAAATTGGTATCAGAGCCATAGTTATAGTGAACTAGGTTGCATTAGTACCTAGACTATAACTGCTACATAAACTAAACTTTCTTCTAGAGCTGTGAACACATATTTGGACCCTGATGACAATAACATGTCGAACAATATGGTTACTATCCTCTTTGACTCAGAGGATGAATTCTCACCCATGGAACATAGAAGCCAAGGTGACACTGAGGTATACTTTGATCAGGAACCCACCCAGACTAAATCAATGGCGATGTAATGGACCCGTCAAAACACCAGGAGAGCAACTGTGACCTTGCAACATAAATTTCTCCACCATCACCACCACTGAAACCATCCCAATGAACCATTAAGAAAGTTCACCCCTAGGAAAAGGGTGTGACTAGCACTACAGGAGTCTATCCCGGTACCCCCTCATCAGCCAAGCCCGCCGCTATAACGACGGGCGAACGTAAGACAGTGGGGATGGATGCCTCACACTCTCCAAGAGTGGAGAAACAAGGAAAGGATCCCAATCCAGATAGAAACAACACCTTCCTCTCAAGTGCCGACACTTACCCAGAAACCTACGTAACAAACAATGCCTCTGTTGGTGGTAAGGGCCGCCAGACACGACCCCCAATTTCGACAAAATCCACCAAGAGCTTGGTGAGATCTTTGCCAAGATTAAGCAGGAGGCAATACAAACCACCAATAAACCTTGGGACAACCAGAATACCCAGGCGATTCAACAAGACGGAATAGACAAATTGTGACAGCGCCTAGCAGAGCGCAAAACCCGTAATGCAGAACTAATCCAACGACTTAACGCTCTGGAGTACGAGGAAACCCAGAGGCATCTCATACTTAGTACCCTTCTACCATTTTATAGTATATCTCTAGGTTTTACTATCTGATGTATGTTTAGGTATGAAAGGCTTGAAAATTTATCGGAAAACCCCGACCATATCATGTACAACGATTAGGTATCAAGCATTTTATTGAAGAACTAAGTTTTATGTATAACGATGTGCATGAGGACATGTAGTACGACAATCTGCCTAAGAAATTTCAAACCCATAGACTTATCCTCTTATTCCAATAGATACCACTTATGCATTTTTTTTACTATTTGATACTTGTACTGATAGGAGCTTTATATCCACTAAGTTCATTAAGCAGATAAATTCCATTCTTATGCCATTAAGTGCTACTTATGCTATTGAGGTTGATGACAGTAAGACACTTAAGACAAATAATATAAGTCGAGGATGCTCCTTAGAATTAGTAGGCCAACTCTTTAAAACAGACTTGATGCCCGTCAAACTGGGAAGTTTTGACATGGTCATAGGCATGGATTGACTATCGAAAAATCGTGCAGAAATAGTGTGCAACAAGAAGAGGTTCATATACCTTTAGCCAATAAGAAGGTCCTTACTGTCCAATGCGAAGAAAGAAATACCAAAGTAAGTATCATCCCTAACATTAGGGCCCTGAAATGTTGACAGAGAGGGAGCCAAAGGAAAAGTGGCTCGAAAATATTCTTATTATTTATGGTTACCCCGAAGTTTCCCCAGAACACTTACCAGAACTCCCAACATCGAGGCAAGTCAAATTCAAAAATCGGCCTAGTATCAGGTGCGGTACCAGTGGCACGAGCACCATGCCGATTAGCCCCGTCAATAGTGTAAGAATAGTCCAACCAATTGTAGGAGCTCTTAGATAAAGGGTTTTTCAAACCGAGTTCCTCGCTTTGGAGGAGCTCCAGTTTTGTTCATAAAGAAGAATGATAGAACCAGGAGCTAAATAAACTAAAGGAACCGATACCCGCTCACAAGGATCAATGCCTTGTTTGACAAAACTCCAAGAATTAAGCTTCTATTAGAAGATCGACCTAAGGTCTGGTTATCATCAGCTTAGAGTTCCCAAGAAAGATATTCCAAAGACAGCCTTCAGATTCCGTTTTGGTCATCATAAATTCCTATTAATGCCATTTGGATTAACCAGTGCCCCAACGATACTCATGGACCTCATCGGGTGTGCAAACCATATTTAGACAAACTCGTAATTGTCTTCATAAATGGCATCTTAACCTACTCATGAAACGTGAAAGAGCACGAGCAACATTTAAGACTGATTCTGGAATTATCGGAGAAAGAACAACTATATGCCAAGCTTCTAAGTTTGACTTTTGGTTAAGAAAGGTGAAATCCCTCGGTCAGGTGAACAATTATAAAGGAATCCAAGTCGACCCCACAAACATCGAGGCTAACAGGAATTGGCTAACTCCTAGAACCCCATAGAGATACGACAGTCCTTAAGACTTCCCACTTATTATAGGCAATTATCAAAAATTTCTCAAAGATCACCGGAGCTCTTACAAAACTGACCCGAAAAGACATTAAGTATGATTGGGGCGAGGATCAGGAGACATCATATCAGTTATTAAAGCACAAACTGCGCAGTGCGCTTATTTTATCCAAGAGAAGCAAGAAATTTGTAGATTACTGTGACGTTTCACACAGTGGGTTGATATAGAAAGATAGGGTCATAACTTATACTTTATGAAAACTTAAGGCTCACTAGGTGATTTACACAACGCATGATCTAGATCTTGGAGCAGTAGTCTTTATCTTTAAGACTTGAAGACATTAGTTATACGGTAAGAAATGTACTACAGAGCCTCCAACACATCTTGAACCAAAAAGAGGCGGATATAAAGTAATGCCATTGGATGGAGCTAATAAGTAATTGCAACTGTGAAATTCGTTATAACTCGGGGAAAGCTAATGTGGTTGCAGATGCTCAGAGCCGAACGGAACAAGCTAAGCCGTTAAGAGTACAAACCCTAGTTATAACCATTCAACCAAACCTTCCTTTCTTAGTTCATGGTGCACAAGTAGAAGCTGTTAAGGAGGAAAATATTAAAAATGAAGCCCTGCACAAAATGGATAAATAGTTTGGGATAAGGGTTAATGGAAATCGACACTTCTTGAATAGAGTCTGGCTACCCTGTTTTTGATAGAGTAAGAAAACTGGTTACGGATGACGGACACAAATCAAGATAGGTCGTTCACCCCGGATCCGATAAAATGTATCATGACCTTAAGGAACAATACGGGTGGCCTAACATGAAGGCTGGCATTGCCACATATGTCAACAAATTCCGAACATGCTCTAAAGTTAAGATAAAACATCAGAAACCATTTGGGTAATAGTCGACCGCCTAACAAAATCAGCGCAATCAAGAAGAACAACAGGATGAATAAGCTAGTCCAAACATACCTCAAGGAAGTCGTCTCCGGACACGGAGTGCCTATTTAAATCATTTCGGATACGAATAGCAGATTTACATCTAGACTTTTGGCAATTATTACTGCAAGCTTTGGATACAAACTTGGACATGAGTACCACATATCACCCTCAGACTAATGGTCAGAATAATAGAATGATCCAAACCCTAGAACACACATTAAGAGCCTGTGTAATGGATACTCAATTGCCTTAGTGGAATTATTAACTACAATAGCTATCACTCGAGTATTAAAGCTGCTCCGTTTGAGGCCCTCTACGGGCGAAAGTATCGATCGCCAATTTGTTGGGAGGAAGTAGGAAATAGCCAAATCACTGGCCCTAAGATCATTCACGAAACTACCAAAAAGATAGTACGAATACGGAACTAACTAAAAGTTGTCTGCGATGGTATGAAAGTTATGCAGATGAAAATAGAAAATCCCTTGAGTTCTAATTAGGAGAACAAGTACTGATGAAAGTCTTCCCATGGAAGGGCGTGATATGGTTTGGGAAACAAGGATAATTAAACCCTCGATACATTGGCAATACAAATTCTTAAAGGGAATTGGAGTCGTAGCTTATCGTTTAGAGTTACCACCAGAGCTTAGCAGCATGCACAATACCTTCCATGTATCGAATAAGAAGAAGTGCTTGTTAGAGGAGACACTTGTTACCACCTTGGGAGAGATCCATTTAACTGATAAACTTCGCTTCATCAAAGAGCCGTTTGAAATCATGGACCGTAAGGTCAAAGGATTGAAGCACAGTTGTATACCCATCCTCAAGGCCAGATGGAATTCTAGACATGGACCAGAATTCACTTCGGCATGCAAAGGCCAGTTTAACCAAAGATACCCTCACCTAATCCTAAGTAGCAAGACCTCTGAGGAAATAAGATAAAATTCCGGGACGATATTCCCTTAACAGGGGGAGACTGTAACATCTGGCACTAAACCAGGTTAGCAACAATGACGTAATCTGCATTTAATAGCCAATTATAACCTAATCAGTGGTCATTAGAAATTAATCAAGTGATTATCAAGGTTTATTAGAAAATTCAACTCAATTAGAATAAAATTCATCGGTGCGATGAATCGGGAAATCAATTAATCCGATCAATTTACGATATGAGGGATTAATTCAACTAAGTACATAATTAAATTATGATTAGTGACACTAATCAAACACTAATACTATTTCTTAACATTAATTATGCAAGACTAAAACAATTCATTAAAACAATGCATCCATAAGTATTTATGAAATTACAAGAAAAGGGAAATACAAGAATACATTTCTAAATACTTTTATACAAAAAAAAAATGAAAATACATGTAATTACATGTATATGGCTGGTTATAGGGCATGTGTTTTATAGAGGTTGACTTCAATTTTTTTAATATTACTTTAAACATAATCATTTTGCTAAAAGGTGCAACCTCCATCTCTTTTTCATCATTTATCACTTTTTCTCTTCTATAAATAGAGAGACATTTCATTCATTTTCACCACACCAAAAACTCTTCTTTCCCTCTCTAAAAACCGGATCTACACCCACACACATCACAAACCTTTTCATTCAAGTGTTCTTGGTGAAATTCAAGTGTTCTTGGTCCAAATCTTTAAAGAGTTTCAACTTTTCTCAATTTCATACTCCAAACACTTTAAAGTAAGTAAATACTAACTTATTTCATCATATATTTATGTTTATATAAGTCCTGCATAATATATATAATCACCAACAACAAGAAGTTTCATAAAAACTCAAGTTTATAAATTTCTAGTTTTGTTTTTAAGTTGTTTTCTTCAAATGTGTTTATAAAAATATAAACACATCATATAAGTGTAAATATTATGAAAACAAGTGATATATATGTGTTTTATAACTTTTATACAAGTAGTCGTTTAATAAACAACAAGAATCTTACGTTATTTCAAGTTTATAAACTGCGGATTTTAGCCAAAAAATTTATATCAACTTTGAAAAATCATAACTAATTCATAACTTATCGAAATGAGTTGATTCTTCTCTCAAAAGTTAGATCTATTTCTTAACTATAGATCTGGAAGTTTTCATAATTCATTTGATAGTTTAAGACTTCCAGAAATTATTTGGGAAACCGAAAGTTTGACAGCTCAAAAATGGCCAACATAGGGTTTTCAACGAGCTTTTTCACCAACCTAAACATGTCGAAAAATGACCGTTCTTGATTCTAAAAATTCTTTTTATATAGTAGTTTAATGTCCTAGAAAACCAAAGCCTAAAACGTTTTGGAGCTTGGTCAAAAACAGCCTCAAAGTAGGCCGAAAAACCTCTGAAAAAACTGGAAAATTATATATATATAAACTTGACGTTTTAAGCGGGTTTTATTTATACACTTGTAATGTTGGTGATTTAAGACATAAAAATATATAAATATATATATATTATCATATATTAGAGATATTAAGTCCTTATTATCATTTAGAACTCGATTCATATCGCTCGGTGCATCATCCATCCATTTACGCTAAAAAGCATTTTACGCTCGTTTTTACCATCACAAGCTCGGTGAGTCTTCATAGCCCCTATTTTCACTATCTATTGGGGTGGAAATACATGCACTGTTTTCATATGGACATCAAAACTATTTATTTCTTATATGTATTATTTGCAAGCGCGAATATATTGTGGATAGATCTATCGGGAGTCATGTCCCTCATTCGGGTTAGTTCGGGTCGGCTAACAGCGAGTGCAAATATATTTAACACACGGTATTACAGTCGGGGTTACTGCACACGGAAAACTCATTTAATTAAGCTTCGGTTGCATGATGGTTTATGTAATACATACACGGAATTTATGATTTTATAAATTCAACTCATCTGGTCATGTCCATACTACTGGTCTTTTCGCGTAAACCTATGAGCTCACCAACAATTTGTTGACGTATTTTAGCATGTATTTTCATGTGTTTAAGACATGCACATTCCTCGGAAGTATTCCAAGGCTTCCGTTCATTTTGGAGTCGCATCATTTTCAAACTCGGAGATTTACATGCATCTTTCCGGATAAACTAAATCGTGTATTTAAATCTTGGTATTTTAAGAACTACTTCGCTGTATTTTGGTTATGTAAAACAATATTTCTATTTAAAGTTAAATCAATGTATTTTTTAAAATGTCCATATAGTGGTCGTTCGTTATGATTATGGTTACGCTTCCGCGACGTCACTCTTCGTTGCCAACCGGTGTAACGGGGTGTGATAAAGACGATTCGATAAAAATGCCATTTCTTCATGAATGTCAGCCTCTTCAGCATCCAGAGGCTCAGGCATTTGGGGTATGGCATATGGATATTGAGAGGAGGAACCAGTGTGGTCGTAGTAGGGCAAGGGTGAAGGGTTTGACTGTGGTTCAAGAGTGTGTGTCTTGTTCGAAAGTAAGGACAGAGAATCTGTGGGTTTTGTAGGTTGGTTGACAATCAGCAACAGAGAGGCCAGAGTATTGGCCATCTGTTTGTGAGCGTCCACATCGCCATGGTATTTCTTGAGTTCCTTAAACACCACATTTATGGAGACGTCGGTGATATCTAGAGCTCTTATAGTTGCTCGACTAGCCAGTGCCCATTTTGGAGCCAGTGAAGATAAGAACTGGATGTTAATGTCATCTCGTTTCTTTTTTATGTGCAGCTTGTTTAACTCAGTTAGAACAGTGCAAAATCTGGTAAAAGTTCTTTGAATGGCTTCTCCATTCTTGGCCCTAGACTCAGAGAACTTGGCATTGGCTTCTTCAATTTTCGCCCTATCATTCAGGCCTGCCCCAAGCATCTGCATCGCCAGTTCATCCCACATTTCTTTTGCTGACATTTTGCTGTCAACACCGATGAGGATATCAGAGGGAAGGGCTTGATAGATAAGATACTATGCCCTTTGATGTAACATCCTTAAATCTAAATTATTGTAATTTAATTTAATTAGTTGGAAATTTTGTAATTTATATAATTAAGTTGAATTATGAAAAATGATTATGTATCTGGATATTTAAAAGTTGGTTGCTATTTTAAAAAATTAAGAAAATTTGAGAATTTCAACTTTTAGTTATTAAGTATGATTGTTAAATTGTTAATGATGAAAATTATGATGAAACTCAGTATTTAATGGAACCAGATAAGTTAAGGGGCTAAATGTGCCATAGTTAGAAAATATGGAATAAAAGGACAATGGGTCTTTCATTTTCATTCATTTCACATTTCAAACTCAAGAGCTCTCCATCTCTCTCTAGAATCTCTCTGCTGGAACTCGAAATTATTGGAGAAAGTCGTGGATCTTAAGCTGTAAATTATCAAGTATTAAGTCTAAATCAAGGTGAGAAATTAATTTCTAAGTTTAAGGCTCATTTTGAGAAGCTTATAAGTGGAATAAATTCGGATTTAAAATCTGTAAAATTTTGATTGCATGTATGTAATTCAAGTTGAAAAGCATCAATTGAAGATCTCTGAAGGTTTAGAAACAAGAATCGTGCAACGAATCAAACAGAAAGGTAAGAAATCTGATGTTTTGTGAAGTTTTATGTTCTTGAGAAAAATTGTCTAATTTGGTCATATCTGGACAAATTAGTGTGTTATGAATGAGGAAAATGATGTAGAAACACTCAAAATATGTTAATAAAACGTTATTTCAAGTTGCATGTGGCTAGAAATCAAATAAGGAAATTTTGGTGTAAAACCCGTAAGTTGCGACCTGCATTTCTACAAGTGAACTCGGCGAGTTCTATGGTGAACTCGGCGAGTTCCCAAGAACACTTGAATAAATCTTCAAAAGTTCATAAGGTGTCGGATCCGAATTCGGTTGGCCCCCGAATTCGGATGAGGCTCGACTTCGGATGGGACCCAAATCTGGACAGAATCGAACTCGGATGGGTAATGTAATTCGGTTGGGTCCGAAATCCGGCCGAGGATCCGAAATTCAGACCTGTACTCGGCGAGTTCTAAGCTATTCTTGTGAAATTCGGATGGTTTTTTTTTTAAGGACCCGAATTTATGGTTAATTAAAGATACTTTTGAGATACTTTTTGAAACATATTAAGGTAAATAAAGGAGGGTTAATTGGGAATAATAACACCTCGAATGATGGTTTTTAACGTGAGTTTCGGATGACGGTTCCGATTGTTGTAACACTTTAATATTGTATAATCATGATGGAAATTGTTACCAAACATATGTATGACATGTTTTATTTATGGAAATGTAACAGGTCCCTTGTGGTGTTGTTTAACCCACAGTGGGGTACTTTTGAGTCCGGTTGAAATTCCAAGGAGATATAAGATAAATTGAAGTTAACTAACGCACCCACTGTGAGTACCTTTGATTTTAACATGTCTGCATCTGCTTTATGTTCGCTTTGCCTGCTGAGGCATGTTGTTTCACTTTCGTTTGGCACTCTACTAACTTGCGTATATGTTGATGCACATTCATATTTGTTGCATGTCCTTTTCTTTGTTGTGCATATTATTGATGGATTTGAGGGTCGCATCTGTATTCTGATGTTACTGTGCTATATGACCAAGAGTTGACACCTTTGTGGTCAGGATAGACAGTAGGTCATCCCCGATGTTATGTCTGCCTCAGATGGTTGGTTTTTCTTATTTCGAGCGTCATCTTGAAGGAGTTGCGGCTCGGGTTTGCGTACTTTGTGTACGTGTGGAGTAGACGATATGTGTTACCGGTGTTAATCCTGGGGCCCTTACCCCTCAGTTGTTGACATTTTTACAGGAAAAGGGAAATCTTCTGAGGGACCTTCTAGCTAGGTCGTCTGTTGAAGTAATTGAAGATATCTACTGCTTATTTTGGTAACAAATTTATGAAAATGTTGTTGTCATAAATTTGGGGTGATGTAATGTATTGAGTATGTAGACTTTGTATTGGAACCTGGTAGCACCATAGGGTGTTTGACACATTTGTATTATTTCTATTATGTACTATAATGCTTCCGCACTTTAATTAAGCTTTGAGATCATTATGTAATTGTGTTTGGTGATTAATCCTGGGTGTAATGTAAATGGTGGTTATTTTGGCACGGGTGTCATAGGCCATGGTATCAGAGCAGTAGTTTGAGATTCAAGTGTCCTTGAGGTCTTGGTCTCAAACATTAAGTGATGATATGTAGTGATTGTAAGTAATGATCTGAACTAAGATAGGATATGATCTAGTACTTATAGGAAAGTGACTTTCATACGGGACAACATGTGTTGTAGGTAACTGTGTGATGGGATCACTAAATGATTTATATGTTTTATATTTCAGAACATGTCTGGAGGAGGAATGACGCCACGAGAAACGAGGGAAATGATGCTATCAATGTTGGCAGAACAAAACAGAATGATTCAAGATCAATTTCGGGCACGAGATGAGGCCAAAGCTAAAAGAAAAGAAGACAAGAGAAAAGAAAAGAGGGAACATGAAAGGAATTATGTTGTGGATGACATAAACCTTAGGATTAAAGCGAAACGTAAATAGAAGGGCAAGGAAAAGATTGATTATGAAACCAGAATTGATGAGAATTACATGAAATATGTAATTAGATCATTCAAGGACTGGCAACCACCAACATTCTCTGGATCTTTGAGAATTGAGGAATCAGAAATATGGATTACAATTATGGAACAGATTTTTACGGAGATGAATAGTAAGGGTAAGTACAAGGTATGTTTGGCTAAGGATCAATTGACTGAAAAAGCCAAGAAATGGTGGAACTATTGGGAAAAAGAATTGGGATCAGAGTTGATTACTTCCTTTAGTTGGGAACAATTCAAGTTTTTTTAGTAGGTAATATGGTGAGCCTGATGTCGTACCTCATGTTGATCATGAAAAAAGAGCTATCGGAAAGATTGCAAATCTTGGAGGAGATAAACTAAATGGACCGTATTTGATGTCAAGAACAAATAAACGTGATAGATGTAGAAGATGTCGACATTGTAAACAATTTGGACATAAGGATGACAAATGTCCAAGGAAGGCCGATGCTTGTTATAATTGTGGAAAAGTGGGTCATTTTAGCAGAACTTGCAGAATTCGAACAAAGAATTAACATGTACCACATTACATGATGAAACTATGAATGAAAAGTTTAACAAAGGAGATGAGATCTTTGAGATTACTGTTATAACTTTTGTACCTTAAATTACAGAATTAGAAGAGTACTTTAAAGATTCTATATGTAATATTTCATCGAAGTTTTATGATTTTGAAGTTAACATGAACTTGAGTAATATGAAATGTTATTACTAATATAGGTATAATCATGTTTGTGAATGAAAATACTCGAGTATATAAATTGGCATTAGATGAATAACCAAGATGGATTTTGAAGCTTTGATTTGGAAAAGATGCTATAGATATCTTGAAATTTATGAACGAGTTTAGAAGTTGAAATAAAGTTAAGTTTGACCATAATGGGCAAAGAATTGGAAATTAATCGTATTAGTATCATATATGATATGTTTGAAGGATTGATAACAACCTGTAATTGTTATCATAAAGTATGTAGCATTATCTTTTATTAAGAGAAACTGTATGGTACTCTATGTTGATATTTTGATTTAAAAGGGTTGTGGTTAAGAACAATAGGATTCAAACTGTTCATGAGAATTTTGATGTAGTTGGAATCAAAGAGACTGTTTCGATATTGGTATATATGAATATTATATGAGGAAAACAAATCTAGAAATTATGGAGAAAGCATACGAGGGTATGATAATACACTATAGATACATGTTAATTTTAAAAGAGAAATTGAAATATACAATATGAAGTGTAAAGTAAGAAATTTATGTGAAGTAAAATTCATCGGAAGGGGGATATAATACTTAATGAAATGGTGATTTGATCAAACATAAAAAGTTTAAAGAGACTTTGGACACTAGCGAATTATGCTTATAAAGCAAAGAAAAGTCTAATACTACGATCCAGAATCCAAGGAAGATTCGGAGGTGGTCATGAGTTCTGTTTGATTCTGGTGCCGACCAATTATTTGTATCTACTACTTTTGCTCAACAAATGTTGATGCTTTTGTCTAAGTTGTCCATTATGATTGATGTTAAAACTGCTAAGTAACAAAATAGTTAAAATAGATCTTGTGTATCCTGATTGTACTCTAGTAATTGAAGAGGTAGTCTTCCATCTTGACTTGATTACAATAGAGATTGGCGATTTGATATGATAATTGGAATGAATTGGTTGTGTATATGTGATGAGACGCATGTAGTTTGCAATAAAGAAATAATAAAGATAACTATGCCGGAGGGGCGGGAGATTTGTATATATGGGGATTAGAGAAGCGGGGATCAATGTCTATTGATGATTGATAGGTCCCGAAAGCTGATTGCTTAGGGTTGTGAGTCTTGTTTGGTATATGCTATTGATACCAAGATTTAAGAGAAAACTGTGGCCGATGCGCCTGTTGTCCTAAATTTTTCCATATGTGTTTCTGGAAGACTTGTCTGGTGTGCCACCTAAAAGGCAAGTGAAAATTCTGTGTTGACTTGATCCCTGGAGCTTCTCCAATAGCTTGTTATTCGTATTGTCTTGCACCTACCGAAAATGTAAGAGATGATGAAGCAACATCCGGAGTTGTTGGATAAGGGCTTCGTTAGATTGAGTTCTTTTCCATGGGGAGCATCGATATTGTTTATGAAACAAATGACATCACAGTGAGAATGTGCATAAATTAACGTGATTTGAACAAATTGATTATAACGAATAAGTATCCACTGCCGGGAATTGATGATTATTCGATTAGCTGCATGACAGCTAATTATTTTTCAAAGATTGATCTATGAATGGGATATGATTAGTTGAGGTCCGAAGAGGGAATGTACTGAAAATGGCTTTCAGAGATAGTTATGAGCACTACGAGTCTCTGGTTACGACATTTTGATTGATTAACACCCCAGCTGTTATATGGACATTATGAATAGAGATTTGTAGACCGATGTTGGATCAATCGGTAAATTGTAGTCATTGACAATATTCAGGAGTACTTTAAGTTTACAGAAGAGCAAGATATACACCTGAGAAAGTTGTTGGAACTATTGAGAATTTGGAAGCCATCTCACACTGTTACTGAAATAAGAGGTTTTCTACGATTGGTAGATTGTAGACAACTTGATTATTTCGGTATATTTTATATACCATCTCGAGAAAGTTATTGTTGGAAAGACTTGCACAGATTTGCGTGAGTAAGGTTATTACTTTTTATGGTATTCTAGAATCGATTATGTCTGATTAGAAGAGTCGTTTCATTTTCAATTGTTGGTTTGATTTACAAGTGGGATTAGGCACACGTATAGCTAAGAGTACAGCTTACCGACCCCTGACAGATGGTCAAAATGAATGGACTATATTAACATTGGAATATATGATGAGATCATGTATTTTGGATTTAAGTACCAATTGAAAAGATCAATTGCTTGGATGGAATTTTCGTATAACACTAGTTATCATGTTAAAATTAATAAAAGCATCGTTTAAAGTTTTGTACGGGAGGAAATGTAGAACCCATATGTGTTGGAAAGAAATTGAAAGGACTCTGATTGCTGAGTCTGTGATATGAAAGAAGAGTTATAATGATGAGACACCAAAACCAATCAACTTTGGGGTAAATGATGGAACATATTTGTTAGTATCACCAATGAGGAGTGTTACTTCTTTTGAAAAAGGGACAAGCTAGCACTGAGGTGTGTTGGCTCATTCAGAATAACAGAAAAGTTAGGAATCAGTTGTCTCATTTGGAATTACCTAAGGAAATATCGAAATAACACTTGGTGTTTCATGTGGAAAGCTTTAAGAAATCTTCACAACTGGTAATGAAGATTAGGTTGATTATACCGAATTAGAATTCAAGAAAGGGTAGTATATGTTGAAAAGCTGGAATATATTATGGATATGAAAGTAAAGAAGCTAAGAAACAAAGAAATTAAAATGGTACTGATACGTTGGAAGAATCACAAAGAAGTAAATCACATTTGAGAGACAAAAGCCGATACGTTGAATAACTATAAGTATGTGTTCGAATTCAAATAACTTCGAGGACGAAGTTTGAGCGTGGTGGAGCCCATGCTGTAACATCCTTAAATCTAAATTATTGTAATTTAGATTAATTAGTTGGAAATTTTGTAATTTATATAATTAAGTTGAATTATGAAAAATGATTATGTATCTGGATATTTAAAAGTTGGTTGCTATTTTATGAAATTAAGGAAATTTGAGAATTTCAACTTTTAGTTATTAAGTATGATTGTAAAATTGTTAATGATGAAAATTATGATGAAACTCAGTATTTAATGGAACCTGATAAGTTGAGGGGCTAAATATTCAAACGTTGGAAAATATGGAATAAAAGGACAATGGGTCTTTCATTTTCATTCATTTCACATTTCAAACTCAAGAGCTCTCCGTCTCTCTCTAGAATCTCTCTGCTGGAACTCGAAATTATTGAAGAAAATCGTGGATCTAAGCTGTAAATTATCAAGTATTAAGTCTAAATCAAGGTGAGAAATTAATTTCTAAGTTTAAGGCTCATTTTGAGAAGCTTATAAGTGGAATAAATTCGGATTTAAAATCTGTGAAATTTTGATTGCATGTATGTAATTCAAGTTGGAAAGCATCAATTGAAGATCTTTGAAGGTTTAGAAACAAGAATCGTGCAACGAATCAAACAGAAGGGTAAGAAATCTGATATTTTGTGAAGTTTTATGTTCTTGAGAAAAATTGTCTAATTTGCTCATATCTGGACAAATTATTGTGTTATGATTGAGGAAAATGATGTATAAACACTCAAAATATGTTAATAAAACGTTATTTCAAGTTGCATGTGGCTAGAAATCAAATACGAAAATTTTGGTGTAAAACCCATAAGTTGCGACCTGCATTTCTGCAAGTAAACTCGGTGAGTTCTATGGTGAACTCGGCGAGTTCCCAAGAACACTTGAATAAATCTTCAAAAGTTCATAAGTGGTCGGATCCAAATTCGGTTGGGACCCGAATTCGGATGAGGCTCGACCTCGGATGGGACCGGAATCCGGACAGAATCGAACTCGGATGGGTAATGTAATTCGGTTGGGTCCGAATTCCGGCCGAGGATCCGAAATTCGGACCCATACTCGGCGAGTTCTAAGCTATTCTTGTGAAATTCGGATGGTTTTTTTTAAGGACCCGAATGTATGGTTAATTAAAGATATTTTTGAGATACTTTTCGAAACATATTATGGTAAATAAAGGAGGGTTAATTGGGAATAATAATAACACCTCGAATGATGGTTTTTAACGTGAGTTTCGGATGACGGTTCCGATTGTTGTAACACTTTAATATTGTATAATCATGATGGAAATTGTTACCAAACATATGTATGATATATTTTATTTATGGAAATGTAACAAGTCCCTTGTGGTGTTGTTTAACCCACAATGGGGTACTTTTGAGTCCGGTTGAAATTCCGAGGAGAAATAAGATAAACTGAAGTTAACTAACGCACCCACTGTGAGTACCTTTGATTGTAACATGTCTGCATCTGCTTTATGTTTGCTTTGCCTGCTGAGGCATGTTGTTTACTAACTTGCGTATATGTTGATGCACATTCATATTTGTTGCATGTCCGTTTCTTTGTTGTTCATCTTATTGATGGATCTGCGGGTCGCATCTGTATTCTGATGTTACTGTGCTATATGACCAAGAGTTGACACCTCTGTGGTCAGGATAGACAGTAGGTCATCCCTGATGTTATGTCTGCCTCATATGGTTGGTTTTTCTTATGCCGAGCGTCATCTCGAAGGAGTTGCGGCTCGGGTTTGCGTACTTTGTGTACGTGTGGAGTATACGGTATGTGTTACCGGTGTTACTCCTGGGGGCATCATAAGGATTTGTGGAATGTGTAAAATCATTAGTATTCACTAATCATTCACTTACCCCTCAGTTGTTGACATTTTTAGAGGAAAAGGGAAATCTGCTGCGGGACCTTCTAGCTAGGTCGTCTGTTGAAGTAATTGAAGATATCTACCTCTTATTTTGGTAACAGATTTATGAAAATGTTGTTGTAATAAATTTGGGGTGATGTAATGTATTGAGTATGTAGACTTTGTATTGGAACCTAGTAGCATCATAGGGTGTTTGACACATTTGTATTATATTTATTATGTACTATAATGCTTCCGCACTTTAATTAAGCTTTCAGATCATTATGTAATTGTGTTTGGTGATTAATCTTGGGTGTAATGTAAATGGTGGTTATTGTGGCAAGGGTGTCATATTTGATCTGCTGCTTGTCTCTCTTTTTCTGTGTCATCCTCAAGTCCGCGAACTACCCTTGTTGCTGGAAGTGGAGGATCAGAATTTGTAACTGCTGGACATTCGGAGTAAAAGATAGTGGGTCCCTCATTAATGGATTGGATAATGAGTTGACCCATGGGCTGCATGCTGATGAACTTTAGGAATCGCTTCTTCCATTGCTCATATTCGTCTGGATATAGAACTAGTGGTCTGTTCTCTGATCCAAGGACAAGAGCTTCTCTAAACATGATGACTTCGGTAGTGAGTGCTGATTATAAAAATGATCTTTGGAAGTGGAAACTGGTATCTCGGGTGGAATATCTGAAATTTGGGTGAGCCGAAATTCAGGTGCAGGAACCGTCCGAGATTCGGATGGGGGAAGGTTCGGATTAGTGAACCGAAATTCAAATGTATGATGTTTCAGGTGTTGTGGTCTGAAATTCGGATGAATAGTGTTTCGGGTGATGTGGTCTGAAATTCAGATGAATTATGAAACATAACGAGTAAGTGATTTAGAGAATCCGAAATATGGATGACTAGAAATTCAGATGGATTTTTAGGAAAACCGAATTTCGGATGTGAGATTCGAAATAGTGTATGATCCGAGATAGTATCACCTGAAATTGGAACCGAGATTAACCGAAATTGGATCCGAGATAGGATCTAAGATTGAACTTATAAAAATTTGCAGAATTAAATAGACAGTTCCAAATGAAAAGCAAAAACCTAATGTTTATAAAAATGTGTTTTAAAACTTGGAAACAATTTCTAAATGCTCGGTTTGAATTTGTGAAAAACAAGTAACCAAAAACACCCAAAAATCATGTTTTTTAAAAAAAAAACCGTGAATAATACCAGTAATATTTCAGATTCAATTTTTCAGCAAATAATCACAAAAACATATGTAAAGATTGAGCAGTATTGCTCGAAATCAATACTAGAGTAATTATCGATGATAAAGCAGTATTAAAACACGTAAAACAGAAGATTTTAATGAGAATTGAGGATAAAAACCGTGGGTTTTGGAAGACAATGATGAACAGCGATGAACTTGATTTAAATCAGCTTAAATCCACTTCAGAGGCTCTGATACCAATTGACAACGTCGATTCCCAGTATATTTTGCACTCAAACACAATAAACCAAATGATTTGTATTAAGAATATGAAGATTTCAAAGAGAGAAATTAGGCTCTCAATCTCTAAGAATTTAACACTCAAAAACACACACTTAGGGTGGAGGCTACTTGTGTAACATCCCAATTTCGGGAAAGGTACGTGGAATTATTTCATTGGTTTTACTATTTAAATTGGGACCCGGCGATAGAAAATTGTATTATGTGATATCGGGATCGGATATTGGGTATCGAGCCGAGTTATACCTGTAACATCCCAAATTTCAATTTTGTGTAATTTACAATTATTTGGACTTAATGGTTGTGTTAATGAATTATTATGTCAATTTAAGTTACTTTGATCATAATATTAGTTAAATAAGAAAATACAAAGTGAGGGGTATAATGTGCAATTGTGTCAAAGTGACAAATAAAAAGGTGGAAAGTCTTTCACTTTCAACAAACTCCTTCTCTCTCTACATTCACTCTCGTCTCTCTCTCTCTCTCTAGAACCCACGGGTTCTTCATCAAATTTCCAAGAACATCGAATTAAGGTGCAAAGAATCTGGATTAAAGTGGCATATAGGAGACTATAACAACTACGAGAATCGATTTAAGGTAAACATCATTTAATCTTTCGGATTTTTGAAGTTTTTGATTCGGTTTTAAAGTGAACCGATTTCTAAGACTTAAGTAGCAAATGTTAATGCATGTTGGAATTTATTGTTGCAATGTTCAAATCGAGGGTTAGAGTTGTTGTGTACAAAATTTCAGGTTCTAGTTCCACTCCTAAGTATGAATTCTGTAATTGTGTGTGTGTTTTAGTGTGTGTTCATCGAGACATGTTGAAAATTGGACATAAATGGGTTATTTTGGTACAATATGACATGTTATAAGTTGATATAGTGTATATAAGTTCACATTTGCAATATTAGACTCAGAAACATGCAAAAATGACCCAAACATAAAATCTGGAAAATCTGGAAAAATATGCTAAGTATGAATTCGGATGATGATCCATCCGAATTCGGATCATCACCCTAGTTCGGACTCAACCTCAATTCGGACCATACTCAATTCAGACTTACAATGATTTCGGACCTTGCCCTATTTCGGTCCTATCCCAATTCGGACACCGTCCCAATCCGGATCAATAGTGAGTTCGGACCAATTGTATTTCGGACCATAGGAACTTCGGACTATACTTAATACGGACCAACCACAATTTCGGATGCTATCCCAATTTCGGATCATACTCAATTTCGGACCACTAGCTAATTTCGGATACTTACCCAATTCGGATCCCCATACCCATTTCGGATCCATGTACATTTCGGACATGTCCCAATTCGGACCCCAACACCCATTTCGGACACATAGTGATTCGGACCATCCGAATTCGGATGTGGTCCGAAATCAGAACCCAATTACATTTAATTTTCAGAATACAATTTTTAAGCAATTACTGACACAAATTCACTATTACACCTACTTTACAGATCATTGTGGTGTTATCAAAACACACATTGATTCAGGATCAAGTCACAAAACCAATCACTGTGAGTAACAGATTGTCATTCGAACATTTATTGTTTTTGCATTCATGTTTATACATTCAATGGCATGTTCACATTGTTCATATACTTCATTTGGCACTCATGAAATGATTTGTTGTTATGATGCACTCTCGTACTTGACATGTAACACACATGTAGCTTGCGTTCATTTGAAAGTGCATCTATTTACATCATGCTTGCACTGCATGATCATTACTTCATAATCTGATGCGACCTGGACTGGGGCTGACAGCAGGCCACTGTCGGGGACTGATCATCCCACTCGTATCCCATCAGGTTCGGCACATCCCCGATCAGCATATTGAACTGCCACCCCATGCTAGCACTGCATGGTTTACTCACACATTGAGGCTTTCACTGCCGTTTTCACATACATGGGGCTTACACTGCCCATGGTTAAGCATTGCATGTAAAGAAATATTTGTTGTATGTATAATCTGTTATCTCACTAAGCATTTAGCTTACTGTTGACTCACCATGTTTTCAGGCAAAGGCAAGAGTGTAGCTGGACCTTCATCTTAAGCATATCAAATCAATATCCCGGAGACTATAGAAGCTATTGGTACTTGAATGTAATAGCTTTGGGCTGGGATTCATTACTTCTAAAACAATTATGTTGATGTAATAGTTAGACTTTTATCACTGTAGACATGTATTCTATTGCTTTAGTGTGGATGTGCTTAATTCTAATTTAAGTATTCAATTTCAATTATTATGATACTCATTGGGTTGTTTGTCGATCCTGGTGATTGCTACAATTATTTCATTAATTCATGAGGACGTCTCAGTTTGGTATCAGAGCATTAGTTTGAGGTTTCAAGTGTCCGCGAGGACTTGGACTCAAACTTAGGTTATGATATTAGAATGAACTTCTAAGTAATGATCTGAACTAAGATAGGATTGACATGCACACGGGGAAACACAAAGGGTAACTGTACACTTAGGACTTACAAATAAATGTTCTAAATATAAGTTGTTATATTTCAGAACATGTCAGGAGACGATATGACTCCTCAGCAAATGTTCCAGATGATGCAAGCTCTCATGGAACAAAACAATGAGCTACAATCCAAACGAATGGCTGAGCAGGCTTAGTCATTTGCTGATCAGTTAAGGGCCAGAGATGAGGCCGAGGCAAAACGAAAGGCCGATAAGCGAAAGAACAAGGAACAACAACAGGACGACCAAGAGGAAAGACAAGACACTGGGTCTTCTAACAGATCAAGGGGTTGTAGGTTTAAGGACTTCAAAAGTAACGGGGCTGTTACTTTTGATGGAACTGGTGATGCTGTGACTGCATTGGAATGGATCACCACCACGGAACGAACTTTCAGGATCAGCGACTGCGCTGACAAAGACATGGTCCGCTTTGCAACCGCTATGTTTGCAAGGGACGCTGTTATGTAGTGGGACGCAATGACACATGTGTTGACGATGGAGGTAGTGTCACACATGTCATGGAGCGAGTTTAAGGAAGTGTTTTCTCAACAGTACCGTCCAGCCGACGAGAAGCGACGTCTCGAGGCAAAATTCCTGAACTTAACTCAAGGAACGAAAACGGTTACACAATATGCCGTTGAGTTCACCCGATTAAGTCTGTTCGCACCGCATCAAGTAGACACAGAAGAGAGGAAGATAGCCCGGTTTGAGGCCGGACTAGACTATGAGATACGCCGAACCATGAGTGGGGTTCGGTATACAACGTTTGCTGGATTACTCGAGGCTGCTCGGAATGTGGAGCAGATTGTCTTATTATCTGGATACGTAATCGGGTCAGCCGCCGCACCACCGACTCAACCGTCGCCGCCAAAAAGGCAGCGGGAGTCTGGATCCTCCCGATTCTCTCCTCAATCCCATCAACAGTCATCATCACCCAAGAAGGGAAGAGCCTTTTCGGCCAGTTCAGAAATGAGAGACTGCAGACGATGCAGAAAAGCGCACTCTGGGGAGTGCAAGACTCGGGACATGTATTGTTTCTGCTGTGGGCAGAAAGGCCATCACTGGGAGCATTGTCCACGAAAAGATGATGCATGCTACAACTGCCACAGACTTGGCCATTTCTCAAGGGACTGCCCGAAACCCCCACGAGATCAGAATGCTCCACAATCAACAGCAAGATCTTCTGTAGCTTCCACGGCTCGCAGGGATCAATCTCAAAGGGCTCCAACAAGGGCATTCCAAATCACAGCTGAAGAAGCAAAGGATGACCCGGAGGTGGTCACTGGTACGTTCTATGTTAACTCAATTCCTGCACGTATCTTGTTTGATTCCGGAGCAAATCGTTCGTTTGTCTCCACTACATTTGCTCATCAATTTAACATGCCAACTTCCAAACTGCAATTTGTACTTGACATAGAGACTGCTATCAATATGTTAGTAAAAGCAGACAAAGTGTATAGGAATTGTACATTATTGGTAGAAGACGTAGTATTCAATATAGATCTGATCCCTATGGAGTTCGGGGAATTCGATGTCATAGTAGGTATGGATTGGTTGGTTCACAATGAGGCCCAAATCGTTTGCTAGAAAAGGATGATTAAGATCACCACTCCCGAGGGCCGAGACATATGCATTTATGGTGATAGACACAAAGACGACTTGTGCCTTATATCAATTGCAAAAGCCCGAAAGCACGTTGCTAAGGGTTGTTCAGCTTACTTAGCCTACGCTGTCGATGCAAAGGCTGAAGTTCAATCTCCTTCTACCGTTCCAGTCTTTTCTGAATTTCCAGATGTCTTTCCAGAAGATATCTCGGGATTGCCACCTGATCGCCAAGTGGAATTCCGCATTGACCTCATTCCCGGAGCTGCTCCAATAGCAAAGGCTCCTTACCGTCTAGCCCCTGCTGAAATGCAGGAAATGATGAAGCAGTTACAGGAGCTACTTGACAAAGGTTTTATCCGCCCAAGTTCATCTCCTTGGGGCGCTCCTGTTCTGTTCGTCAAGAAGAAGGATGGCACATTACGTATGTGCATCGACTACCGGGAACTCAACAAAGTCACAATCAAGAACAAGTATCCATTGCCCCGGATTGATGATCTCTTCGACCAGTTACAAGGCGCAAGCTACTTCTCGAAGATTGATCTTCGTTCGGGTTATCATCAACTCAAAGTACACTCAGATGACATTCCTAAGACGGCTTTCAGAACTCGTTACGGACACTACGAGTTTTTGGTAATGCCGTTCGGTCTTACTAATGCGCCGGCTGCTTTCATGGATCTCATGAATCGAGTCTACCGACCAATGCTCGACAAATCTGTCATCGTGTTCATCGATGACATTCTCATATATTCAAAGACCGAAGAGGATCATGCTGCACATCTGAGAGAATTACTAGAGTTGCTACGCAAAGAGCAACTTTATGCCAAATTCTCGAAGTGTGAGTTCTGGTTGAGGCAGGTACGTCTCAACGTTTGAAACAATTTCATGATCCTTATACTCAATCATAAATTATTTTATTAACTTGTACCTCTTAAACAATCAATTCAGATCCAATTCTTGGGGCACGTGATATCTGGTGCTGGGATTGCTGTTGATCCTGCAAAGATCGAAGCTATCCAGAACTGGGAATCACCCCGCAACGCCTCAGAGATTCGGAGTTTTCTGGGATTGGCTGGTTACTACCGCCGATTCATCAAAGACTTCTCAAAGATCGCCGTTCCGCTAACAAAGCTTACTCGCAAGAACGCGACCTTCTTTTGGGGAGAAGAACAGCAAATGGCATTTGACAACTTGAAGAATCTGCTAAGTGAAGCACCAGTGTTAGCCCTGCCTGAAGGGAACGAAGACTTCGTAGTCTACACAGATGCATCAGGCATGGGTTTGGGTGCGGTACTAATGCAAAGAGGAAACGTCATAGCTTATGCTTCTAGACAACTCAAACCACATGAGAAAGACTACTCTACTCATGATCTAGAGCTAACTGCTGTGACTTTCGCTCTCAAGTTATGGAGACACTATTTGTACGGAACCAAGTGTCAGCTCTACACTGATCACAAGAGTTTAAAGTATATATTCAGTCAGAAGGACTTGAATATGAGGCAAAGAAGGTCAATGGAGCTGATAAAAGATTACGACTGTGAGATTCTCTATCATCCAGGGAAGGCCAACGTAGTGGCCGATGCTCTAAGTCGAAAAGCATACTGCAAGGCATATTGCTACGCCTTGACTTCTACAATTTTGACCTCAACTATTATAGATGATGTTAGGGCTGCTCAGTTACAGGCCCTAAAAGAAGAGAATGTTAAAGACGAAGATATCAGAATTCAGTTGCCATTAATGCAAGATGATGGAACTGGACTAAAGGGTGTGTATGGCAGAGTGTGGGTTCCCAAGTTCGGGAACATGAGAGATGTAATTCTCGAGGAGGCTCATCAATCTAAATTCTCAATTCATCCTGGCAGCACAAAAATGTACAACGACCTGAAGGCCGACTTCTGGTGGCCAGGATTGAAAAGAGATGTCGGTCAGTATGTTGAAAGGTGCAGAACATGTCGTCTAGTCAAAGCAGAACATCAACAGCCCTATGGTAGTATGCAACCTCTTCCTATCCCGGAATGGAAGTGGGATCATATTACTATGGACTTTATAACGAAGCTGCCCAAGACGCGTCGTCAACATGATGCCATTTGGGTCATTGTTGATCGATTAACAAAATCTGCTCACTTCATTCCCATTCGGGAAACCTATTCACTGGACCGTCTTGCCCAGATCTACGTTAACGAAATTGTTATTAGGCATGGTGTGCCTAAGTCTATTGTCTCCGACCGAGATAGTAGATTCACTTCCAACTTCTGGGCTGCTCTACAACTGGGTCTTGGTACTCGTATCGCAATGAGTACTGCCTATAGACCCCAATCTGACGGCAAAGTGAGAGAACAATTCTGACTCTGGAAGACATGCTCAGAGCGTGTGTCATGGATTTGGGTGGTAATTGGGACGATCACCTCCCATTGGTTGAATTCTCCTACAACAATAGTTACCATTCCACTATCAAGATGGCACCGTTCGAGTCTCTATATGGCAGAAAATGTAGGACTCCAACCTATTGGAGGGAAACAGGAGAAACTCCTATCGCCGGACCAGCGATGTTGCAAGAAACGAACGAAAAGATCCAACTCATTCGACAGTACATGAAAACGGCACAAGATCGGCAAAAGAATTACCACGATCGCCGTCATAAAGCGATAGAGTTTCAAAAGGACGATTGGGTATACTAAAAAGTTTCCCCAATGAAAGGTGTTACAAGATTCGTAAAGCGAGGAAAGCTATCGCCTCGATTCATAGGACCTTTCAAAATACTAGAAAGAGTTGGGAATCAGTCCCATCACTTGGACTTACCAGAAGAACTATCAGGAGTTCACCCGGTCTTCCACGTAGGATACTTAAGAAAGAGTCTGGTGCCCGAGAGGGAACCATGGACTGATCACTCGGACATTAAGGTTGACGAACGGCTAAGGTTCGTTGATGAACCGGAGTGCATTTTGGAGACAAAAGTCAAGAAACTACGAAATAAGGAAATCAGGATGGTGCTGGTCAAGTGGAAGCATCATCGGAGAGCTAATCATACTTGGGAATCAGAACAAGACATGAAGACTAAGTACCCAAGTTTGTTTAGCGCAGCATGACTTCGCGGACGAAGTATAGGCGTGGTGGAGCCCATGCTGTAACATCCCAATTTTCAATTATGTGTAATTTACAATTATTTGGACTTAATGGTTGTGTTAATGAATTATTATGTCAATTTAAGTTACTTTGATCATCATATTAGTTAAATAAGAAAATACAAAGTGAGGGATTTAATGTGCAATTGTGTCAAAGTGACAAATAAAAAGGTGGAAAGTCTTTCACTTTCAACAAACTCCTTCTCTCTCTACATTCACTCTCGTCTCTCTCTCTCTCTCTCTCTCTCTCTAGAACCCACGGGTTCTTCATCAAATTTCCAAGAACATCGAATTAAGGTGCAAAGAATCTGGATTAAAGTGGCATATAGGAGACTATAACAACTACGAGAATCGATTTAAGGTAAACATCATTTAATCTTTCGGATTTTTGAAGTTTTTGATTCGGTTTTAAAGTGAACCAATTTCTAAGATTTAAGTAGCAAATGTTAATGCATGTTGGAATTTATTGTTGCAATGTTCAAGTCGAGTGTTAGAGTTGTTGTGTACAAAATTTCAGGTTCTAATTCCACTCCTAAGTATGAATTCTGTAATTGTGTGTGTGTTTTAGTGTGTGTTCATCGAGACATGCTGAAAATTGGACATAAATGGGTTATTTTGGTACAATATGACATGTTATAAGTTGATATAGTGTATATAAGTTCACATTTGCAATATTAGACTCAGAAATATGCAAAAATGACCCAAACATAAAATCTGGAAAATCTGGAAAAATATGCTAAGTATGAATTCGGATGATGATCCATCCGAATTCGGATCATCACCCTAGTTCAGACTCAACCTCAATTCGGACCATACTCAATTCAGACTTACAATGATTTCGGACCTTGCCCTATTTCGGTCCTATCCCAATTCGGACACCGTCCCAATCCGGATCAATAGCGAGTTCGGACCAATTGTATTTCGGACCAGAGGAACTTCGGACTATACTTAATACGGAACAACCACAATTTCGGATGCTATCCCAATTTCGGATCATACTCAATTTCGGACCACTAGCTAATTTCGGATACTTACCCAATTCGGATCCCCATACCCATTTCGGATCCATGTACATTTCGGACATGTCCCAATTCGGACCCCAACACCCATTTCGGACACATAGTGATTCGGACCATCCGAATTCGGATGTGGTCCGAAATCAGAACCCAATTACATTTAATTTTCAGAATACAATTTTTAAGCAATTACTGACACAAAATCACTATTACACCTACTTTACAGATCATTGTGGTGTTATCAAAACACACATTGATTCAGGATCAAGTCACAAAACCAATCACTGTGAGTAACAGATTGTCATTCGAACATTTATTGTTTTTGCATTCATGTTTATACATTCAATGGCATGTTCACATTGTTCATATACTTCATTTGGAACTCATGAAATGAATTTTTGTTATGATGCACTCTCGTACTTGACATGTAACACACATGTAGCTTGCGTTCATTTGAAAGTGCATCTATTTACATCATGCTTGCACTGCATGATCATTACTTCATAATCTGATGCGACCTGGACTGGGGCTGATAGCAGGCCACTGTCGGGGACTGATCATCCCACTCGTATCCCATCAGGTTCGGCACATCCCCGATCAGCATATTGAACTGCCACCCCATGCTAGCACTGCATGGTTTACTCACACATTGAGGCTTTCACTGCCGTTTTCACATACATGGGGCTTACACTGCCCATGGTTAAGCATTGCATGTAAAGAAATATTTGTTGTATGTATAATCTGTTATCTCACTAAGCATTTAGCTTACTGTTGACTCACCATGTTTTCAGGCAAAGGCAAGAGTGTAGCTGGACCTTCATCTTAAGCATATCAAATCAATATCCCGGAGACTATAGAAGCTATTGGTACTTGAATGTAATAGCTTTGGGCTGGGATTCATTACTTCTAAAACAATTATGTTGATGTAATAGTTAGACTTTTATCACTGTAGACATGTATTCTATTGCTTTAGTGTGGATGTGCTTAATTCTAATTTAAGTATTCAATTTCAATTATTATGATACTCATTGGGTTGTTAGTCGATCCTGGTGATTGCTACAATTATATCATTAATTAACAAGGACGTCACAATACCCAAAACGTATATATTGTCCTACCTTTGTTTTTCTAATTCATTTCCAAAGCCAGAGATGAAAGTGTGAGTATGTGTGATTGTGATGTCCAGCAACAATCTTAATCAAGATTCAAGATTTATAAAAGCTTCAAGATTGTTTATGACCTTCTTTGGCAAGCTTAAGTGAGTTTTAAGCTTTAATTTGTGAATTAATTGTTGTTAATAGTTGGAAGAATTTGGATTGAGTTTGTATGTATGTTTCTGGGTGAATTAGTGAGGTTATAATGGGGTTTATCGAGTTGAGATTCGTTTTGGGGAAATTCCCCTGGCTGTGCAAGAAAAAGAGCTTACTGCCTCTTTTCGTCCGTGAGCGCGGCCGTGATCAGGGGATCGCGGGCCGTGATGTTCTTGAGATGATCGCTGGCGGTTCGGGTCCGGTCGTGGGTCGCGATGTAAGCGTGGCCGGGATTAGGTCATTGCGACCGCGACGGGGTCAATGCGACTACGATCGGGTGAGTGCGGCCGTGATGTGACTGGGGTTTAGGGTTAGCGTTTTGGGGTTGTTTCGTCTTTTTTTTGGATATTCGGGTTGTGTGGGTTTCTCGTGAATTGTGTAATAGGGTTGTTGGGTTGTGTTTGAGATGTTGAGTATTGTGTCGTGATTCTAGGGTCTCTAGTTGATAAGGTTGGGGACGGGCAGGGAACCGAGACTTAATAGTGAGACTTTAGGGCAGCTGAGTTTGCATGCTTTTTAGTGATACTTGTACGATTATTATTTAATATCTGCATGATCTTTTATTTATCATTTTATGAGATTTTACGAGTTTTATTACGAGCTTTATTACGAGCTTTTATTGAGATTATATCATGCATGTATTACTGAGCTATTGTGAACTTTGTTTTATAATATGCGATTTGAGACACTTAAGCTATCGAGTTACTAAACCGTACGGCTGGGCAGGGGTCCGGTCGCTCCTGATTCCCTTTCGAGTCCTGACGACTGCTTTGTGCGGTCTAGGGATTTGGGTACGTGGATTCGTCCACACGAGTTGAGTACCTATCTGAGCTACCTTGTGGGATCTCATATGCTTGTTTAGTAGAGAACGCTGAATGTTTTACTATCGAGTTTACTTTTATTGAGATTTATAACCGTACACTAACACTTGCATTCTCACCAGCTTTAGTTGACCTGTGTGTTCTATTGTGTGTATCTCAGGTGATCGGAGTTCTAGTAGGCCTGCTGGACCCAAGTAGGTTTACTGTGACATCTTTCGAGGAGTTAGCTACCTATTATAATGGTAGTTATATTTTCGAGACTGTTTGTATATACTTCGGGTAGTATGTGATATAACCAGGGAATTCCGTGACTTAATTCTGTAAATTGATGTTTTAAAATTATCGGGTTTCCACGTATGTGCTTTGGGAATAGTTAGGGACTTTTATATTATACTGCTGATGATGTGTTATTGGCGTGGCAATTGGGATTAGTTTGAGGGTGTTACAACTTGGAGGCTTTGATACCAATTGTTAATGTAGTCCCAATCAGAAATCTTGCACTCACACCAATAAACAATAACATAATTGATTCAAACATAGAGAATGATCTCAATCTAAGTTGAACAATGTCAGAGAGGATGAAAGGGTGAGCCGCCACTTTTCCAATTGAAAATGTGAAAGATGACAAAGTTGTTGGAAAGCCTAGGCGGTTTCCTTTGAATGTTAAACCAACTTTGAAAGGTTTACAAACTATACCCCTCAACTTCAAAATAAATGAAATAACTTACAAATAATGGAAATGAAATTACATAGACATAAAATAAAATTGTCTATTAAAAAATAGAACCCACAGAGTTGAAATATAATGTGTAACAGGGTCGAGCTTGGGCCGCAATGTGATGAGCATGGCTGCGATAAGGAGCGCGGCCGATATTGATGGAGAGCGATATCGACTCATGGAGCACAGCTATGATCCGGCTAGGGTTAGGGTTTTGGGCTATGTGAGTCATGTGGTTGGGTATCCAGGATTGTGTGTGTTACTTGGGAATCGTGTATAGAGTTATTCAGCTGTGATTGCGATATCGAGTTGCTATATTTTGATTCTAGGGTCTCATTTTGATAGGTTTGGGATACGGGCAGGGAACCGAGACTTGTGGAGTGGGCTTTCAGGGTCAGGTGAGTTTGCTTGTTTTTCTGAGATACATGTACGATTATTTATTAAATACTTGCATGATCTTTTACTGAGCTTTCCTTACGAGATTATCACAAGTTTTATTATGGGCTTTATTATCATGCTTGTGTTACTTAGTATTGAGAACTGTGTTTTACTATATGTAGAGAACGCTGAGCACTTTATTACTGATCGAGTTATTATTTTTACTGAGTTGTCATAATCGTACTACTAACACTTGCATTCTCACCAGCTTTAGCTGACCGTGTGTTTAAATGCGTGTATCTCAAGTGACCAGAGATCTAGTAGGCCTATTGGACCCAAGTAGGTTTACATCTTCAGAGTTTGAGGAGTTAGCTACCTTTCCTAGAGGTAGTTATATTTTGGGGAATGAATCATAATGAATTGAAAATGGGGAGTCTGGAGAATTTAGAATTGAAATGAAAAATCTGACATGAGAATGAAATGAATCAATTTTTTTTGAATGAATTAGCTCATAGGAGAATATGGGAGAATTCATTATTAATGAATTGGAAGAATTAAGAATGTATGGGAGATGAACGAATAGAATCTCAGAAAAAATAAGATTACGAATAACAATGGGATTAGAACAATAGACCTTAATGAGTATCCTCAAAAAATTAGAAATTAACAGTCTTAAAAAAAATTTCTTTTCAATCAAAAACTTTTTATGTGCGCACAAAATATTTCAGTAACAATTACACACAGTTTTGTAAAAAAAAAAAAAAAAAAAACTTATCATCTTTAGAGTGCGTCTAAAACTTCCCCTGAAAATAAGCGCAAAATGTTAGCCAACTTTTAAAAAAAATGAGGAGCAAAAACTTATGAAAATAAAACTCCCTCTTGTCCATACAACACCAAAGTTTAGTTCAGGGCAGGAATTTCAGAAAGATCCATCATCCAGAATCGGGTTCTAATCCGAAATGATTAGAAGCCTTTGTTGGGAAAGCTCGGGTTACAGTCTGAAGTAATCAGGCATTTTGCTTATCATGGGTTCCAATCTGAAATGATTTGGAAACCATTTCCAATAAATTCCGGGTTCTGCACTAATGTGTATAGAAACCATTTCAGGCAAAATTTAGAGAGTTAACAGGTACCCACTTGCAAACACTTTTCTTAACTTCATATTCAAAATTAGAAAGCAAATTTCTTTTAGTATGAGAAAACTGAATATCTGATTTATAAAAGAAATTTGAATCTGAACGAACAGAATTTTACAAATTCTTCTTTCTAAAAATCTGTCCGGTGTTAGTCTGTTTCTGATAGTACTTGTTATTTTTCTTGGAAGATTTCTTTTGAGAAGAATAACTAGTATTTTCAAAAACTTTGGAAAACTTTGATTTTGAAGATTTACTAGGGTAAACCTTGACAGAATGTTTTCCAATCTCTTTATATTTGCCTTTGTTTATCTTTAAAAGATATTTAAGTTTAAGATCTGAAGACAAATCAAACTCAGGAGTTTTAAACTAATTTCTTTTCAATTTCTGAAGATAAATCAGAGTGATCGACTTTATGTTTTAAATAATCTTCAGAATCGTTAACCTCTGAATCATTTGAAGAAAAGGAAACATTAAATTGTTTAGAAAAATTAAAAAATTGATCTTCTGAACCTTTAATAATGACCAAACATGAAGTTTTATCATTATCAAACAGTTGATAACCAGTTTTAAAAGATTGTTTTTTTTAGTTAAGGGAACACCTTTCTCTCATCTTCAAACAATTTATGTTATTCTTTGAAATCTAGTTTTTTGAGTAAGAACTCATTCATTTCCTTCCCAAATAACTCTTTAGTTCATGAAAACTCCTTTTCAAGAGTAAGAAATTCTTCAGATTTGCTTGAAACATAACTTTGATCCAAATGATTTATCTTTGAAAGTGTCTTTTCAAGATCTTTTACTTTCTTATACGAATCAGATTGTTCATGCTGAAAAAGATATTTTAGTTGAGTTGCATTTTAGAATCTTCAAGTTCCTTTGATAATTGACATATTCTTACTTTAAGAACATGATTCTTATAATTCAATACTTTTTGTTTTTCTTTAAAATTCAAAATATATTTTTTCAGTCTTGTGACATCATGCAAAGCAAATGATTTATCAGTATTTAATTGAACAAGAATGTCATAATTGTTCTTACGAATCGGTTCAGATTTAGTTAGTTTGGCAAACTTCTCAGATGTTAACTTTGAAATGTAATCATGATTAGTCAATTGGTTTTCAAACAGTTTAAGCTTCTCAATCAGCTTAAAATTCCCAGCTGTGAGATTCTAGACCTGATCATGTTCATTTGTCAGTTGAAGTTCCAGAGAAACTAACTTTTCTTTCTCATCTTGTAGTTTAACATCTGCTTGTTCAACCAACTTTGTCACACTCTTAAATTTAACTTAAAACTCTTCTGTTATACAGTTTTGTCATCAAGCATAAGAATCTCCTCTTCTGTACTAGCCATGAAGCACTGAGCGATATTCTTCGTATTGTGTTCTTTATATTTAGAACTGTGCTTCCTTGATGATACCTGCCTTCCAAACTTCTGTTTAAATATTTTTTTTTGAGTTTGAGTAATTCCAACTTCATTTATTCAATATCCGTGTCACAAAAATCAATGTTAGATTCCATTTGATTAGATTTGTGGAAATTGAATGGAAAATTAAACAATTAAAGGTAAAATTATAATGCAGTTAAGAAATTAAAATCCAGTTAAGCGCGGTAACCTTCACAAGAAACAAATGCAAAGATAAAACTTGATTGAATAGACTTTGAAATTAAGAAAATAAAGCTCAAAAAATTAGAATTAACCTTAAAAAATGAAAGTTAAACCAAACAAGTCAAAGTCAACAAAAGTCAAAATTTGTCAACTAAGTCAAACTTTGTCAAAATAAGTCAACTTAGGTCACACTAATTCAAGAATGAAAGAAAAATCTCAAAAAAATGAGGAAAAGTAAAGGACCGCGAAATTTTTGCTATATAGATTGAAATTCAAGCAGTATATATTGAAATTTGGGTTAATATTGAAAAAACCCTACGAACTTTCATGAATTTATCGATTAAGTCATTGTACTTTTTTTCCGAGTGTTTAAGTCGCCAAATATTTTTGTCTTATTCAAAACTACATATTTGACCTGTTTAGCAGGTCACTAACCAGTAAACGGTACAGTGACCAAAACAAGAAAAAAGAAAGTCCAGTGACTTAATCGTGAAATTTGAAAAAAAAAAGTTGGTTTTTTTAATAATAAACTATTCGAGTAACTAATTGTTTTATCTGTTAAGAAAATATATAGTTTTGAATAAGACAAACTTTGTTTAGTGACTTAAATACTCAGAAAAAAGTCTAGTGACTTAATCGATAATTGAATGAAAGTTCGTGGGTTTTTTCCGATATTAACCCTTGAAATTTAGCTCATGTAACACAAATCAGTCCTTATGTATCGAAATTCTGCTTATATGATTCGAAATTTAAGTAAAGGACTGCGAAATTTACTTCTTTGTAATGTGAGATTCAACCTTCTTTCTCCGGGATTTAGGCTATATGAATCGAGATTTAGGCTATAGGCTTCAAGATTAGGCTATAGAAATCAAAATTCAAGCCTTTAATTTCTTTACTCGAAATTCAGATTGTATTGCTCGAGATTCAGCTAATACGACTCGAAATTCAGTTCAAAGGTCTTCGAAATTAAGGCATATTCGAAAATCAACAAAGCATGACTAGAGATTTAAACTTCTTTACATCAGATTTCGAATATAGGATCAATCACGGTAGTTAGTTAGTTACTCATAAAATGACAAGTACATTCAAGAACACGTCAAGTTTGTAAAATCAGAAAAATAACAAAATGAACAATCAAATGATGAGATTAAATGACAAAACACTTCAAAATTGATTTCTAATTAAAAAAAAACCAAGTCTAACACATCTTGAATCAAACAAATTCAACAACAAATGATCAAGAACACACACTAGAAACACCAAAAACACACACAATCCAAACTTTCTAAAATTTGATGGTATCTCACTCTTTATTTCGAACTAGAATTGGAAATTTTATGACAAAAAACATATATATGATATGCACAACATATCCAAAAATCAGATTATTTGGGTAAGCAGAAAATTTTTATGAATTTTCAAAGTTGATAGCTCTGTTTCGAAAAAAATCAAATCTGAAACATTAACAAACGATTTCTACCAAATGGTTTGGAATTAGACCTTGAATTTTTTAGAAAATTTTTTCAATATAAACCTAAGGCTCGCTCAAAAATTCAAGTCATAACTCCAATCCGATCAAAAATTCTAAAAATCAAACTCGGGAACACAAAAAAACATATTTTAGAAATTAAAATTTTGATTACTCCCTAATCGTGATGAATTAGGACTTGAAATTGTTACTTGATCTTCATGTTGTTGGTCTTCCATATATATCAGAAATTCAGCTCAGTCCCTCAACTTATGAATTTTCTAAAAATTTCATAAGATCACAACTCAATCGGTTTGACTTTTTCGTTGATTTTCTTGATCTTTCTTTGAAAGATTAATGATTTTGATCTACAATTGACTGTGATACCAATTGAAAGAACTTGGATCTAGTAGATCAAAGACATGTAATTCAAATCTTGCATTGATTGAATAATTCATTTTGCACTATACATGAAAAACAAGAAATGAAATGTTAAAGTCTATAAACAGATCTCTTAGAATTTGTTTATATACTCCTAAAGTAAACTTTCTGTTATTGACATATTTAGTCCCTATACTTACAATTACAACTTTTTTCATCTCTATATATTTGTTCCTAACACTTTTCTTGAGATTCTACTTGTATCCATCAAATTTCAGAGTATATTCATCGAAATTCAAAGTGTTTTCATCAAAATTCACTTAGTATTCTTCGAGTTTTTGTCAAAGGACTTTGAGATTTAGTTAGTTTGATTTGAGATTCTATCAGTTGTGTTCAATATTCTATTATTTAATTCGAGATTCAGTCATTGTACTTTAAAATTCAATCAGTGTACTTGGAGATTCAGAGAAAGGACTTTGAAATTCAGTTTGGTGTGTTCCAGATTCAGTCAAGTTACTTTGAGATTTGATACTTGTCCTTCGAGATTCAACTTTAACACTTTGAGATTAGGATAGAAGGTATCGAGATTCCGTTAGTTTAGTTCAAGATTGTGTTAGAATACTCCGAGATTTAGCCTAAAGTGTTCGAGATTCAGAAAGAGGACTGTAGAATTCATTCAGTTGTATTCGAATATCAGTTAGTTGTGTTCAAGATTCATACTGAGGACTTCGAGATTCACATCACAGGCATCGAAAATTGATCTATTTCATTTGAGATTTTCACTTAAGTAATCGAGATTCAGATTACTTAACTCATATTTCCATAAAAGATCTTGGAAAATCAAATTCAACTTTCAAGATGTTGAAAGATTCATTAATTGGTAATGGGGTTTGAGAGCAAACCACCTATTTTGTACAGAGGAGAATACATTCAATGGAGAGAGATTTTTGGAATTCATAAGCTTTCATGGTCTGGCAAATGAGATGTTAGAATTCTTAACTGATGGACTTGCACAGTGTTTCATCACCATACCAACTGTACCTAATGAGAATCCTCTTGTATCTGAGAAAACTGAGGAAGTATCAAATGTTAATCTAACTGATAATCAAAAGAGGAGGTAACAAAGAGATAAATATCTAGAAAGTTTCTGCTCGTATCTATTCCAAATGAGATATACATTAGTCTGACAAATAACAAAACAGTAAAGTCCATCTGGGATGAGCTATGGAAGTTGTTGAGAGGGTCTGATAAAGCTGCAACAAATAGGGCAAGAAACAGTCTGATGTCTTTTGAGATATTTAGAGCAAGAAATTGAGACCTACTTGAGAATCCATACTATAATTCCCAGATTTGTTCAAGCAATCCACAATATATATGCATTCATCAAAAACAATATGAATATAGCATGAACAAGATGAATACCTTATGAATGTTTATACGAAAGTTGAAATAGAATGTTCAAAAGTCTGCAAACACAATTCTCGTATGAAGTTACATGCATTAATTACATTTAGACACTGAAACTGCATGGTCCTAACATTCTCCCCCTTTATGATCAGCTTTCAGTGTGTGGGTTTAAGTTTGTAACTAGCTATCATTGATCAAAATACTTGTCGAGATGCCTTATTGTCATTCTGCATACCAACTTGTCTCGGACTTCTTGTTGAAAGTCTCTGACTAGCTTTAGTATAGTCTTCAGTTCCCACTGTCTCTCCTCCTATTTCAATGCTTCCTTTAGATTATCAATTCGGATCATGAGCATCTTTCTCACAATGTACAGTGTTCCATCTGAATACTTTTGTAGTTCATCCCTTCACATGGAAGTAATCTGCCTTTGAGAATTTAAGTAGACCACTCCGACTGTCGTTGCATTTGTGACTTTCAAAACCGGTAGACATTCAAGTCTAAGAGTGTCTAGATTTGGAGCTAGCAGATTAACTCTTCTTTGTCGAGCTTCTAATGCCATTTGAAAATCAAATATCAATGACAGGTAAGATTTCGTCACAAAATTTTGACAACAGATATTTAAGCATTTCACGTGACTGGATTCATATTCTTATTGTGCAAAAGGTGCAAGTAGAGGAATTCCAAGTCTTATAGAAATAAATTCGCAAAATCAGCTTTTGTAAATTCAGAGAATTTCCTATCCTCTCTCGACTTGAAAGATAGGATATATATACTCAGATACTTTTCCGCTTTTATCTGTATGACCTTTACTATTGACGACCTATTTCTAACTTCATCTTTACTCTTTCTCAGTGCACCGACCATGACAATAAATACGAAACGATCTCTTGGCTCCATTCCTTCTATTGACCAGAACAAATCGACTCTCATGGTCTTCACTTCCTTGAAAAACATCCGCTTGTACTATTCTTCCATGTAGGGACTCCTTTAGTACGGCCGGGGCAGCAGTGGATGGAGTCGGGATATCTGATCTCTCTTGGAAAATTAGGAATCGGCGAGAAGACCCGGCTGGTTTAAAGTATTGATTAGGTATGACTGGAAATGCATGGGACTTGTTGATGTTGGTTGGACTGGTTGAGGTTATGCGGGAGTTGCGGTTGGTGCAGGATCATTAGAATGTGGCTCGAATTCAAATTCTTCTTGTGCAATACCTTCTTCACGTGCATACTCTATTCGAAGCGCTTCCTTGATTTGTAACTTTCTTGCCTCCTGTTCTCCTCATCGGAATCCAAATTAATGACATCATTGGATAAAAAAAATCCTTAGAGGCACAGTGGCTGCAAGGATGTCTTCTTTTTCAGACTTAAATGTCTTTGGAAACAGATCTGGATCCTCCCATACTGTTAGAGATAGATGAGCTCCAGATTCAGATTCTACGAGAGATTCAGCAGCGAGATCAGCAGTAGAAGATTGTGGCTCTTGAGTTGTTAGACTGGGTAGAGCTGGTTGATCAAAGACCATAGGTGCTTTTTCTGATGCCCTAGCCCATTTCTCCCCCTCATGCTGATCATGATCATCCTAATCATCATGCTTACATTTGATTCCTTGGGCGGAGGCATTACAAGATTCAACAATCACCTTCAGACGGTCTCCCATTTTGTTTACAAGAGACTCCTCATGGCTAGCTTAGCCAGATGCTTCTTTATTTAGGATCTCAAGTAGCAGTGCATGTCTTGGTGACAAATGAGACGCAGCCCTCAGGTGAAAATAGAATAAACATTTTGTGTCTTCAAGTGATGGTTCGGGAGCTTTGGCTTTGTCGATAGTCATGAAATTATGCACGTCACTTTATTGTTGTGACATGAGGACTTGAAAAGCAACAAAGTCGGATTTGGACATGAAGTCCTGGTTAGCTCTGGTGCCACTTAGGCGTTCCGTTTGCACCACAGGCGTCTTAGAAGAGTCGCCTGAGTGGCATGTGTTCACGGTTGCCATAGTGATAGGCATGACAGGACTTCCACTCATCATCACCAGCATACTTGTTGTATGCACATCTTCGAGTGTTCCGACAATGTCACGAAGACTTTTCGTTTGAGAGGACTCGAGTGTCCTAACCTATGTGCAAGTGGCTATAGAATCGATAATGCATGAACTGAAGTTGGTGGCAGGATTAATTCTCAACCTTGTTCTGTATCAGTGGACTCCAAATGAGTCGCTGATAGATTACGTGTTTCAGTCCCATGGAAAGTTGAAACACCAACTTGTTAAGAAGCTGGTGAGTAGATGGTGGGGTTTCATGCATGCGCAATTGGACTAGTGTCGGCTTCTTCAGTACCAGCACCCAATACATGGGTGCCGGTAGTAGATGTGGATGCCTGCCTTATAGAAAGATGGAAGCTCTCAGCTATCGTCCTAATTCGCCTTTGGCTCTGAATGAGTTCTCGCAGAGAAGCGAGAGATCATTTGGGAACAGGAGCTGGTGGGGTCACATCATCGTTGTCGTCGTGAGGAGGAGGAGATGGGATAATCAATGGTGGTAAGTGAGGAGAATTAATATCCTCGCTCCCCATCTCTTCTGGAGCAGCCTCAGGCTCTCTACCCTTTTCAACACCCCTCTCTTCTTCATTTTCTCTTTGTGCTCCCCATAGACCTATCCTCTCAAGGTAAGCTCCTTGGACAGGCTCAACCGGTTCTGGTGGTGGCATGGGAGCATTAAATCTCTCTCCAAAACCTCTAATTACCTGAGACTATTGGTTTGCATAGGCGATTAGTTCTTAAGTCAGGGTCATGACAGGGATTCCGTGTGGAGTGATTGGGTCATGGAAATACTTGATTTGGAAATCTCTGACTAACATCTCGTGATCACGGTGTCGTATGTCAGGAATCTTTTTTATACAATAGGCAGTGATCATTTGCATGAAGCGTTGAGCTGGTATGAGCTTTTGAGCTCGCCTTGTTCGTTTGGCTTGGATTACCTCTAAGAGTTCAGACCATAGAGTCCAGGTGTAGTTAGGATGTTGGTTGTAGGTCAGGCTATAGAAGATACGAAGAATGCGGAGGCTTGCACGATCAGTTCAGTTGCCTTGACTGTTAGGCATCTGTCAAGGATTTAGTACATGTAGTACTAGGGCCCTAACAGATGGTGGTGAGAGAACTGAGAAGCTTTGTCCAGAGGGCCATCATAACCACATTGACAAATTTCTTGGCAGATTTGTTCTTCGGCCAGTTCATATACATACTCCTCTTTGCCGTGAAAGTGTCGAGGACGGGGTAGTTGCATTATTCTTCTAAACTTCTAGAAAGTTATTTTTACTAAGTGATCTTCGATATCACCGATAATATGTTTGTTGTCAAGGTCAGGGTGATATTTCAAGGGAGTTCCAGAATTTTTGAAGGTAGACTTGACGTGGTCGAGGTCTGGGGCGGCTAGATAAGGCATAGGCATTACTGTGCCCCAGTAATATCTCCTCAACCACTTTGTTTGATAATCGGAGATCTAGATCCTCTTTAATTTTATTCAGAAAGGCTGTAACTAGCTGGAAATTATTCAGCTTAATTTCCAGCCAAAATTACTTTGGAAAGATTTGTTCTGATATGTCACACCCCGTTACCCCGGTTGGCAGCGAAGCGTGACGTCGCGGAAGCGTGACCATAATCATAATGAACGACCACTATATGGACGTTTTCAAAAAAAATACATCGATATAACTTTAAAAGGTAGAAATGTTTTACATAACCCGTAAATAATAATAAGTAGTTCGCAAGGTAAAGAGATTTGAATACATAATTAAATTATCAAAATAATGCAAATAAATCTCCGACGGTTTGAAAAAGAATGCGACTCCTTAAGTGTGGAAGCTTGAAAGTGATTACTTCTGAAGGCATACTTGCCTTAATTACCTGAAAATACATGCTAAAATACGTCAACAAAAATTGTTGGTGAGCTCATAGGTTTACGCAAAAAGACCAGTTGTATGGACATTATCAGATGAGTTGAATTTATAAAATCATAAATTCTGTGTATGTATTACATAAACCATCATGCAACCGAAGCTTAATTAGAATGAGTTTGCCCTGTGCAGTATTCCCATACGTAATACCGTGTGTTGAATATATATGCACTCGCTGTTAGCCGAACCGAGCTAACACGAATGGGGGACATGACTCCCAATAGATCTATCCACAATATACTCGCGCTTACAAATAAATGCAATTAACGGTTCATGATATAAGGGCTGATGGAATCCGAACATGTAATACATATAAGAAATAAACAGTTTTGATGTCCATATAAAAACAGTGCATGTATTTCCACCCCAATAGATAGTGAAAAATAGGGGCTATGAAGACTCACCGAACTTGTGATGGCAAAATTACGCGCAAAAATACAAAGGTGTGTTGGTTGATGGGTGATGAAACCGGAGGCGGTTAACCGAGTCCTAAATGATAATAAGGACTTAATGTTACTAATATATGATAATATGTATATTTATAGATTTTTATGTCTTAAATCACCCAACATTACAAGTTTATAAATAAGATTTGCTTAAAACGTCAAGTTTATATATATATTCCAGCTTTTTCGGAGGTTTTTCGGCCTACTTTGAGGCTGTTTTTGACCAAGCTCCAAAATGTTTTAGACTTTGGTTTTCTAGGTCATTAAACTACTATATACAAAGGATTTTTAGAATCAAGAACGGCCATTTTTCGAGTTGTTTAGGTTGGTGAAAAAGCTCGTTAAAAACGCTATGTTGGCCATTTTTGAGCTGTCAAACTTTCGGTTTCTCAAATAGTTTCTGGAGGTCTTAAACTTCAAAATTGTCAGGATCTAAAAATTATGAAAATTATGAATAATCAAGATTAACTGATTTGAATTTATCAGAGTATAAATCAATAATCTTGCTTTGAATCAAAGTTTAATTAAGAAGTTTGCGGAATAACACTTAATTATTTTAACAAAAACTTTCAGAATCAATTAAGCTTAAACATAAGAAGTAATCAAGACTGTTTATATTGCTGAATTCAATGATTACAATCACCTCTAATCTGTTTTGATTAGACGAAGAACACAGACTGTTCTTAGGGTTTTACAACCTTAGAGGCTTAAGAAAACTTAACAATAAAGCAATTACAGACTCAAAAAAATGCAGAATACTTCTTTCTCTATGTTTTACTTCTATACAATATTCTGTCTATTTATATTGCTTTATGGACGTGTTTCCTTGAAGGACTATGACTTCTCTGATAGTAGATATGCTGGAATCTTCGTGTAGATATCTTCCCTGAAAATCAGCACATTCTGTTTATGAAACCGTTGAGCAGCTTGAATGACTTGACAGCATGAACTGAGCAGCTTGAGTTGTTTTGCTCTGGCAGCTTGAACTTTTACACTGGCAGCTCGAGTTTCTTCAACTAACAGCATGAACTTTGTACTTACATGAAAAATCTACTAACAGTCTGAGCAGTCTAAACTAACAGCTTGAGTATACTTAAACTATTTCCCAACAATCTCCCCCTAACTTAAATTCTTTATACAAGACTTTAAGTTCTATACAAATAAGGAAATGAATAAGTAAACTGTTATTTACAAACCAAGGCTTTCAAAAACTTACAACTGTGCAAGCTTCTGATCTACAGCCTTCAAAAATTCTCTCTTCATCTCTTCTTTATCACAAGATATCCTAACTGATTTTATTTGGAGCAGCATATCTTTTGAAAAATTATAAAACTCGAGATTGAAGAAAATACCAAACCCATCTTTGAATGTGATTCTGTAAGTTCTGGATTTGACAAAAATATGAACTTCCTTGATCTGTTTCCCTTTCTTCTCAGCATCTTCTACTTCTTTTCTTGCAAATTCAGGATCAGCAACTGAACTTAGATCTCTGATAAGTTGTTTTACTTGTGGAAGATCAGATCTCACTTGTGAAACAGATCCTATGTGGTACATCTTTATCAGTTCATCCCTAGTCAGCTTATGAACCATCTGCCAGAATGTATCAAACTCCTCTTCTGGTCCAGACTCTCTCCTTATCACAAACTTGACCCTTAAATTTCTTTCATCCAGAGACCTAGCAAACCAGTAGTTGATTTCTGGCTTTGTGAAATCATGTTGATCAATCAACTTTTCTATCTCCATAGCCTTTTGCAAATGGTGCTGAAAGATCACCTTCTTAACAGATGATGGAATAGAAACAGTAGGTTGATCAGTGGGAGCAGGTGCATTGGCAGCTTCAGGGTGAACTGGTTTCGTTGATGGTTGGACTGATTGGGACGGTTGAACTTTTGGTAATGGCTGAACTTCTGAAGAGACTCTTGTTTTCTTTCTTTTCTCCATTTCTTTGTCATGTATTTCCTGCAGCCTTTCAGTAGTCATGGACTGAGCAATCTTCTTTGGAATATCTGCTGCAACGGCAAAATTGATTAAGAATCTTCTATTCTCAGCCTTGGTATGCCCAGTTGGCATCTTCCTCTTCCATTCACCTTGGTTGACCACAAACCCTCTTAGGTAATCTCCTAAGGTTTCATCATCTTGCATTGGGGCATGGGTTTGCTGGTCTAAGGCCTGATCTTGTTCTTCTGCTAACTTTCTGGCAATCTCAGCATCAAAGGCAATCTGGGCTTCTCTGGTAGAAAATTTGTGCTTTGGAGACTCAATCAGAATACCCTTGCCCTTATCTTTTGTAGCAGAAGATGTAGCTTGGACTGAACTAGACGGAGCTTGACTGCCTTCTCTTATAACAACTCCAGTTGCTCTTGTAGAAGCAACTTGAGTTTCTAGGCTAACAGCTTGAGAAGCTGTTGGGACTGCTAGCCTAGAGGATGGAGCTGTTGATGCTGCTTGGACTGTTGGTGTTGGAGCTGCTTGGACTGGTTCAGGAACTTCCTGATTCTCCCCCTTTTTGGAAGCATTGGTTTGGTCAGAAGGACCTACAACCTTTGCCACATGGGTTTGAATCAATTGCTCTAGTTTGATGAGCTTACTCCCACAAAGAGTAAATCCTTTGTGTAGATAAGCCAGTTTCTGATTGTGAGCAGCTTCTGCCTGTTTGAGTTCATAGATTTGTGCCCCCTGTGCAGCAATGATGGACATTTGGTATTCCAACATTGTTACAACAGGTTTCAGCTTTAGATCCGTTAAGAGCATCAGTTGCAGGCTAGTCTCAAGATCAGAAAACACCAGGGGTGTTTGTGGTCTATCACTGACATTAACACCAGAAGTAGAAACCTCTGGGCCCCTCTTTTCTTGGTACTGGGGACTTCCAGCTCGTGTTTGCACACATGCTGTTGCCATGGGTGTGGTCTTAGAGATGTTGGCCCTGTCCTGTGCCTCTTGTGCAGAGACATCAGTAGTGCCAGCCACAAAACCCATATGAACAGTCTCAGAAGAGATGTTCACCTCCTGAGTGAGGTTGGGAGTGTCCTCAATTGGTACCCTTTGGATATTCTGTGCAGAAGTATCCTCCTGCACAGGGATATATGGCTCTTGTCTAAGGGAGGAGGAGGAAGGAGCTCCTCGTCCCCTTTTCCTTTTATATAAGTATTGTAGTGGGCGTTTGGGCTGTACAAAAGGATCAGAGGGAATATGTGTATCATGAGGAGTGGGTTGGGGTCCTGGGGTTGAAGCAGTAATGTTAGGCTGTGTCTGCTCAGGCCCCTCTCCTCTGTTTCTTGTGATGATGTTCATCATTGCAGAGGGCAATGGAGCATCTATACTGACAAAATTGGCACTTGGCTTTATCAGCCTTTTGATTGAAGATAGTGAGTGCCTATGGGAAACATGTATCCTCTTATGTAAATTAGAAGTAGTGCAGGTGTGTGCAATTATTTTTGCCAAAAATCGAGGATACATCAAAAATTTCCCATACTTCAGGGAATGATGCCTTAACATTCCTTGAAAGATCATATTTGAAAAATTGAACTGTTGGCCAGTAGAAAAGCACACTAAGGCAGTGGCAATATTTGAAGAAAATTCTGACCAACCAGTTCTTTTGGGGCTTAAACATTGCTGAATAATATGCACAAGGTATTTCCATTTAGGAGAAAAATGTGCTTTCAAGAAAGTAAAAGAATCAGCAGGACCCCTATATCCAATATTTTGAAGACCAAAGTGTAAAGCAGTAAGAGATAGGTCTTTTATACCTGTGGCATCTTGAAGATGCAGATGACTTCTGATGGACTCCTTAGTGATATTGATGGTAGTACCATCGATTGTGGAAGTCAGGGTAGGCACTCCATTGATGGTTTGAACATAGGCACGATTCCAGAATTGCTCAATATGAGATATGTATATAGTGGGGTTAATATTGAGGGCATAGTGGATATGGGAGTGCCTGAGGAAGTCCATCATATCATGGAACGGTTGAAGGTCAGTGTGTTTCATGGTGTATGGGAGGCAGTTGTGTTCTTTTACGAACTCCATTGATCAAGAAACGACGGTTTGGGGTTTAGGGTTTGAAAAGAGTGTGTGTATCGTTCAGAGAGAAAACAGAAGGCCGTGGAAGAAGAATATGTAACTGGTAGTTACAACTGAACGAAACTGGGACCTTTAAAGGTTTCGAAAAGGTTAGGTCCCGCGCACACATTTGGAAAATTACCTAAGTACCCTGCACACTTTGACAGATCAAGTGAAAATAACTAGCAGTCCGAGAAAATGAACTAGCAGCATGAGAAAAGATTCATGCTGTTAGTGTAAAATTGTGCAACTTTTCAATAGAACAGTGTCTCCCTCTTAACTTAGCATATAAAGATGATAATAATAGAAACCAATTAATCCATGTTTACCATACCAATGTTTGATATTAGGAAAGTGAACCTTCCTACATCAAAAGGTTTTGTAAATAGATCAGCTAGCTGATCATCTGTATGTATTTTGGTAACTTGGATTAACTTCTTTTCATTACAATCTCTGATGAAGTGAAATCTGATTTCTATATGCTTGGTTTTTGGTAATTTCACTGGGTTTTGCACAATGCTAATGGCACTTGAATTGTCAATATAAATAGGAGTGGATAAGAAATTCATACCATAGTCTCTTAGCTGATTTTGAATCCACATTACCTGGGAGCAGCAGCTTGCAGCTGCTACGTATTCTGCTTCAGTGGACGATGTGGAGACAGTTGTTTGTTTTTTTGCATTGCCAAGAGACCACACTTGCTCCGAAGTATTGACATCCACCAGTTGTGGATTTTCTGTCAATGTTGCAACCACCATAGTCACTGTCAGAATAGGCGGTTAGTTCAAAAGGAGAGTCTTTGGGATACCATAGGCCTAAATGTGGTTGGCCTTTAAGGTATCTGAAGATTCTCTTAACAGCAACCAAGAGAGAATCCTTTGGTGAACATTGAAACCTGGCACACACACAGACAGCAAACATTATATCAGGTCTAGAAGATGTTAGATACATGAGAGATCCTATAAGGGATCTGTATAGATGAATGTCCACATCTATGCCATCTTTGTCTGTATGGAGCTGTTTATGAGGATCCATTGGAGTGCTTGCAACCTTTGTGTCTTGATAGCCAAACTTTTCCAGTATGTCTTTGACATACTTTGATTGACTTATGAATAGACCAGTAGGCTTCTGTTTAACCTGCAGCCCTAGAAAGAATGGTTCCCCCATTGAACTCATTTGAAACTTTTTGTGCATTAGGGCCTCAAAATCTTTGCAGAACCTATCATTAGTTGAGCAAAGATGATGTCATCAACATAGATCTGGACAAGGAGAATCTCAGTTTCGATGGATTTAGTGAAAAGTGTTTTGTCCAGAGTGCCCTCTTGAATTCATTCTGTAGAAGATATGAGGACAGTGTGTCATACCATGCTCTGGGGGCTTGGTGAAGACCATAGAGAGCTTTGTCTAGCTTGTACACCCTGTCTGGATACTTGTAGTCTTCAAAACCAGGAGGTTGACACACATATACTTCCTCTTCAATTGTCCCATACAAGAAAGCAGACTTAACATCCATTTGATACACTTTAAAGCCTTTGAAACTTGCATATGCTAGAAATAGTCTGATGGCTTCAATTCTTGCTACTGGAGCAAAGACATCATCATAATCTATTCCTTCTTCTTGAGTGTACCCTTGTGCTACTAATCTTGCTTTGTTTTTGATGACTATCCCTCTCTCATCCTTCTTGTTTCTGAACACCCATCTTGTACCTATTGCTCTCTTACCTTTAGGAAGATCCACCAGAGTCCATACATTCTGAATTTTGAACTGTAAAAGCTCTTCTTGCATAGCTTCAATCCAGGATGAATCTTTTAGTGCTTCTGATGCCTTTTTGGGTTCTAGTTGAGACATAAAGCAGGCATGTTCAAAAGCAGCTAGGCTGAATTCTGGAACTGCTTGTTCAGCAGCAGCAGTCTCATTGTGGACCATCTTCCTTGTTTGAACAGGAGTGCTTGGATCACCCAGTATTTGATTGAGAGGGTGATACTTATGAACTCTTAGTGTGGGCTCTCTCTCTGTTTGGAAGGATGTTCCAAGGTTTGTGTCATCTCCATCAGAACCAGTGATGGTTCAGTTTCTGGAACAGCTTGAGTTTCTAGGCTAACAGCTTGAGAAGCTGTTGGGACTGCTAGCCTAGAAACTGGAGCTGTTTCCTTTTGTGTTTGAGCTGTGCTGTCAGGACTTGGGAATGGTACTTCAGTGTCTGGATTTGCATCATGTTGAGTACTCAGGACCCCTGGAGGATCACATGACAGAAGTGGTAGAGTGGTGAAATCATCCCAACTTGTTGAATCTGCAGCAGTCTGAAACTTTGTGCCAACAGCATGAGAAATTGTATTGGCAGCATGAGAATTTGTGTTAGCAGCTTCAACCCTGTATGCATCAGCTTCTGCAGTAAACTCAGCAAAGCTCAGAGAATTTGTTAGTGAATCTAAATCAAATAACCAATCAGGACCAGTGCCTTTGATGTTAGCAGTATTTTCATTAAATTCAACATTGGCACTTTCTTCAATTGTTTTAGACACTCTGTTGTATACTCTATAGGCTTTGCTTTGAGTTGAGTATCCTACAAAAAATCCTTCTTCAGCCTTACTCTCAAACTTCCCTAAGTGAGTCTTAGTGTGAAGAATAGTACATGGGCATCCAAAAGGCTTGAAGAAAGCTATTAGGGGACTTCTGTTGTGGAATAGCTCATAGGGAGTTTTTCCTTGTGATTGAACTACTTGAACCCTATTTAGAACATAACAGGCTGTATTAACAGCTTCTGCCTAGAAAGTCATAGGCAGATTAGAATCAGCTAACATTGTTCTAGCAGCCTCAATTAATGTTCTATTCTTTCTTTCAGCTACACCATTTTGCTGTGGTGTTCTTGGTGCACTATATTGTCTAGCAATACCTTTGGACTCACAGAAACTGTTTAGAATTTGATTTTTAAATTCAGTTCCATTGTCTGATCTTATCACCTTAACTTTGGAATTGGATTGGTTTTCTATCTTAAGGATAAAAGACTTAACAAGCTCAGCAGTTTCATCTTTGGACCTAAGAAAGTAAACCCAAGTAAATCTGGTGAAATCATCAACAATGACTAAACAGTATGCCCTTTTATTCAAACTCAAAACAGATGTTGGACCAAATAGATCCATATGTAACAACTGAAGAACAGATGAGATTGAATTTACTTCTTTGGCCTTATGAGAAGTTTTGTGTTGCTTACCTTTAAGACATGCTACACAATGATCATCACAAATGAACTCCTTTTGTGGTAAACCTCTTACCAGATTCTTTTTAACTAAATCATTCATGGACTTGAAGTTCATGTGACACATCCTTCTATGCCAAAGAGCAGACTCATTTGATGATGCTTTGGATATTAAACAGCTTAAAGTATTTGATTTAGTCAAAAGAGCTGTGTCTAGGCAGTAAACATTGTCCTTTCTTGGTGTTCTAAGTAAAACAAGATTTTCAGGAATTTTGAAATCCTTTGAAAGAACAATGCACTCAGAATCTGTGAACAGAACAATGTTTTGTTTGTCACAGATTTGAGAGACACTCAATAAATTGTACTTAAGCTGTTCAACATACAAAACATCATGGAATGTCATGTTGCCTGCATTTACAGTTCCTTTACCTGTAACCTTACCTCCTTTTGAGTTGCCTCCAAATGCAACAAAACCTCCATCAAATCCTTTGAAATTTGACAAGCATTCAGAATTGCCTGTCATGTGCCTAGAGCATCCACTGTCCAGATGCCATCGTGTCCTATGAGAAGACCTGTGGTTGCCCTGCACAAATAACAGCTTAGTTAGTAGTGGAGTAAACCCAAACCAAATTGGTTTTGGGTTGGCCTTGTACATTGACATAACTAAAAACTGTTTTTGACTTCTTGTATTTGGTGAGATCTACTGATGGAGTCTTTGGAGAGTATTTAGTGATGATATGAGGTAACCAATTATTTTGATCATCTTTTCTTCTGACAGTCTCAGATGATTCACTAGCAGCTCCAGTTTGATGCCCAGCAGCTTGAGCTGTGTTTGTAGTGCTAACAGTTTCAGTTTTTGCACTAACAGCATCAGATTTTGACTTAGCAGTCTGATCTTTTGCATTAGCAGTTTGAGCAACAGATTTGTCCTTGACACACCATATTTGTTTAAAACTTGATTTAGGCTTTGCCAAAACTTGTTTTTGATGTGTGGACTGTTTTTTATTAACTTTTGAGAATCTGTGATCAACTGTTTTCTTTGGAGCTGCTGTGGAAGGTTTCACTTTTGAGTGCTTTGCCTGTTTAGGATTTGATTTTGTGTGATGCACAGTCTGTTTTGCAACAGCTGGTTTGTAAAAACAATCCTTGGCTAAGTGATTCTTCCTTCCACAGTGAAAGCATCTTTTGACAGTTTGAATTGGAACACCAGACTTTTCTGTCAATTTCTGGTTCTTGTTTCTCTGGTTTCCTCTTACCTGCTGTTGTTTAGGAAACTTTTGAACACCATGCTTTTGGCATGTGCAGATAGAAACAGTTTTACCTCTTTTAGTTCCTTTTGATGAAGATGCAGTGTTACAGTTAGAATGTACAGAAACTTGTGGAGTAGCATTGCATACACTCATCTTCTCTTTTCCTTTCTTACTGGGAACTTGGACTTCTATGGGTGCACTCTTTGTGTCACAGTCTCTATTTTGACTCTTATCTTCCTTTGGTTCAGGACTGCTATCAAGGATAGGATCTACAATAGTCATAGACTCATCTAGTGGTTCATTAACAAGTCTATCAGCAACTTCACTCATTGGATGAATGTACTTGTTATTATATGGAGGTGGAGTAGCTCTGTATCCTATTCCTTCTTTGGGATTGACCTGAGATTTGACTCTATCTTTGAATTGAACTTCCATTAGGTGTTCTAGCTTTTGATTTGCTAACTTGAAGTTACCTAAATCTATGTTAACAGATTTCAGTTTCTCATTAGCCTCTAACACCTTCTGTTCAGTTTCTTCTACCTTTTTATTCAGAGATTCTATTTTCTTATTGAGTTCCTTTTTCTCCCATTCATGATAGTTTCTATCATACCCCATTTGAATCTCATTATCCTTATAATCATTGATCTGTTTTTCCAGATCTTCTATGGCTTGCATATATTCATATCTCCTTTCTTCCATCTTAGCTAGAGTTTTGCACATGCTCTCATTATGATCTCTGTACTTTTTAACCATATTTTTGCATGATTGAGAGCAGAGTTTAGAGTTTACCTCAGATGGTAGTTCAGTTGAGGAGACATTTGAGGTTTCTGCCATAAGTGCTTGATTTTGGAATTCTTCCTCTGTCTGATCACTCCAGTCAAACACATTGTCTTCTTGAGAGACAAGTGCTGTTGATGAGGAAGCTTGGATGGGCTGTGAAGTCCTTGATGGCTGTTGACCTTGAGATCTACATTCTCTGGCAAAGTGACCAAGCTTATGGCATTTATAGCATTCCACTTTTGATTTATCAAAAGATGGTTTGCCTTCTGTTTTGGCTTGAAAGTTGGTCCTTCCAGTTCTTTTCAGGAATCTTTTGGCTCTCATGGTCAGCATTGCATGTTGCCACTTTAAATCCATCTCTTCAAGATCATCAGGATGGATTTGTTCCAAGTCTTCAACATTTAGAGCAAACAATCCATCATTGGCAACAAAAGCTTCATAATGAGTTTCAGCAGAATTGCCATCACCACCTGAAAAAGAATCACAGTTATTAGATTTTTCAGAGGACAGAAGAGCAGTGTTGTGATTATAAGAAAAGGATTTCTTTTTAGCATCAATTTCAGTCTCAAACACTCTTAGACTGTTGTACAGATCATCCAATTCTATCTCATCAAGTGTGTCTTTTGTTTACCACTGTGCAGCATAGACTGTCCATTCTTCTCCAAGAGATCTGAGAAACTTTCTGTTGACTTCATCTTGATCCAGATTGACCTTTGCACTTTCCAGTTCACTTATCAGTTTGTTGAACCTGTCAAAAATTTGAGTGAGGTTTTCATTCTTGCCACCAGAAAAGTTTTCATACTGCTTTTTCAAGAGGTCCTTTTGATTTCTCTTGGTACTTGCATTACCAGCAAACCTCTTCTCTAAGGCATTCCAAAGAGAGTGAGCAGTATAAAACTTTTTGAACTGATGTTGATAAGCATTAGGAATGGCTATTTGTAATAATGTGAGTGCTTTCACTTCATTCATTCTAGCCTTCCTTTCAAGTTCAGTTTTTGGAGGAGTTTTGACTGGTTTTCCCTCAGCATCAAGTTCTGGATCAACAGCAGGAGGAAATTCAACAGCTTCCCATATGGCATAATCAATGAATTGAATATGCTGTTGAATCCTGAGTTTCCACATCTCAAACTCAGTGGGCTTGAGCATAGGCACTTTGAGTCCTTGCCCAGATCCACTGCTGCTATTTTCAAATTCCATTGAAAAAGATTAAAAATTTGAAAGAAAGTTTTCGACTTTGAAAAACAAAGAATAACCTGGTTTGAAAAACCTGATTTGAAACCTGGTTTGACAAACCTGACTCTGATACCACTTGTCAGGATCTAAGAATTATGAAAATTATGAATAACCAAGATTAACTGATTTGAATTTATCAGAGTATAAATCAATAATCTTGCTTTGAATCAAAGTTTAATTAAGAAGTTTGCGGAATAACACTTAATTATTTTAACAAAAACTTTCAGAATCAATTAAGCTTAAAACATAAGAAGTAATCAAGACTGTTTGTATTGCTGAATTCAATGATTACAATCACCTCTAATCTGTTTTGATTAGACGAAGAACACAAACTGTTCTTAGGGTTTTACAACCTTAGAGGCTTAAGAAAACTTAAACAATAAAGCAATTACAGACTCAAAAATGCAGAAAACTTCTCTATGTATTCGTATATCTTCTATACAATATTCTGTCTATTTATATTGCTTTATGGACGTGTTTCCTTGAAGGACTATGACTTCTCTGATAGTAGATATGCTAGAATCTTCGTGTAGATATCTTCCCTGAAAATCAGCACATTCTGTTTATGAAACTGTTGAGCAGCTTGAATGACTTGGCAGCATGAACTGAGCAGCTTGAGTTGTTTTGCTCTGGCAGCTTGAACTTTTACACTGGCAGCTCGAGTTTCTTCAACTAGCAGCATGAACTTTGTACTTACATGAAAAATCTACTAACAGTCTGAGAAGTCTAAACTAACAGCTTGAGTATACTTAAACTATTTCCCAACATTTCCTTTTTATGAATCTCTTGCAGCCTCTCTGTATTCATGGACTGAGCCATCTTCTTTGGAATTCCAACTGAATAAGCAAAATTTATCAAAAACCTTCTGTGTTCTGCCTTTGAATGCCCAGTTGGCATTTTCCTTTTCTTCTTATTTTGTTTAACCACAAACCCTCTTAGGTAATCACCTAAGGTTTCATCATCTTGCATTGGAGCATGGGTTTGCTGGTCCAGAAGTTCATCTTGTTCCTCTGCTAACTGTCTGGCAAATTCAGCATCATGAGCAACCTGGGCATCTCTAGATGAAAATTTATGCTTTGGAGATTCTATGAGGATGCGCTTGCCCTTATCCTTGTTTGCAGAAGTTGTAGCTTGGACTGTACTGACAGGAGCTTGACTGCCTTCTCGAATAACAACTCCTGTTGTTCTTATGGGAGCAGCTTGAGTTTCTAGACTAACAGCTTGAGTAGCTGTTGGGACTGTTAGCCTAGAATCTTGGACTGTTGGAGTAGGAGCTGGAGCTGCTTGGACTGAATTAGGGATCTCCTAATTCTCCCCCTTTTTGGATGCATTGGTTTGGTCAGGAGGACCTACAACCTTTGCCATTAGGGTTCGAATCATCTTCTCAAGTTGAATGATCTTATTTCCACAGAGGGTGAACCCTTTATGAAAATAATCCATTCTATGATTTTGAGCTATTACTGTCTGTTGAAGTGCTCTGATTTGTGCCCCCTATGTAGCAATAATGGACTGATAATATTCCAATGCTGCCACAACAGGTTTCAGCTGAGGATCCATTAAAATCATAAGTTGCAGACTAGCCTCAAGATCAGCAAAACAGTGTGGTGTTTGTGATCTATCACTGGCAGGTATTCCAGAAGTAGAGACCTCTGGGCCCCTCTGTTCTTGGTTCTGGGGACTTCCAGGAGGTGCTTGCACACCTTCTATTGCCATGGGTGTGGTCTTAATGATGTTGACACTGTCCTGTGCCTCTTGTGCAGAGACAACAGTAGTGTCAGCCACAAAACCCATATGGACATCCTCTGATGGGATGTCCACCTCCAAATTGAGGATGGGAGAGTCCTCAGTGGGTGCCCTTTGGATATTCTGTGCAGGAGTATCCTCCTGCACAGGGACATATGGCTCTTGTATTTGGGCTGAGGAGGAAGGAGCTCCTGAAACCCTTTTTCTTTTGTATAGTAGGAGTGGGGATGTGGGTTTGACAGAAGGTTCAGATGGATTATGTGTATCATGAGGAGTGGGTTGGGGTCCTGGGGGTGAAGCAGTGATGTTAGGCTGAGCCTGCTCAGGACCCTCTCCTCTGTTTAGTGGAATGATGCCCAACATTGCAGAGGGCAATGGGACATCCACACTCAAAAAATTGGCACTTGATTTTAAAATACGTTTTATAGTTGGTAAAGAGTGCCTATGGGAAACATGAATCCTTTTATGTACATTGAAATTACTGCAAGTTCTTGCACTAATTTCAGCCAAAAACCTAGGATACATAAAAAATTTCCTATGCTTTAGGGCATGATGCCTTAACATACCCTGAAAAATCATATTAGAAAAATTGAACTGTTGGCCTGTAGATAAGCACACTAAGGCAGTGGCTATGTTTGAAGAGAATTCGGACCAACCAGTTCTTTTAGGGCTTATGCATTGTTGGATAATATGTACAAGATATTTCCACTTAGGGGCAAAATGAGTTTTAAAGAAAGTATAAGAATCAGTAGGGCCCCTATACCCTATAGCAAAAAGGCCTTCATGTAAGGCAGTAAGAGATAGATCGGTTATACCTGTGGCATCTTGAAGATGCAAGTGTTGGCGTATGATATCCTCAGTGATGGTGACAGTGGTTCCATCGATCTTGGATGTCAAAGAAGTGACTCCAGTAATGGTTTGGACAGATGCATGTTTCCAAAATTGCTCTATATGAGATATGTATATTGTGGGGTTTATGGTGAGAGCATGATGAATGTGGGAACTTCGAAGGAAGTCCATCATATCATGGAATGGTTGAAGGTCAGAGTGTTTGAGAGAATAGGGAAGACACTTATGTTTTTTGGCAAACTCCATTGACGATCAATCGGTGATTTAGGGTTTCAGAGAGTCCATACATTCTGAATCTTGAATTGTAGAAGTTCTTCCTACATTGCTTCAATCCAAGATGGATATTTCAAAGCCTCTGATGCCTTTTTAGGTTCTAACTGTGACATGAAACAGGCATGTTCAAAGGCAGCTAGACTGAATTCTGGCACTGCTGATTCAGCATCAGTAGACTCTTTGTGAACCATTGTCCTTGTCTGCACAGGAGTGCGTGGATCACCCATTATCTGATTGAGAGGATGATACTTTTGAATTCTAAGTGTTGGTTCTCTGTCTGTCTGAAAAGTAGTTCCTAGATTTGTATCATCTCCATTAGGACCACTTGATACTTCAGCTTCAGGTGCAGCTTGACTAGAATCTGGGACTGTTTCCCTTTGTGATGGAGCTGTTCCCTCAGGACTTGGGATTGGCACTTCATAGTTTGGATATGAATCATGTTGAGCATCCATTACCCCTGGTGGGTCACAAGATAGAAGTGGTATAACAGTATACTCATCCCATTGACCAGAATCTTCAACAGTCTGAAACGTTGTGCCAACAGCTTGAACATTTGTGCTACCAGCATGAGAATTTGTGTTGGCAGCTTCAACCCTGTTTTCATCAGTTTCTACAGTATACTCAACAAAGCTCAGAGAATTAGATAGTGAATCTAAATCAAACAACCAATCAGGAGCAGTGCCTTTGATATTTGCAGTGTTTTCATTAAATTCAACATTGGCACTTTCTTCAATGGTTTTAGACACACTGTTATATACCCTATAGGCTTTGCTTTGAGTGGAGTATCCTACAAAGAAACCTTCTTCAGCCTTACTTTCAAACTTTCCTAAGTGAGTCTTAGTGTGAAGAATGGTGCATGAACAGCCAAAAGACTTTTGAAAGGCTATTAAAGGGACTCTATTATGGAATAACTCATATGGAGTTTTCCCTTGGGATTGAACAACCTGTACCTTATTTAGAACATAACAAGCTGTATTGACTGCTTCTGCCCAAAAGGTCATTGGCAGTTTGGAATCAGCTAGCATGGTTCTAGCAGCCTCAATTAAAGTTCTGTTCTTTCTTTCAGCTACACCATTTTGCTGTGGTGTTCTTGGTGCACTATATGGTCTAGAAATACCTTTAGACTCACAGAAACTGTTTAGGATATGGTTTTTAAATTCAGTTCCATTGTCTGACCTTATCACCTTAACTTTTAAGTTGGATTGGTTTTCTATATTAAGAATAAATGATTTAACTAGCTCAGCAGTTTCATCTTTAGTCCTAAGAAAGTATACCCATGTGAATCTGGTGAAATCATAAACAATGACTAAATAGTAAGCTCTTTTATTCAAACTCAAAACAAATGTTGACCAAAGAGATCCATATGAATAAGATGAAGAGCAGATGAGATTGAATTTACTTCTTTGGCCTTATGAGAAGATTTGTGTTGCTTGCCTTTAAGACATGCTACACAATGATCATCACAGATGAACTCCTTTTGTGGTAAACCTCTTACCAAATTCTTTTTGACTATAACATTCATAGATTTGAAGTTCATGTGACACATCCTTCTGTGCCAAAGAGCAGACTTATTTGATGATGCTTTAGATAACAAACAACTTAAAGTACTTGATTTGGATAAAAGATCTGTGTCCAAACAGTAGACATTGTCCTTTCTTGGTGTTCTTAGTAAAACAAGATTTTCAGGAATTTTAAAATCTTTTGAAAGAACAATGCACTCAGAATCTGTGAAGACAACAATGTTTTGTTTATCATAGATTTGAGGCACACTTAATAAATTGTACTTCAGTTGTTCAACATATAAAACATCATTGAAGCATATTGCCTGCTTTGACAATACCTTTACTTGTTACCTTACCTCCCTTGGAATTGCCTCCAAATGCAACAAACCCACCTTCAAAGCCTTTGAAGTTTGACAAGCAATCAGAGTTGCCTGTCATGTGCCTAGAGCATCCACTGTCCAAAGGCCATCTTGGTTTATGTTGTGACCTGTGGTTGCCCTGCACAAATAAAAGTTTAGTTAGTAGTGGAGTAAACCCAAACCAAGATGGTTTTGGGTTGTCCTTGTGCATTGACATAACTAAACACTGTCTTTGACTTCTTATACTTAGTGAGATCCACTGATGGATTCTGTGGAGAGTATTTAGTTATGACATGAGGTATCCAGGTGTTTTGTCCAACCTTTGCAGTAACAGTCTCAGATGATCCATCACCAGTCCCAGTTTTAAGCCTAGCAGTTTGAACTGAGTGTTCAGTGCTAACAGCTTTAGAATTTGCACTAACAATTTCAACTTTAGGCTTGGCAATTTCAACATTTGTATCAACAGTTTCATCTGAGTTTTTGCCTTTAACACAACATATCTGTTTAAAATTTGATTTGGGTTTTGCCAAAACTTGTTTTCGGTGTGTGGACTGTTTTTTATTGACTTTTGAGAACCTGTGATCAACTGTTTTCTTTGGAACTGGTGCAACAGGTGGTTTGACCTTAAGATTTTTTGTGTTTTTAACAAATGCCTGTTTCTGAACCACAGTCTGTTTTGCAACAGATGGTTTGCACAAGCAATGTCTGGCCAAATGGTTTTTCCTGCCACAATGGAAACATCTTTTGACTGTTTGGATTGGAGAACCAATTTTATTGGACCATAACTGGTTCTTGTTCCTTTGATTTCCCCTTACCTGCTGTTGCTTGGGAAACTTTTGGACACCATGCTTTTGGCATGTGCAGATTGGAACAGTCTTACCCCTTTTATTACCTTTTGAGGAAGATGAAGTGTTACAGTTAAAAGGTATAGAAATATGGGGAGCAGCATGGCAAACACTCATCTTCTCTTTTCCTTTCTTACTGGGGTTTAGGGCTGCTATAGGTGCACTCATTGTTTTGTGTCCTTTCTCAACTTCTTTGCACTCACAATCTTCATTTTTAATCAGATCTTCTTTAGATTCAGGGTTTCAAGGACAAGATATACAGTGGTCATAAACTCATCTAATGGTTCATTAACAAGCCTATCATCAACTTCACTCATTGGATGAATGTATTTGTTGTTGTATGGAGGTGGAGTGGCTCTGTATCCTATACCTTCTTTGGGATTGAGCTGAGATTTTACCCTATCTTTAAATTGAACTTCCATTATGTGTTCCAGCTTTTGATTTGACAATTTGAAGTTTCCTAGATCTACATTGACGAATTCTAGTTTCTTATTAGCTTCTAACACCTTCTGTTCAGCCTCATCTAATTTCTTATTTAGGGACTCTATTTTCTTATTCAGCTCCTTTTTCTCCCACTCATGATATGTTCTATCATGTCCCATTTGAATCTCATTATCCTAATAGTCATTGATCTGTTTTTCAAGATCTTCTATGGCTTGCATATACTCATATCTCCTTTCTTCCATCTTTGCTAGAGTTTTGCACATGCTTCCATTATGATCTCTGTACTTTTTAACCATATTTTTGCATGTTTGAGAGCAGAGTTTAGCATTTACCTCAGATGGTAGTTCAGTGGAGGTGACAGTGGATGTTTCTGTCATGAGAGCTTGATTTGAAATTCTTCCTCCGTCTGATCACTCCAGTCAAACACATTGTCTTCTTGAGAGACAAGTGCTTGTGATGATGAAACTTGAGTTGGTTGTTGGGGTCTTGGTGGCTGTTGACCTTGGGATCTGCATTCTCTGGCAAAGTGGCCAAGCTTGTGACATTTAAAGCATTCTACTTTGGATTTATCAAATGCTGGTTTCCCTTCTGGTCTGGCTTGAAAGTTGGATCTGCCAGTTCTTTTCAGAAACCTTTTAGCCCTCATAGTCAACATTGCAAGCTGCCATTTCAAGTCCATCTCTTCTAGATCATCTGGATGGGTCTGTTCTAAATCTTCAGCATTTAGAGCAAACAGTCCATCATTAGCAACAAATGCTTCATAATGAGCTTCAGTAGAGTTACCATCAGCACCTGAAAAGGAATCACAACAGTTAGATTTATCAGATAATGCTGATGACAGTAGAGCAGTGTTATGATTATAAGAAAAGGATTTCTTTTTAGTTTCAATCTCAGTTTCAAACACTCTCAAACTGTTGTAAAGATCATCCAGCTCTATTTCATCAAGAGTGTCTTTGGTTCTCCATTGGGCAGCATAGACTGTCCACTCTTCACCAAGAGATCTAAGAAATTTTCTGTTTACTTCATCTTGATCCAAGCAGACTTTGGCACTCTCCAATTCACCTATCAGTTTGTTAAACCTGTCTAAGATTTGAGTAAGATTTTCATTCTTGCCACCAGAAAAGTTCTCATACTGCTGTTTCAAAAGATCCTTTTGATTTCTCTTGGTGCCAGCATTGCCAGCAAATCTTTTCTCTAATGCAATCCAAAGAGAATGAGCAGTGTAAAACTTTTTAAACTGGTGTTGATAAGCATTAGGAATGGCTATCTGTAGAAGTGTAAGAGCTTTCACTTCATTCATTCTAGCCTTTCTTTCAAGTTCAGTTTTTGGAGGAGTTTTTATGGGTTTGCCCTCAGTATCAAGTTCAGGATCAACTACAGGAGGAAATTCAACAGCTTCCCATATGGCATAATCAATAAATTGAATGTGCTGTTGAATCCTGAGTTTCCACATCTCAAACTCAGTTGGTTTGAGCATAGGCACTTTAAGTCCTTGCCCAGATCCACTACTGCTATTATCAAATTCCATTGCAGAAAATTAAAAATTTTTAAAGAAAGCTTCTGACTTTGAAAACAAAGAAAAACCTGTGGCTCTGATACCACTTGACAAGATCAAAAATCACTACCTAAGATTAACTGGTTTGAATTAATCAGAGTATAAACCAATAACCTTGTATTGGATCAAAGTCCAATTAAGAAGTTTGCGGAATAACACTTAACTGTTTTAAGAAAAGCTTTCAAAACAAATAATCACATAAACACAATCAATAATCAAAAGTCACTTGTATTGTCAAACTCAATGATTACAATCACCTCTAATTTGTTTGATTAGACGAAGAACACAGATTGTTCTTAGGGTTTTACAACCTTAGAGGCTTATGAAAACTTAATCAGAAAGACAATTACAACTGAATAAACTTGTACGTGCAGACTTACAATAGAGAAACCTATTCTATGTATATATACTGCTTTCTGATTTGTTTCCTTGAAAAACTCTGATTTCTCTGATAGTAGATATGCTTGAATCTTCGAATATATCTTTTCCTGAATATCAGCACTTTCTGTTTATTGAACTGTTGAGCAGCTTGAATTCTATCTGTTGAGCAGCTTGAGTTTGAACACTGGCAGCTTGAACTGTTGAACTAGCAGCTCGAACTTCTTCAACTAACAGCTTGAACTTTGCAATTACACAGAAAATCTACTAACAGTTTGAGAAATCTAACTAACAGCTTGACATACTTAGAGTATTTCCCAACAATCATAAGTGGCAATATCTCACTAACTCTATAACACACGTGTCAAAAGATAATGAAGATCACTGATAATCAAAACTTTTGCACAAACGATTAACAGCGTAATCGCAACCGCAGTACATTTAACAAGTGTAATAAACTAACATACAACAACTGACTATTACACAAAAGCAGATACGCAAGTCTTCCAAATGATCCCAAGTCCCGATCTGGCCGCTACAGCTACCAGTCCCTTCTCTGATTCCCTGAACATCGTAGACTCAAATACGTAAGCTCGGAAGTTCGTGAGTAAGCGAGGGTTAGACTCTGCAACATAAACACATGACACACATATACACATAGCACATACATGCATGGCAACCTCTATCCCTGGAAATCAACAACACAACTCAGGTATGAACACTTAGCATGAGATCCGAAGCCCTGCACACACAATCACTGTGGGGACTCCTCCTCAGCTAACGACCTTGTACAGCGGTGGTTAGCGAAAACCCTGTAGCGCGGGCGTGAACCGGCTACAGGCCCTGCCGTGTATACACGCCTCAAGGACTGTTAGGGACAGTCAGCCCGCGCGATCACCCATCACGAATCACCGTCCATATGGAACTCATCACGGACCCCCTGGACTGGATCTCATCTCATGCACATATAACACATATGTAGAGATAGAACCATACCTGAGGCTCGCGTCCCTGTCTCATACACAGTATCTCACAATATACGCAGATAACACAATGCAACTCAGAAAATGGGGCGCTCGTTTGGAAAAGACTCGGGTACTCACCTGGTCAATCCACCAATCCCGTCTCAATCCTTGGACTCTACGACCTCTGATCTGGCCCACCTCGCTGTTTGCTCGTCCCTGTAACCACACGGATCCAAACTGTTAATACAAACCCAATTCCAACAGACATGTATAACAGACTCACAAATGAACCCATACTGAATCAAACTCCAAAACACATTCCACACGAACCCAAGAAACAACCCCAACGGATCCCCAAACCCGGAACAGAACTCGGCCCAAACCCCCACCATCGCGGCCCGCGCTCTCCCCTACATCGGGTCGCGCCCGCAATCTACGCATCGCGATCGCGCCCGCAGGGTCGCGACCGCGCTTTCTGGCGCTGGCTTCTTCCTCTGTTCATCGTTCTGGTCTGGCCAGGGGTAAACCAACCCCATGAATTCGATTCTAACACTGAATAAAGCTTCACAAAACCTCATATATGCCAACTTACAACTTCTAAACCAAACCCATGAATCCACACACACATAATACAAATTAAGCTAACAAAATCCTTACCTTTTCACTTGGCCCAACTCAAAGCACAAAGATGGTGAATTTCAGCAACCAACTTCAGATGTGAGAGCTTCCTTCCTACTGATTACTCACAAAACACACACCTCACACACACTTTCTAATTTTGGCAAAGGAAAAAAGAAACGTTTCAAAAGAAACCAATATATATACTTCCATATTTAGCGGGTTCCGACCCAATAACCCGAACCCGATATCCCAGTTTCACAATTAATATCTACTTAACCCGATTTAATCCACGAACTCATAAACATGATTAATCCACTAATATCATAAGTTCATAACCCGGTGACACGTAATTCGCAATCCTGACACGTATAATCCACTACTCAGGATTTTATTGGACCAACGCAATAATAAGAAATTAAACATCCACTAAAATAATTACACGCAATAATCCGGAAAACGGGATGTTACAAATCCTACCCTTTTAAAGAGATTCCGGGGAATCTCAAACCCACTCGCAAGCACACATCTTCACGTCAACTCTCGGAAATCATTTATCCCTTGATAATCTTTGACTCAGTTAGGCAATCCATTAATAACTCAGTTAAATCCTCTAAAACTTGAAAAATGCATAAATTCAACTGGTATATCCTCCACTCGCAGAGTCTTCTCGTGGCGTCACCTCATAAGCCACTTGGTTCCCATATAATCTCAAATCTTCTGTCTTCATTATCTTATCCCAATCAAGATTATATCCTCGTGTAACTCCATATGGTTCATCCACTAACACAGCAGATCTTCAATTCCACTCATAACAACACATAAAGACATCTTCGTCAAATCACTAAATGCAAACTCATAGACATGGGTAGCCACACAAAAGAAATTAAATCCACTCTCAACACGATAATCCACTATCAGTATGATAATCCTTAATCAGGAAGATTCATTCAACACAGATATTACTCATGTAGCTCACATAACTCAATAGAATCAATCCACTAACATTATATCATTCAACAGGATCATTCCACTAGCATAACACAACTCGGAAACACTGATAGCCCAACTTACCACAATATATGCCACTCTATCACATCCACATCACATATATACCCATACACAACAATCTCACACCTCTGTAACTAGATCTCACAGTCATAAGCACAACCCAAGCAGTTACATGCAATAGAACACACACAAGATATCACACAATTCAGAAACCCTGCTAACCTCAACTTATCACAATATACCCAGACGAGAAAAATGTTACATTTCCGTCATCACATCTCAATAGCCACAAAACAGAGAAGATGGAAGGAACACACAAAACATGCATAATTATCACAAACATATACTAACGGTCCGCCCCACAATCGACACACACTCAAAGTAAGTTCAAAAGTACGTACCCGAAACCATATCAGCAGCATCTCGAGCTTCCTCAGCCGTCGCCTGAAATACCCGACCGTGAGCCCTCGGAACAGTCTCACGACGGCTGGATGATGACGGCTCTACCCTGACCCAACTGGAACTCGCACCCTACACCGCTGGTCCGGGCTCCGGACAATCTCTAACTCTGTGTCCTGGCCTCCCACATCAGAAGCATAACAGCTCCATAACCGTACACGTAGCGGCAGCATGCCCCCGCTGGGCGCACCGATAACAGCTAGGCACACCTGACGCACACGGCCAGCTGTGACGACGATGACACCTCGGGCACTCCCGATCCTCCACTAAACTATCGGCCCTGCTATCCCAATCTCGAGACCTCTGTCCCCTGCTGCTATGATCCTGCTCACTATACCGCAAACTCTGTCTCTGACTCCGATCACCTGACCTTTGACTCTGAGTTGGTCCGCTCGACCTCTAGTCTTCACCCTTGTCTCTGTCTCTATCTCATCTGTGCCTCGAACTCTGACCTGAGTGTCGCCGCTAATATGAATGTCGCTCCTTGGACGTGTCTCTGGAATGCCTGTAATCACTCGAGGACCGCTCAGGAGTCCTTGCACGCCGACGCTGAGAAGATGACTGCTTCCTCTGCTTGGCTATCTCCCGCTCCCTCATGCGGGCCATCTCCAGTGCTCTGGCAAAAGTGGGATTCTCGTGCAGTCCAACAAACTCTCTGATGTCTGCTCGCAGTCCATCTATAAACATATCAGCCTTCCGCTGCTCCGTGTCGATATGCTGAGTAGCAAACTGGGAGTACTCATTGAACCGATCCACATACTATTGCACCGTCATCTCACCCTGTTGTAGATGAAGGAATCACCGCTTCATCTCTCGCCTCTTGTCTCTCGGAATGTACTGCAGCTCAAACACAACCCGGAACTGATCCCACATCATCGCATAAGATGCAGAAGGTGTCATGGCTGACTCAACAAATTTCCACCACTGGGATGCCCCTCCCCTCAACAAATGCGCTACTCGAAACGCAGCCTCTATCTCACGTTCCCACACCATAGCCATCCCTGGCTCACTTCCACCTCTGAACTGGGGTGGAGCTCTTGTCATAAAGTCCTTAAAGGAGCCACCCCTCTATGTAGACGAAGAAACACCAGTGCCAGACTCTGTCCCCGTAGGCTGAACGACCGGTCCTATACCCTGACCCTACTCTCGCTGCTGTCTATAAAACTCTGTCAAGACCTCCATAAGCTCCGACTTACGAATGTACTCATCGCCAGCCAAAATAGTTAAACACAAACCAAAATAGTTAAGCACAACAATTAATTCACCCAACACACTAAGCTAGGTTGGTTTCCACTAATGTAAATCACAAGAATGATACCCCACGGATCGAAACAAGGTTTAAGTCAAGCATCCACTAACGATACTCAGGCTTCAAACCACAAGCTCTGAAACCATCATGTAACACCCCTCTCGATCCTAGAAAAGCCACGTCATCACAATATCATAAATTTGTTGTTTTTCTAGTTGGTTTATAAATTTGTCAAAGGAATTGTAGTATGATTGTGGCAAATGACTAAAATAACTTTTTTTAAAAAATTACTAATAAAAATATTTTAAATGTATGTTTTTTTGTGTTTTTTTCATCATAAAATAAGTAGGGTGAGTGTATATAATTTAAGGGTAGGAAGAGATGTAATATGTTTGATAGGTGAGTATATCGATGGTAAGGTAAGGTAGGAAGTGAGGGTGGGATAGAGATAAGGTATAATGGTGGGTATATAATGGTGTAAAATGATGTGGTAATTTTGATGGGTGGGTAGATTAGTAGTAGGGTAAGGTGGTTGGGGTATGGGTGGGACGGGTGGGTGAGTTGAGGTAGTTTAGGGTATGGTAGGATTGGGTGGGTGTATATATATAAGGGTGAGAAAAGATGTAAATTTAATGTGTTTGTAAATTGGTGGTATGGTAATGTGGTTAGGGTATAGGCGGGGTGGGGTGGGGTGTGGTAGGATGATTGTAATATAAGGGTGAAAAGAGGAGTGATAAGTTTGATGAGATGGGTAGGGTGTGGTGTGGTGGGGTAGGGTAGTGTAGGGGGTGGGATAGGTGAGGTAGTGTGGAGTGGGTGGATAAGGTATATGTAGGGTAGGTATGGTTGAGTGGGGTCGGGTCGATATGGTAGATATGAGGAAATGTTTATGAATCGAATATAAATTTCATCAATATTACCTATGGAATCCACATTCCTTGAAAATGGAGAATTCTTTTAAAATATGGAATCATCATTCCATTCCCTTTAACTAGGGATGTTCAAAAAATTTCGAAACCAAAAAACCGAAAAATCGTTCCGATTTTGAGGTTAACCGAACCGATTTTTCTATTATTTTCGGTTTGGTTAACCGAACCGGAAAAAAAAACTTCGGTTTAGGTTTAGGTTTCGGTTTAGGTTCACGATTTCGGTGACGGACGATTAACCGAAATAAATTTAATTTTATATATTTTAACTTTTATTCTTATAAATATTAACATTTATCCCAACAATAATTTAAAATTATAACTTATCTATTAGTATACATTAATTTTTAAATTCAAAACAACGAAATTTACACTTGAACAATTTAATTTACAAAATTATAAAATTGTTTTTTTTTGTTTTTATTAGAATTTTAAAGATACTATATAGATAATTTGTAGTTTTATTCATCACTTTTATTATCGTAGACATTTTTAGTTTTTAGGAACTAATTTTTGAAGTTTTTTAATTTATAAATTAATTAATTAAATAAAAAATGGTTAATTGGTTAACCGAATAACCGAACCGAAAAAACCGGTTAACCGATTGCCGGTTAATCGGTTTTTAGGTTTAGGTTCACGAAATCATCGAACCGGTATCTCTGGTTAACCATCCGAAATGCAATTTCGGTTCAGTTAACCATCCATGAACACCCCTACCTTTAACTACCAAACAACACATCAGAATAAAAAATCCATTCATTTTCCATTAGATTCCGTCAGATTCTCGGATATAATCACTAACACTAAGAGAACCCTATTCCAGCTTAACAAATTTCATCCTCATCATCTGGAGTGACACAGTAGGACAAAACCTTAAACTTGAAGTGAGTCTTGAACTACTCCCAGGTCATAATATCCACCATATCAGCACCTATGGTAGTTACTACTTCGTCCCACCATTGAGTAGCTGCTTCTTTCAACTTACTTGATACGTATTTAACCTTATCTCCGTCATCGACTTTGGCTACCCAGAATATCCTTTCCATCTCTTTGATCCAATTATTAGCAGCGGTTGGATCAACCTTCCCCATGAACACCAAGGGTCCACAACTAGTAAAGTCTTTGTAACTAAGACTCCGGTCTCTCTTTCGGGACTTAGAAGATTCAGACTTATCTTTATTTCTCTTTTGTCTAGCTTCCCCCCCCCCCCCCCCTCATTCCTTTCAGCACTAGTCTGACTTAGAGTAGTTTAGAAGATTCCCGACCCTAGCTTGTACTATATTGGTGTTGACTTTCAATTTTTTTATTACAACATTCATTCACCATCTACATCACACTTCTCTTTCACCTCATCTTGCAAGATCTCTTACTCAACCTCCATATCTTGAAATCATTTCATTCACTTTTTCTCTTCTATAAATAGAGGATTCATCTCCTCATTCACTTCACACCTGCAAGAAGCAAAAACCACTCTCTTTTCTCTCTCTTGATTTGGCCACACACACATATTGCACAAACATTTACTTTCAAGTGTTCTTCATTTTTGCAAGTGTTCTTGGTGCAATCTTCCAAGAATTTCAACCTCTTCTCATTTGCATACATCTAGTACCCTAAAGTAAGTAAATACTAACCTATAATCTCATATATTTATATTTATATAAGTCTTGCATAATATATATAATCACCAACAACGACAAGTTTCATATAAACTCAAGTTTATAAATCACTAGTTTTGTTTTAACTTTGTTTTCTTCAAACGTGTTTATAAATATATAAACACGTAAAGTAAGTATAAATAATATGAAAACAAGTTATATAAATGTGTTGCATAGCCTTTTATACATGTGGTTTTTTAATAAACAACAAAGATCACAAGTTGTTTCAAGGTTATGAAATCCGGATTTTCGGCAGAAATGTTACACCGACTTTGAAAAATCATACCTAATTCATAACTAAACGAAATGAGTTGATTCTTGTTTCTAAAGTTAGATCTATGTCTTAACTAAATATCTGGAGGTTTTCATAATTTAATATGGAGTTTTGAACCCCCAAAGCCCAAATCATTTTGGAGTTTGGGCATAAACGACCACAAAGTAGGCCGAAAAACCTTTAAAAACTGGAAAATTATATATATAAAAACTTGACGTTTTAAGTGGGTTTTATTTATAAACTTGTTAAGTTGGGTGGTTTAAAACATAAAAACCTTTATACATGCATATTATCATATATGGGAGTTATTAAGTCCCTCATATCATTTAGGACTTGGTTAAACACCTCAAGCATCACCACAAGTCGTCAACGCAAATCTTCATTTTACGCTCATATTTGTCATCACACTTACGGTGAGTCTTCTTAGCCTCTATTTTCACACTGTTATGTTTTGGGGTAGAAATACATACTATGTTTTCATATGGACACAGAAACTGCTTTATTTCTATTATGTATTACTCATGTGGTCCCATCAGCCCTCAGATCATGAACCGTGAGTTTCATTTTATGTAAGCGCAAATATATTATGGATAGATCTGTCGGGATTAATGTCCCCCGCCTAGGTTGGTCGCTCCAACTGCTAAGGGGTGCATATATATTTAACATTACGGTATTACATTGGCGAATACTGCACAGGGCAACTCATAATTAAGTTTCGGTTGCATGATGGTTTTATGTAATACATTACATGGAATTTATGTTTTATAAATTCAAACTCAACTGTTGATGTCCATACAAGTCATCTTTACGTGTAAACCTATGAACTCACCAACAATTTTGTTGACGTATTTTAGCGTGTATTTCCAGGTAATTAAGGCACGTGCACAACATCGGAAGCATTCCAAGGCTTCTGTTCATCTTGGAGTCGTATCATTTTCAAAACTCGGAGATTTATTTTGCATCATTTTTGGACAATTTAATTATGTATTTAAATCTCTGTAACTTGCGAACTACTCATATTTTGAAGTTATATTAATGTATTTTGAAAAACGTCCATATAGTGGTCATTCACTTGATTATGACTATGCTTCCGCGACGTCACGCTTCGTTGCCAACCGGGGTAATGGGGTGTGACAGATTGGTATAAGAGCCATGGTTATAGTGAACTAGGTTGCATTAGTACCCTAGACTATAACTACACCTAAGTCTTACAAATTTTAGAAAATATTTTGTAAATAACTAAAGACTATAAATGGATCCAGATGATAGAAACATGTCCAATAACACAATCATCATTCTATCTGACTCCGAAGATGAATACACCCCATTTGAGCCCGGAGGTCACGGAGGTGTTCATAAAAGAGGACCTATCTGAGAAAGAGGACCCAACAGAAGAGGAAGACCCCTCCGAAGAAGAAGACCCGATGGAGGAGTCCGAGGAAGAACCCATGGAGGAAGACGAATCCTCCAGCGGATGGGGAACCATCCGGAGAGGACCCACCATCCCCGGTGGCCCCCTCCTACATCTCATATCATCCCGAGTTTCCATCGCATAAACCATACCGTCCCCACCCCAACGGCCCACTCATGTTGTTCACACCGAGGAAAAGGGTAATAATGCCACAACGGGAGTCTATCCCGGTTCCTGTCCCTCAGCCAAGCCCGCCGCAACGGCAACGGATAGATGCCCGCCGCTGGGACTGGATGCCCAATACCGTCCAGGAATGGAATCGGGAGGAGGGAATCCCCTCCCAATTTGAGATCGGAGGACCATCCTCCGCACCGACCCCACCACTCACTCGAGAACCCGCAGACCAGACTCTGCCCCTGCTAGCGGCAAGAGCCACCCGACACGATCTTCAGATCCGACTACTCAACCAGGACATTGGGGAGATCACTTCGAGGATCGAGCGATAAGAAATGTAGAATACAAATATCTACTGGGCCAACCAACACGCTCTCTCGATCTAGCAAGACGGACTGGAGGAACTCCGTCAGAGACTGGCTGACTGCAAGACACGCAACGAGGCATTGACACAACGCCTCAATGACCTAGAGCAGGGAGAGACCCCCGATCACTCCCACATTTAGTGTTTTTCTATTATTGTAATTGTAAGAACTATGAATGTATGTGTTTATGTTATAATAGGACTTGAAGTTTTTCGGGTAACAACCCGACCCCTATGTAAGAAATTATGTATCAAGCCCTTTATTAATGAAAAATTAAGCTAAACTAATGCATTGGTGTTTAATGTTATAGAATTGTATGCCTTAAGAAAATTCAAACCTTTAAGACTCAATATCTCACACTATGCTATTTTCTTTAAACTTTAAGATAGTGCCTCCGAAAAGAGCCATGAACGCGACCGAGATCGAGCAGCTGGTCACCCAACGAGTGGCAGCAGCTTTAGCCACATACGAAACCATCCGCAATAGCACCGCGAACGGCGACGGAGGAGCAAGTTACACTACGGAAGGGTCCAACTCAACTCAAAAAGGGTGTGGTATAAATGGGTTCTTGAGTTGTAAGCCCCGATTCTTCAACGGGACTGAAGGCGCTATCGGACTGGTTCGAGAAACTAGAATCTGTCTTACGCGTCAGCGGATATATAAAAGATGAGAAAGTTAAGTTTGCTACTCACACTCTTAAGGACGGTGCTTTGACTTGGTGGAATTTGTATGCCCAGTCTGTTGGAATCGACGCGGCCTATCAACTCGCCTGGATTGAGTTGAAGCAAATGATGACGGAGGAATACTGCCCCCGAAGCGAACTACAGAAAATAGAATCCGAGTTTTGGAATCTTAAGATGACGGATACGGATGTTGCCGGATACACTAACCATTTTCACGAGTTGAGTCTACTGTGCCCACAAATGGTCAGTTCGGAGTACAAGCGTATTGAGCGCTACATTTGGGGACTCACTCCTCAAATTCAAGGAAATGTTACTGCCTCCAACCCCACAACAATTCAGAGCGCCATTCGGATGGCAGATAATTTAATGGATCAAGTGGCCAGGTGAATGGAGGCCATGGCAGAGGAGAACAAAATGAAATGGGAAGACAAATCAGGAAAAAGTTCAGGCTCACAATCCAAGAAGCCCGAAACCATCAAAGCATTCGTTGCTGGGGTTGAGCCAAGGAAGGGCTATACCGAAAACAAACCATTGTGTAACTGATGCACCGACCACCACGTAGGTCTCTGTCCAACCCCTTGCAGGAAATGTAAGAAACTTGGTCATCTGACCCAGGATTGCAAGTATAACGCCAATGGAAACAACAGTGGTGCGCAAAGGAGCTATTTTGAATATGGAAACACTGGACATTTCAAGAAGAACTGCCCAAAGCTAAAAAACAATGGTGGTGCTCAACGGAGAGCCTTTCTGTTGGGAGCCGGTGATGCTCGTCAAGATCCCAACGTAGTAACGGGTACATTCCTTCTTAATGATATGTATACTTATGTGCTATTTGATACTGGGGCTGATAGGAGTTTTATATCTGCTAAGTTTAGTGAACAACTGGATGCCACTCTTTCCCCATTAGACAATTCTTATGCCATAGAATTAGCTGACGGAAAGTTGATTGAAGCAAATAGTATAATTAAGGAGTGCACACTAAAATTAGCAAATCATCCCTTTAAGATAGACTTGATGCCTATTGAACTCGGAAGTTTCGACGTAGTTATTGGTATGGATTGGTTGTCAGATAACCATGCCGAAATCCTATGTGCTAAGAAGGTCGTAAGAATACCACTTACGAAAAAGAAAGTCCTAACAGTCCAAGGAGAAAGAAAGAATCGCCAGTTGAACGTCATCTCTGGTTTAAGAATGCTGAAGTGCCTTCGAAGAGGTTGTCAAGCAGTTTAGTTCAACTAGTGGAAAAGGAGTCAAAGGATAAGCGACTCAAAGAAATCCCGGTAGTTCATGACTACCCAAAAGTCTTTCCTGAAGACTTGTCTGGGCTTCCACCAACTAGGCAAGTAGAATTTCAGATTGACTTAGTGCCTGGAGCTGCACCTGTTGCACGAGCACCTTACCGATTAGCCCCGTCAGAGATGCAAAAATTATCTAATCAGCTACAAGAACTGTTGGATAAAGGATTCATCCGACCAAGTTCCTCACCTTAGGGAGCTCCGGTCTTATTTGTAAAGATGAAGGACGGATCCTTTAGGATGTGCATCGATTACCGAGAGTTGAACAAGTTAACAATCAAAAACCGATACTCTCTCCCAGAACCGACGACCTGTTCGATCAACTGCAAGGATCCAGTTACTACTCTAAGATTGATCTGCGGTCTGGATATCATCAATTTAAAGTGCGGGAGGAGGATATTCGAAAAACAGCCTTTAGAACTCGTTATGGATATTACGACTTTCAGGTAATGCCATTTGGTTTGACCAACACATCAGCCGCATTCATTGACCTTATGAATCGGGTGTGTGAACCGTATTTGGACAAGTTCATGATTATGTTCATAGACGATATCCTTATCTACTCCTGAAGCAAAGAAGAGCATGATCAGCATCTGAAGTTAATTTTGGAGCTTCTAGAGAAAGAACAACTATACGCCAAGTTTTCTAAGTGTGATTTTGGGCTGCGAGAAGCGAAATTCCTTAGACACATAATCAACAGCCAAGAAATACAAGTAGACCCATAAAAAATCGAGGCCATTAAGAACTGGGCAACTCCTAGAACTTCCACAAAAATCCGTCAGTTCCTAGGTTTTGCTGGTTATTATAGGCGATTTATTGAGAACTTCTCAAAGATAGCTGGTTCTCTAATGGAATTGACTCGTAAGGACGTAAAATATATTTGGGGTGAAGATCAAAAGACGGCATTTCAACTATTGAAGCAGAGGTTATGTAGTGCACCTATTCTGTCCTTACCGGAAGGAACAGAAAATTTCGTGGTTTACTGTGATGCCTCACACAATGGATTGGATTATGTGTTAATGCAAAGAGACAAGGTTATCGCTTATACATCGTGGCAACTTAAAATTCATGGGGTAAACTACACGACTCATGACCTGGAGCTTGGAGCTGTGGTATTTTCTCTCAAGATATGGAGGCACTACCTTTATGGTACTAAGTGCACGGTGTTTACAGACCGCAAGAGCCTTTAGCATATTCTAAATCAGAAAGAGTTAAACATGAGGCAACAACGCTGGCTTGAGCTGCTTAGCGATTACGACTGCGAGATCCGTTATCATCCGGGCAAGGCAAACATTGTAGCTGATGCCTTAAGCCGAAAGGAACGGGTTAAGCCTTTGAGAGTCCGAGCTTTGGTCATGACTATACAATCAAACCGGAACTCTCAGATCCGCGAGGCATAGGAAGAAGCAGTCAAGGAAGGAAACCTGCTGGATGAAGCCTCGAGAGGAATGTATTAACAATTTGAGACCAAGATCGATGGATTCCGATATTTCATGAACCGGATTTGGCTACCGAAGTTCGGAGGGTTGAGGAAGCTGGTCATGGATGAAGGGCATAAGACAAGATATGCTATTCACCCAGGATCAGATAAGATGTATCATGACTTAAAGAAATTGTACTGGTGGCCAAGCATGAAGTCCGACAATGCTATGTATATCAGCAAGTGCTTTAACGTGTTTGAAAGTTAAGGCTGAGCACCAGAAACCATCAGGACTGTTGGTTCAACCGGAAATACCCAGTGGAAGTGAGAGAAAATAACCATGGACTTCATCACAAAGTTGCTGAAAACTTCTGGTGGTTATGACACCATTTGGATGATTGTGGATCGAATCACAAAGACTGCACATTTCCTGCCAATCAAGGAGACTGATAAGATGGATAAGTTAACCCGAATCTATCTTAAAGAAGTCGTCTCAAGGCATGGAGTTACCGTATCGATTATATCAGATAGAGACAGTCGGTTCACGTCACGGTTTTGGCAATCATTGCAAGAGGCTTTGGGTATGCGCTTAGACATGAGTACAACTTACCATTCGCAAACCGACGATCAAAGTGAAAGGACCATTCAGACGTTAGAAGATATTCTAAGGGCGTGTGTGATTGACTTTGGCAAAAGCTGGGACAGACATCTGCCGTTAGTCGAGTTCTCCTACAACAATAGCTATCACTCGAGCATTAAGGCTGCTCCGTTCGAGGCACTTTATGGGCGAAAGTGTCAATTGCCAATTTGTTGGGCTGAAGTAGGGGATAGCCAAATCACCGGTCCTGAGATCATTCACGAGACTACCGAAAAGACAATACAGATTCGGAACCGATTAAAGATTGCACGGGATCGGCAGAAAAGCTATGCAGATGTCAGACGAAAGGATTTGGAATTCCAGGAGCGAGATCAAGTAATGCTGAAAGTCTCGCCTTGGAAAGGCGTAATCCGTTTTGGGAAACGAGGAAAACTCAATCCTCGTTATATCGGACCATTCAAGATTTCCAAAAGAATTGGCCCGGTAGCCTACCGACTCGATCTGACCCCGGAGCTAAGTAATGTACATAATACATTCCACGTGTCCAACCTAAAGAAATGCTTGTCTGATGAAACACTCGTCATACCCATGGACGAACTGGAGTTAGATGATAAGTTGAACTTCATAGAACAACCCGTAGAAATAATGGACCGAGAAGTCAAGAAACTAAAGCACAGCTGAATTCCGATAATAAAAGTCAGATGGAACTCTAAGCGAGGCCCTGAGCTCAAGTGCTCAATCAGTGGAGAATGCGAACTAATTTCAGGACGAAATTCCCTTAACAGGGGAAGACTGTAACATCCAACACTAAACCAGGTTAGCAACTATGACCTAATCAATATTTATTAGCAAATTATAACCTAATCAGTGGTCGTTAGCAATTAATCAATGTGATTAACAAAGTTCATAAAGAAATTCAATTCAATTAGAAACAATTTCATCAGTGCGATGAATCGGCAAATTAATTAAGCCGATCGATTTGCGATATGATGGATTAATTCAACTAAGTACATAAATAAGTTAAGATTAGTAACACAAATCATGCATTAATAAACTTGCTTAACATTAATTATGCAAGATTAAAATAATTCATTAAACAAATGCATTCAAAAGTATTTATGAATTTACATAAAAAGGGAAATAGAAGAATACATTTTGAAATACTTTTATACAAAAAAACACCAATAATACCCCATATGGTTGGTCCTAGCTTGTACTATATAGGTGCTGACTTTCAATTTTTTTTATTACAACATCCATACACCATCTACATCACACTTCTCTTTCACCTCACCTTGCAAGATCTCTTACTCAACCTCCATATCTTGAAATCATTTCATTCACTTTTCTCTTCTATAAATAGAGAATTCATCTCCTCATTCACTTCACACTTGTAAAGAGCAAAAACCACTCTCTTTTCTCTCCTCTCTTAATCCGGCCAAACACACACATATTGCACAAATATTTCCTTTCAAGTGTTCTTCATTTTTGCAAGTGTTCTTGTTGGGAAATTTTCTAAGTATGTCAAGATGTTAGTTAGATTTCTCAAACTGTTAGTAGATTTTCAGTTTAATTACAAAGTTCAAGCTGTTAGTTGAGAAAGTTCGAGCTGCTAGTACAAAAGTTCAAGCTGCCAGTGTTCAAGTTCAAGCTGCTCAACAGATAGTCTTCAAGCTGCTCAACAGCTCAATAAACAGAAAGTGTTGAATTTCAGGAAAAGATATATATTCGAAGATTCAAGCATATCTACTATTAGAGAAATCAGAGTTTCTCAAGGAAACAAATCAGGAAGCATTATATATACATAGAATAGGTTTTTCTATTGTAAGTTCTGCACGTACAAGTTTATTCTTTCAGTTGTTATTGCTTTTCTGATTAAGTTTTCATAGGCCTCTAAGGTTGTAAAACCCTAAGAACAATCTGTGTTCTTCGTCTAATCAAACAGATTAGAGGTGATTGTAATCATTGAGTTTGGCAATACAAGTGATCTTTGATTATTGATTATACTTATATGTTATTTGTTTTTGAAAGCTTTTCTTAAAACAGTTAAGTGTTATTCCGCAAACTTCTTAATTGGACTTTGATTCAATACAATGTTATTGGTTTATACTCTGATTGATTCAAACCAGATAATCTTAGGTAGTGATTTTGATCTTGACAAGTGGTATCATAGCCAGGTTTTTCTTTGTTTTCAAAGTCAGAAGCTTTCTTTTAAAATTTTAATTTTCTACAATGGAATTTGATAATAGCAGTAGTGGATCTGGGCAAGGACTCAAAGTGTCTATGCTCAAACCCACTGAGTTTATGTCACACCCCGTTACCCCGGTTGGCAATGAAACGTGACGACGCAGAAGCGTAACCATAATCATAATGAACGACCACTATATGGACGTTTTCAAAAATACATCGGTATAACTTTAGAAGGTATAAATGTTTTACATAACCTGAAAATGGTAAAGAGTAGTTCGTAAGATACAGAGATTTAAATACATAATCAAATTATCCAAAATAATGCAAGTAAATCTCCGACTGTTTGAAACTGAGTGCGACCCCTTAAGTGTGGAAGCTTGAAAATACTACCGATGTGATGGACTTGCCTTAATTTCCTGAAAATACACGCTAAAATACGTCAACAAAAATTGTTGGTGAGCTCATAGGTTTACACGTAAATCTGACTTGTATGGACAACAATAATAGAGATTGAATTTATAAAATCATAAATTCCATGTTATGTATTACATATAAACCATCATGCAACCGAAGCTTAATTAAAATGAGTTTGCCCTGTGCAGTATTCCCATACGTAATATCGTGTGTTGAATATATATGCAATCGCTGTTAGCTGACCCGAACTAACCCGAATGGGGGACATGACTCCCGATAGATCTATCCACAATATATTCGCGCTTACAAATAAATACAATTAACGGTTCATGATATAAGGGCTAATGGAACCACATGTGTAATACATAATAGAAATGAAGATATTTTCGTGTCCATATAAAAATGAAGCATGTATTTCATCCCCAAAACATAACAGTGTGAAAATAGGGGCTATGAGAACTCACCGAGATTGCGATGGCAAAACGAGCGTAAAAAGCTTTTTAGCGTAAATAGATGGATGATGCGTCGAGTGAGTTTAATCGAGTCCTAAATGATAATAAGGACTTAATAACTCTAATATATGATGATATATATATTTATAGATTTTTATATCATAAATCACCCAACATTACAAGTTTATAAATAAAATCCGCTTAAAACGTCAAGTTTATATTTATATAATTTTCCAGCCTTTTCGGAGGTTTTTCGGCCTACTTTGAGGCTGCTTTTGACCAAGCTCCAAAATGTTTTAGACTTTGGTTATCTAGGACATTAAACTACTATATACAAAGGATTTTTAGAATCAAGAACGGCCATTTTTCGAGATGTTTAGGTTGGTGAAAAAGCTCGTTAAAAACCCTATGTTGGCCATTTTTGAGCTGTCAAACTTTCAGTTTCCCAAACTTACCCTATGGCCGGCCACCTAGTGATATTTCTATGTATTTTTAATTTTTTTTTGTATAAATGTATTTAGAATGTATTCTTGTATTTTCCTTTTCTTGTAAATTCAAAAATACTTTTGAATGCATTGTTTTAATGAATTGTTTTAGTCTTGCATAATTAATGTTAAGTACTTGTATTAGTGTATGATTAGTGTCACTAATCATAATTTAATTATGTACTTAGTTGAATTAATCCTTCATATCGTAAATTGATCGGATTATATGATTTCCCGATTCATCGCACCGATGAATTTGATTCTAATTGAGTTGAATTTTGTAATAAACCTTGTTAATCACTTGATTAATTTCTAATGACTACTACTTAGGCTATAATTGACTATTAAATACACATTAGGTCATTGTTGCTAACCTGGTTTAGTGCCGGATGTTACAGTCTCCCCCTGTTAAGGGAATTTCGTCCCGAAATTAGCTCGTGTTCCCCACTTCTTGAGTACTTGAGACCAGGTGAGAGTATTTTTCCCGGAATTGATCTTCGTGTTCCCACGTAAACTCAGGACCTCGCTTAGAGTTTCATCTGACTTTTATTATCGGGATCCGGCTGTGCTTTAGTTTCTTGACTTCTCGGTCCATTATTTCTACAGGTTGCTCAATGAAGTTCAACTTATCGTCTAACTCCAGCTCGTCCATGGGTATAACGAGTGATTCATCAGCCAGACACTTCTTAAGATTTGACACGTGGAAGGTATTATGAACGTTACTAAGCTCTGGGGGCAGATCGAGTCGGTAAGTTACCGGGTCAATTCTTTTGGTGATCTTGAATGGTCCGATATAACGAGGATTGAGTTTTCCCCGTTTCCCGAAACGGATTACGCCTTTCCAAGGCGAGACTTTCAACATTACTTGATCTCCCTCTTGAAATTCTATATCCTTCCGTCGAACATCGGCATAGCTTTTCTGTCGATCCCGCGCGATCTTTAATCGGTTTCGAATCTGGGCTATCTTTTCTGTAGTCTCTTGGATGATCTCAGGTCAGGTAATCTGACTATCTCCTACTTTAGCCTAACAAAGTGGTGATCGACACTTTCGTCCATAGAGTGCCTCGAATGGGGCGGTCTTAATACTTGAGTGATAGCTGTTGTTATAGGAAAACTCCACTAATGGCAGGTGCCTGTCCCAACTTTTGCCAAAGTCGATAACACATGCCCTTAGCATGTCTTCCAACGTCTGAATCGTCCTTTCACTCTGACCGTCCGTTTGCGGGTGGTAGGCTGTGCTCATATCTAGACGTGTACCCAGTGCTTCTTGCAATGACTGCCAAAATCTTGATGTGAACCGGCTGTCCCTGTCTGATATAATTGATACAGGTACTCCATGCCTTGAGACGACTTCTTTAAGATAGATTCGTGTTAACTTATCCATCTTATCAGTCTCCTTGATTGGCAGGAAGTGCGCGGTTTTGGTAAGTCGATCCACAACCACCCAAATAGTATCATAACCTCCAGAAGTCTTTGGCAACTTGGTGATGAAATCTATGGTGATGTTTTCCCACTTCCACTGGGGTATTTCTGGTTGAACTAGCAATCCTGATGGTTTCTGGTGCTCAGCCTTAACCTTCAAACATGTTAAGCACTTGCTGACATAGGTAGCAATGTCAGCCTTCATGTTTGGCCACCAGTACATTCCTTTCAAGTCGTGGTACATTTTATCTGACCCTGGATGAATAGCATATCTTGTTTTATGCCCTTCATCCATGATCAGTTTCCTTACTCCTCTAAATTTTGGTAGCCAAATTCTGCCCATGAAGTACCGACATCCATCTAACTTGATTTCAAACTGCTTATCCATACCTCTCAAGGCTTCATCCAGTAGATTACCCTCCTTGACTGCTTTTTCTTGTGCCTCGCGGACTTGAGAGTTTAGGTTGGACTGTATAGTCATGACCAAGGCTCGGACTCTCAATGGTTTAACTCGTTCCTTTCGGCTCAGGGCATCAGCTACGACATTCGCCTTCCCCGGATGATAATGAATTTCGCAGTCATAATCGCTAAGCAGTTCAACCTAACGACGTTTCCTCATATTCAACTCTTTCTGATTCAGAATATGCTGAAGGCTTTTATGGTCTGTGAACACCTTGCACTTAGTTCCATACAGGTAGTGCCTCCATATTTTGAGAGCAAACACCACTGCTCCAAGCTCCAAGTCATGAGTCGTATAGTTCACCTCGTGAATTTTGAGCTGCCGTGATGCGTAAGCAATGACTTTATCTCTTTGCATGAGCACACAACCTAATCCATTGTGTGAGGCATCACAGTAGACCGCAAAATTTTCAGTTCCTTCAGGTAAGGACAGAATTGGTGCACTACACAATCTTTGCTTTAACTGCTGAAACGCCTTTTCCTGCTCTTCACCCCAGACATATTTTACATCCTTCCGAATCAAATCTGTTAGGGAACCTGCTATCTTTGAGAAGTTTTCAATAAATCGCCTATAATAACCGGCAAGTCCTAGAAATCGGCGGATTTCCGTGGGAGTTCTAGGAGTCGCCCAGTTCTTTATGGCCTCGATTTTTTATGGATCAACTTGGATTCCCTGGCTGTTGATCACATGTCCAAGGAATTTAACTTCTCGCAACCAAAATTCACATTTTGAAAATTTGGCGTATAACTGCTCCTTCTCTAACAACTCCAAGATCAACTTGAGATGTTGTTCGTGCTCCTCCTTATTTCTGGAATAGATGAGGATATCGTCTATGAACACTATTACAAATTTGTCCAGATACGGTTTACACACTCGATTCATGAGGTCCATGAATACGGCTGGTGTGTTGGTCAAACCGAATGGCATCACCTGGAATTCGTAATGTCCATAACGAGTTTTGAATGCTGTCTTGGGAATGTCTTCTTCCCGAACCTTTACTTGATGATAACCGGATCGCAGATCAATCTTAGAGTAGAAGCTAGATCCCTGTAGTTGGTCAAACAGGTCGTCAATTCTGGGAAGGGGGTAGCGATTCTTTATTGTTAACTTGTTTAGTTCTCGGTAGTCTATGCACATCCTGAAGGATCCGTCTTTCTTTTTCACGAACAAGACCGGAGCTCCCCAAGGTGAGGAACTTGGTCGAATGAATCCTTTATCCATCAACTCTTGTAATTGATTGGATAGCTCTTGCATTTCAGAAGGAGCGAGTCTATATGGGGCTCTTGCGACCGGTGCAGCTCCCGGCACCAAATCGATTTGAAACTCTACTTGCCTAGTTGGCGGAAGTCCATGCAATTCTTCCGGGAAGACCTTCGGATAGTCACAAACGACTGGAATATCCTCGAGTCGCTTCTCCTCCGACTCTTTTTCTACAATTTGTACCAGTACTGCATGGCAACCTTTCCTAAGGCACTTTAATGTTCTTAGGCCGAATATGACATTCAGCTGTCGGTTCTTTCTTTCCCCTTGGACTGTTAGGACCTTCTTCTTGTGGAGTGGTATCCGTACCACTTTCTTACCGCACAAAATCTCGGCCTATTTGTGTGACAACCAATCCATACCAATTACTACATCAAAACTTCCGAGTTCTATAGGCATCAAGTCTATCTTAAAGGGATGATCTGCCAGCTTCAGCGTGCATTCCTTAATAATACTAATTGCCTCTATTATTTTGTCGTCAGCCAGTTCTATATTATAAGAGTTGTCTAAGGGAAAAGGAGTGGCATTCAATTGCTTACTAAACTTATCAGATATAAAGCTCCTATCAGCCTCAGTATCAAAGAGTACGTAAGCGTAAATGTCATTTAAAAAAAACGTACATGATACCACGTGGGGATCCTGACGAGCATCACCTGCTCCTAACACAAAAGCTCTCCCCTGAGCTCCTCCACCATTTTTCAACTCCGGGCACTCATTCCTGAAGTGCCCGGCAGCTCCACATTCATAGCAGCCTCTCTGATTGCCGCCATTGACACCCGGGGTTCCAAATTTATAGTCCTTGGCCACATGACCAATACATTTGCATATTCCACAAGGGGTTGGGCAGGGACCCTTGTTGTCATGAAAGGTGCATTGGGTGCAAAAAGGCTTGGTACCGGTGTAGCCCTTCCTTGACTCAGCTCCTGCTACATAAGCCTTGATGGTCTTGGGCTTCTTGGATTGCGAGCCCGTATTCCTCCCGGACTTGTCCTCCCACTTCCTCTTGTTTTCCCCGGCCTTGGCTTCATTCCTCCGGGACACTTGATCCATAAGATTGTTGGCCATTCTGATGGCATCCTGTATGGTGGATGGGTTGGAGTCAGTGACATTTCCTTGAATTTGAGGAGCGAGTCCCCAAATGTAACGCTTGATTTTCTTGTACTCAGGGGTCACCATCTGAGGGCACAGAATACTCAGTTCGTGGAATCGGTTGGTGTATCCCGCTACATCCGTTCCCTTCATAGCCAGATTCCAAAACTCTGACTCCATTTTCTGTAGCTCATTCCTTGGGCAATACTCATCGGTCATCATCTTCTTTAACTCGGTCCAGGCGAGTTGGTAAGCTGCATCAATCCCCACAGACTGGGTATACGAGTTCCACCATGTCAAGGCGCTGTCTTGTAGAGTGTGGGTGGCGAACTTTACCTTGTCTCCTTCAATGCATCCGCTAACACAAAAGACAGACTCTAATTTTTCGAACCATCGTACTAATCCAACGGCTCCTTCAGTTCCATTGAAGTATCGGGGCTTGCAGCTCAAAAATCCCTAAATTCCACAACCCTTTGAGTGGGTTTCAGTTCCTCCTGTGGTGCGGCTAGCACCACCATCTCCATTAGCTGAACTGTTCCGGTTTGTCTCATAAGTGGCTATAGCAGCAGCCACTCTTTGTGCAACTAGTTCCTCAATTTCGGCAGCGTTCATAACTCGCCTTGGCGGCATTATCTTAAAGTTTAAAGAAAAGAGCATAGTGTAAGAAGTTGAATCTTAAAGATGAAATTTTCCTTAAGGCACAATACTATAATCATCAAACACAATTTCATAAATAACTTGCAATTTTCATTAATCATTCATAACTTTCTTACAATGGGCGGGTTATTACCCGAAAATTTTTAGTCCTACACTATTACATAAAAATTTCCTAATATTACAAAGATAGAGGAGGGGGTACTAGGTGCGGGAGTGATCAGGGGTCTCTCCCTTTTCCAAAGCATTGAGGCGCTGTGTCAGCTACTCATTACGGGCCTCGCTCTCGGCTAATCATTGCCGAAGCTCATTTAGTCCGTCCTGCTGAATGGCGAGGGCGTGCTGGTTGGCCCAGTATATGTTGGAGTTTTGTAACTCCTCCCGCTCTAAACGAGCGGTCATTTCTCCGATGTCTTGATTAAGCAACCGAAGTTGGAGATCATGCCTTGAAGACCGTGCTACCAATAGTGGTATGGTCTGTTCGGCGGGTTCTTGGGTGAGTGATGGAATAGGTGCGGAAAATGGTCCTCCGATCTCAAAGTGGGAAGGGATTCCTTCCTCTTGCCTCCATTCACGGAGGGTTTCAGGTATCCAGCCCCATCGTCGGGCGTCTACACATCGGTGTGGTGGTGGGGGATTGGGTTGGGGAGTCGGGATGGGAATAGACTCCCGTCTTGGCGTGATCACCCGCTTTCGGGGTGTATACAACATTTTAGGGCCGTTTGGGTAAGGCCGATATGCTTAAATGATGGCTCTGCCGGGTGGTATGGAATGCGGGCGGGGACTGTTGGGGGCGGTGGATCCTCTCCAGCGTCATCTTCTTCCATCGGTTCCTCTTCTGACTCCTCCAATGGGTCTTCAGAGGGGCTTCTTCTTCAGATGGTTCTCCTTCAGTGAAAACCTCAGTGACTGCGGGGCTCGTAGGGGTGTACTCATCCTCTGAATCTGACAAGATGATGGTCTCCGGGTGGGACATGTTTTCTTCTATCAAGGTCCATTCATAGTCTTTTAGTTAGTTACAAAATATTTTTAAAATCAGTAAAACTTAAGTGCACTTATAGTCTAGGGTACTAATGCAACCTAGTTCACTATAACTATGTCTCTGATACCAATCTATCACACCTTGTTACCCCGGTTGGCAACGAAGCGTGACGTCGCGAAAGCGTAACCATAATCATAATGAACGACCACCATATGGACGTTTTTAAAAATACATCGGTATAACTTTAAAAGATATAAATGTTTTACATAACCCGAAAATGATAAAGAGTAGTTCGCAAGATACATAGATTTAAATAGATAATCAAATTATCCAAAATAATGCAAGTAAATCTCCGACTGTTTGAAACTGAGTGCGACTCCTTAAGTGCGGAAGCTTGAAAATACTACTGACGTGATGGACTTGCCTTAATTCCCTGAAAATACACGCTAAAATACGTCAACAAAAATTGTTGGTGAGCTCATAGGTTTACACGTAAATCTGACTTGTATGGACAACAATAATAGAGATTGAATTTATAAAATCATAAATTCCATGTTATGTATTACATATAAACCATCATGCAACCGAAGCTTAATTAAAATAAGTTTGTCCTGTGCAGTATTCTCATACGTAATACCGTGTGTTGAATATATATGCACTCGCTGTTAGCCGACCCGAACTAACCCGAATGGGGGACATGACTCCCGATAGATCTATCCACAATATATTCGCGCTTACAAATAAATGCAATTAACGGTTCATGATATAAGGGCTAATGGAACCACATGTGTAATACATAATAGAAATGAAGATATTTTTGTGTCCATATAAAAACGGAGCATGTATTTCATCCCCAAAACATAACAGCGTGAAAATAAGGGCTATGAGAACTCACCGAGATTGCGATGGCAAAACGAGCGTAAAAAGCTTTTTAGCGTAAATAGATGGATGATGCGTCGAGTGAGTTTAATCGAGTGCTAAATGATAATAAGGACTTAATATCTCTAATATATGATGATATATATATTTATAGATTTTTATGTCTTAAATCACCCAACATTACAAGTTTATAAATAAAATCCGCTTAAAACGTCAAGTTTATATTTATATAATTTTCCAGCCTTTTCGGAGGTTTTTCGGCCTACTTTGAGGCTGTTTTTGACCAAGCTCCAAAATGTTTTAGACTTTGGTTTTCTAGGACATTAAACTACTATATACAAAGGATTTTTAGAATCAAGAACGGCCATTTTTCGAGATGTATAGGTTGGTGAAAAAGCTCGTTAAAAACCCTATGTTGGCCATTTTTGAGCTGTCAAACTTTCGGTTTCCCAAATAATTTCTGGAGGTCTTAAACTCCAAAACAAATTATGAAAAATTCCAGATCTATAGTTAAGACATAGATCTAACTTTTGAGACAACAATCAACTCATTTCGTTGTGATATGAATTAGCTATGATTTTTCAAAGTCGATATAAATTTTCTGCCGAAAATCCGCAGTTTTATAAACTTGAAACAACTTATGATTCTTGTTGTTTATTCAAAGACTACTTGTATAAAAGTTATAAAAGTTATATAACACATACATAACACATGTTTTCATAATATTAACATGTTTATAATATGTTCATATATTCATAAACACATTTAAGAAACAACTTAAAAATAAGAACTAGAAACTTATAAATTTGAGTTTTTATGAAACTTGTTGTTGTTGGTGATTATATATATTAAGCAAGACTTATATAAACATAAATGTATGATGAAATAAGTTAGTATTTACTTACTTTGGGGTATTAGAAGGATGAAACCAAGTAGAACTTGAAACTCTTGGAAGATTTCACCCAAAAACACTTGAAAATTACAAGAATATGAAAGTTGCACAAATTTTTCTCTGTGAAGGCCTTTTGGCCGGTTTTGAAGAGAGGAAGAAAGAGAGAGTTTAGACTTTGAAGGTGTGAAGAAAATGAGAGGGTTTGGGTCTCTATTTATAGAGAAAATTTGAAGTCTTGAAAATGGAGGTGGAGTGTGATAATGGGTGAAATGAAAGGGTGAGGGGTGTGAAAGATTTGATTATGAAAGGTTATGGAGTTGGGAAATAAAAATTGAAATCAAATCTTGGGTAGTACTTACCCTATGGCCGGCCACCTAGTGATATTTCTATGTATTTTTAATTTTTTTTTGTATAAATGTATTTAGAATGTATTCTTGTATTTCCCTTTTCTTGTAAATTCAAAAATACTTTTGAATGCATTGTTTTAATGAATTGTTTTAGTCTTGCATAATTAATGTTAAGTACTTGTATTAGTGTATGATTAGTGTCACTAATCATAATTTAATTATGTACTTAGTTGAATTAATCCTTCATATCGTAAATTGATCGGATTAATTGATTTCCCGATTCATCGCACCGATTAATTTGGTTTTAATTGAGTTAAATTTTCTAATAAACCTTGTAAATCACTTGATTAATTTCTAATGACTACTGATTAGGCTATAATTGACTATTAAATACACATTAAGTCATTGTTGCTAACCTGGTTTAGTGCCGGATGTTACAGTCTCCCCCTATTAAGGGAATTTCGTCCCGAAATTAGCTCGTGTTCCCCAGTTCTTGAGTACTTGAGAACAGGTGAGGGTATTTTTCCCGGAATTGATCTTCGCGTTCCCACGTAAACTCAGGACCTCGCTTAGAGTTCCATCTGACTTTTATTATCGGGATCCGGCTGTGCTTTAGTTTCTTGACTTCTCGGTCCATTATTTCTACAGGTTGCTCAATGAAGTTCAACTTATCGTCTAACTCCAGCTCGTCCATGGGTATAACGAGTGATTCATCAGCCAGACACTTCTTAAGATTCAACAGCACATTCAATTTATTGATTATGCCATATGGGAAGCTGTTAAATTTCCTCCAGTAGTTGATCCTGAACTTGATGCTGAGGGCAAACCCATAAAAACTCCTCCAAAAACTGAACTTGAAAGAAAGGCTAGAATGAATGAAGTCAAAGCTCTTACACTTTTACAGATAGCCATTCCTAATGCTTATCAACAGCAGTTTAAAAAGTTTTACACTGCTCATTCTCTTTGGATTGCTTTAGAGAAAAGATTTCCTGGCAATGCTAGCACCAAAAGAAATCAAAAAGATTTTCAGAAACAGCAGTATGAGAACTTTTCTGGTGGCAAGAATGAAAACCTTACTCAAATTTTTGACAGGTTTAATAAAATGATAGGTGAATTGGTGTTGGGAAATAGTTTAAGTATGTTTAAACTGTTAGTTAGACTTCTCAGACTGTTAGTAGAGTTTATATGTAAATCCAAAGTTCATGCTGCTAGTTGAAGAAACTCGAGCTGCCGGTGTAAAAGTTCAAGCTGCCAGAGCAAAACAACTCAAGCTGCTCTGTTCATGCTGTCAAGTGATTCAAGCTGCTCAACAGTTTCATAAACAGAAAGTGCTGATTTTCAGGAAAAGATATCTACATGAAGATTCCAGCATATCTACTATCAGAGAAGTCATTGTTCGTCAAGGAAACATATCAAGAAGCAATATAAATACATAGAATAGGTCTTTCTATTGTATAGGAGTTTCTGCATATTTTGAGTCTGTAATTGCTTTATTGATTGAGTTTTCATAAGCCTCTAAGGTTGTAAAACCCTAAGAACAGTCTGTGTTCTTCGTCTAATCAAACAGATTAGAGGTGATTGTAATCATTGAATTCAGCAATATAAACAGTCTAGATTACTTCTTGTGTGTTTATTTATTATTGATTCTGAAAGTTTTTGTTAAAATAATTAAGTGTTATTCCGCAAACTTCTTGATTAAACTTTGATTCAAAGCAAGATTATTGATTTATACTCTGATAAATTCAAATCAGTTAGCCTTGGTTATTCAGTTTAAAGATCCTGACAAGTGGTATCAGAGCCACAGGTCGTTCTTTGTTTTTCAAAGTCGAAATCTTTCTTTTAAATTTTTAATTGTTTTGCAATGGAATTTGAAAATAGTAGCAGTGGATCTGGGCAAGGACTCAAAGTGCCTATGCTCAAGCCCACTGAGTTTGAGATGTGGAAACTCAGGATTTAACAGCATATCCAATTCATTGATTATGCCATATGGGAAGCTGTTGAATTTCCTCCTGTAGTTGATCCAGAACTTGATGATGAGGGAAAACCAGTCAAAACTCCTCCAAAAACTGAACTTGAAAGGAAGGCTAGAATGAATGAAGTGAAAGCACTTACACTTTTACAAATAGCCATTCCTAATGCTTATCAACATCAGTTCAAAAAGTTTTATACTGCTCATTCTCTTTGGAATGCCTTAGAGAAAAGGTTTGCTGGTAATGCCAGTACCAAGAGAAATCAAAAGGATCTCTTGAAACAACAGTATGAGAACTTTTCTGGTGGCAAGAATGAAAACCTTACTCAAATTTTTGACAGGTTCAACAAACTGATAAGTGAACTGGAAAGTGCAAAAGTCAATCTGGATCAAGATGAAGTCAACAGAATGTTTCTCAGATCTCTTGGAGAAGAATGGACAGTCTATGCTGCACAATGGAGAACAAAAGACACTCTTGATGATATAGAATTGGATGATCTGTATAACAGTCTAAGAGTGTTTGAGACTGAGATTGATGCTAAAAAGAAATCCTTTTCTTATAATCACAATACTGCTCTTCTGTCTTTTGAAAAATCTAATAATTATGATTCTTTTTCAGGGGGTGATGGCAGCTCTACTGAAGCTCACTATGAGGCTTTTGTTGCTAATGATGGACTGTTTGCTCTAAATGTTGAAGACTTGGAACAAATTCATCCAGAGTTGAAGAGATGGATTTAAAGTGGCAACATGCAATGCTGACCATGAGGGCCAAAAGATTTCTTAAAAGAACTGGAAGGACCAATTTTCAAGCAAGAACAGAAGGCAAACCAGCTTTTGATAAATCAAAATTTGAATGCTATAAATGTCATAAGCTTGGTCACTTTGCCAGAGAATGCAGATCTCAAGGTCAACAGCCATCAAGGACCTCACAGCCCAATCAGACATCATCATCAACAGCACTTGTCTCTCAAGAAGACAATGTGTTTGACTAGAGTGATCAGACAGAGGAAGAATTTCAAAATCAAGCTCTAATGGCAGAAACATCAAATGTCTCCTCCACTGAACTACCATCTGAGGTAAATTCTAAACACTGCTCTCAATCATGCAAAAATATGGTTAAAAAGTACAGAAATCATAATGAGAGCATGTGCAAAACTCTAGCTAAGATGGAAGAAAGGAGATATGAATACATGCAAGCCATAGAAGATCTGGAAAAACAGATCAATGATTATAAGGATAATGAGATTCAAATGGGATATGATAGAACCTATCATGAGTGGGAGAAAAAGGAGCTAAATAAGAAAATAGAATCTCTGAATAAAAAGGTAGAAGAGACTGAACAAAAGGTGTTAGAAGCTAATAAGAAACTAGAATCTGTTAACATAGATCTAGGAAACTTTAAGTTAGCAAATCAAAAGCTGGAACACCTAACGGAAGTCCAATTTAAAGATAGAGTAAAATCTCAGGTTAATCCCAAAGAAGGAATAGGATACAGAGCTACGCCACCTCCATACAACAACAAGTATATACATCCAATGAGTGAGGTTGCTGATAGACTTGTCAATGAACCACTAGATGAGTCTATGACTATTGTAGATCTTATCCTTGATAACAGTCTTGAATCAAAGGAAGATAGATTCAAAATAAAGACTGTGACACAATGAGTGCACCCATAGAGGTCCAAGCTCCCAGTAAGAAAGGAAAAGAGAAGATGAGTGTATGCAATGCTACTCCACAAGTTTCTGTACATTCTAACTGTAACACTGCATCTTCATCAAAAGGAAATAAAAGAGGTAAAACTGTTTCTGTCTGCACATGCCAAAAGCATGGTGTTCAAAAGTTTCCTAAACAACATCAGGTAAGAGGAAATCAGAGAAACAAGAACCAGAAATTGACAGAAAAGTCTGGTTCTCCAATTCAAACTGTCAAAAGGTGTTTTCACTGTGGAAGGAAGAATCACTTAGCCAAGGATTGTTTTTATAAACCAGCTGTTGCAAAACAGACTGTGAATCACACAAAATCAAATCCTATTCAGGCAAAGCACTCAAAGGTGAAACCTTCCACATCAGTTCCAAAGAAAACAGTTGATCACAGGTTTTCAAAAGTTAAAAAAAAAACAGTCCACACATCAAAAACAAGTTTTGGCAAAGCCTAAATCAAGTTTTAAACAAATATGGTGTGTCAAGGACAAATCTTCAGCTCAAACTGCTAATGCAAAAGATCAGACTGCTAAGTCAAAATCTGAAGCTGTTAGTGCAAAAACTGAAGCTGTTAGCACTACAAACACAGATCAAGCTGCTGAGCATCAATCTGGAACGGCTAGTGAATCATCTGAGACTGTTAGAAGAAAAGATGATCAAAATAGTTGGATACCTCATATAATCACCAAAGACTCTCCAAAGACTCCATCAGTAGATCTCACTAAATATAAGAAGTCAAAAACAGTATTTAGTTATGTCAATGTACAAGGCCAACCCAAAACCAATTTGGTTTGGGTTTACTCCACTACTGACTAAGCTGTTATTTGTGCAGGGCAACCACAGGTCTCCTCATAGAACAAGATGGCATTTGGACAGTGGATGCTCTAGGCACATGACAGGCAATTCTGAGTGCCTGTCAAATTTCAAAGGTTTTGATGGAGGTTTTGTTGCATTTGGTGGCAACTCAAAAGGAGGTAAGGTTACAGGTAAAGGTACTGTTAATGCAGGCAACATGACATTCCATGATGTTTTGTATGTTGAACAGCTTAAGTACAATTTATTAAGTGTCTCTCAAATATGTGACAAACAAAACACTGTTCTGTTCACAGATTCTGAGTGCATTGTTCTTTCAAAAGATTTCAAAGTTCCTGAAAATCTTGTTTTACTAAGAACACCAAGAAAGGACAATGTCTACTGTCTAGACACAGATCTTTTATCTAAATCAAATACTTTAAGCTGTTTGATATCCAAAGCATCATCCAATGAGTCTGCTCTTTGGCATAGAAGGATGTGTCACATGAACTTCAAGTCCATGAATGTTTTAGTTACAAAGAATCTGGTAAGAGGCTTACCACAAAAGGAGTTCATCTGTGATGATCATTGTTTAGCATGCCTTAAAGGTAAGCAACACAAAACTTCTCATAAGGCCAAAGAAGTAAATTCAATCTCATCTGTTCTTCAGCTGCTTCATAAATCATCAACAATAACTAAACAGTAAGCCCTTTTATTCAAACTCAAAACAGATGTTGGACCAAATAGATCCATATGAAGTTCATATGGATCTATTTGGTCCAACATCTGTTTTGAGTTTGAATAAAAGGGCTTACTGTTTAGTTATTGTTGATGATTTCACCAGATTTACTTGGGTTTACTTTCTTAGGTCCAAAGATGAAACTGCTGAGCTAGTTAAGTCTTTTATCCTTAAGATAGAAAACCAATCCAACTCCAAAGTTAAGGTGATAAGATCAGACAATGGAACTGAATTTAAAAATCACATTCTAAATAGTTTTCGCGAGTCAAAAGGCATTGCTAGACAATATAGTGCACCAAGAACACCACAGCAAAATGGTGTAGCTGAAAGAAAGAACAGAACATTAATTGAGGCTGCTAGAACAATGTTAGCTGACTCAAATCTGCCAATGACTTTCTGGGCAGAAGCTGTTAATACAGCCTGTTATGTTCTGAATGGGGTACAGGTTGTCCAATCACAAGGGAAAACTCCCTATGAGTTATTCCATAACAGAAGTCCCCTAATAACTTTCTTCAAGCCTTTTGGATGCCCATGTACTATCCTTCACACTAAGACTCACTTAGGGAAGTTTGAAAGTAAGGCTGAAGATGGATTCTTTGTAGGATACTCAAATCAAAGCAAAGCCTATAGAGTATATAACAGTGTGTCTAAAACCATTGAAGAAAGTGCCAATGTTGAATTTAATGAAAATACTGCTAATATCAAAGGCACTGGTCCTGATTGGTTGTTTGATGTAGATTCACTAACAAATTCTCTGACTTTGTTGAGTATACTGCAGAAGCTGATGCATACAGGGTTGAAGCTGCCAACACAAATTCTCATGCTGCCAATACAAATTCTCAAGCTGTTGGCACAAAGTTTCAGACTGCTGCAGATTCAACAAGTTGGGATGATTACACCACTCTACCACTTCTGTCTTGTGATCCTCCAGGGGTACTGAATGCTCAACATGATACAAATCCAGATACTGAAGTGCCACTCCCAAGTCCTGAGAGAACAGCTCCAACACAAAGGGACACAGTCCCAGATTCAAGTCAAGCTGTTCCTGAAGCTGATCCTTTTACTAGTCCTGATGGAGATGATACAAATCTTGGATCCTCTTTTCAGACAGAGAGAGAGCCTACACTAAGGGTTCACAAGTATCATCCTCTCAATCAAATACTGGGTGATCCAAGCACTCCTGTACAAACAAGGAAAATGGTTCAAAATGAGACTGCTGCTGCTGAACAAACAGTTCCTGAATTCAGCCTAGCTGCCTTTGAGAATGCCTGTTTCATGTCTCAACTAGAACCTAAAAAGGCATCAGAAGCATTAAAAGATTCATCCTGGATTGAGGCTATGCAAGAAGAGCTTCTACAGTTCAAAATTCAGAATGTATGGACTCTGGTGGATCTTCCTAAAGGTAAGAGAGCAATTGGTACAAGATGGGTGTTCAGAAACAAGAAAGATGAGAGAGGGATAGTCATCAAGAACAAAGCAAGACTAGTAGCACAAGGGTACACTCAAGAAGAAGGCATAGATTATGATGATGTATTTGCTCCAGTAGCAAGAATTGAAGCCATCAGACTATTTTTGGCCTATGCAAGCTTCAAAGGATTTAAAGTGTATCAAATGGATGTAAAGTCTGCTTTTCTGTATGGCACAATTGAAGAGGAGGTATATGTGTGTCAACCTCCTGGTTTTGAAGACTACAAGTATCCAGACACGGTGTACAAGCTAGACAAGGCTCTCTATGGTCTTCATCAAGCCCTAGAGCATGGTATGACACTCTGTCATCATACCTTCTACAGAATGGATTCAAGAGAGGCACTCTGGGCAAAACACTTTTCACCAAGTCTATCAAAACTGAGATTCTGCTTGTCCAAATCTATGTTGATGACATCATCTTTGGCTCAACCAATGATTGTTTGTGCAAAGAGTTTGAAGCTTTAATGCACAAAAAGTTTCAAATGAGCTCAATGGGAGAACTCACTTTCTTTCTAGGATTACAAGTCAAGCAGAAGCCCACTGGACTCTTCATAAGCCAATCAAAGTATGTGAAAGACATACTGGACAAGTTTGGGTATCAAGACACCAAAGCTGCAAGCACTCCAATGGATCCTCACAAGCAGCTTCATACAGACAAAGATGGCATAGATGTGGATATTCATTTATACAGATCTCTTATAGGATCTCTTATGTATCTAACATCTTCCAGACCTGATATCATGTTTGCTGTCTGTGTGTGTGCTAGGTTTCAATGCTCTCCAAAGGACTCTCACTTGGTTGCTGTTAAGAGAATCTTTAGATACCTTAAAGGCCAACCACACTTAGGCCTATGGTATCCTAAAGACTCTCCCCTTGTACTAACTGCTTATTCTGACAGTGACTATGGTGGATGCAACATTGACAGGAAATCCACAACTGGTGGATGTCAATACTTAGGAGCAAGATTGGTCTCTTGGCAATGCAAAAAGCAGACAACTGTGTCCACATCATCCACTGAAGCAGAATATGTAGCAGCTGCAAGCTGCTGCTCCCAGGTAATGTGGATTCAAAATCAGCTAAGAGACTATGGTATGAATTTCTTATCCACTCCCATCTATATTGACAATTCAAGTGCAATCAGCATTGTGCAAAACCCAGTGAAATTCCCAAAAACCAAGCATATAGAAATCAAATTTCACTTTATCAGAGATTGTAATGAAAAGAAGTTAATCCAAGTTACCAAAATACATACAGATGATCAGTTAGCTGATCTATTTACAAAACCTTTTGATGTAGGAAGGTTCACTTTCCTAGTTTCAAATATTGGTATGGTAAACATGGATTAATTGGTTTTCTTTATTATCTACTCAGTATGCTTATTTAAGGGGGAGACACTGTTTCATTAAAAAGATGCATAATTTTTCAACTAACAGCATGAGTATTTTCTCAAGCTGCTAGTTCATTTTCTCGGACTGCTAGTTATTCACTTGATCTGTCAAAGTGTGCAGGGTATTTAGGTAATTCTTTAATGTGTGTGCACGGGACCCAACCTTTTCAAAACCTTTAAAGGTCCCAGTTTCGTTCAGTTGTAACTACCAGGTACAAAATTTCTTCCACGGCCTTCTCTTCCCTCTAAACGATTCTCACACACTTCTTTGCAAACCCTAAACCCTTCGTTTGATCATCAATGGAGTTTGTTAAGGAACACAACTGTCTTCCCTACTCGCTAAAACACTCAGACCTTCAACCATTCCATGACATGATGGACTTTCTTCGACACTCCCATATCCATCATGCACTCCATATAAACCCCACCATTTACATATCGCATATCGAACAGTTTTGGCACCATGCCACTGTTCAATCCATCAATGGAATTCCTTCTATACTATCAAAGATTGATGGCACTCCCATCACCATTACTGAGGAATCCATTCGGAGCCACTTGCATCTTCAAGATGCCACAGGTATAACTGACCTAACTCTTGATGCTTTACATACAGGTCTTTTTAATATAGGTTATAGGGGTCCTGCTGATTCTTTTACTTTCTTAAAAGCCCATTTTTCTCCTAAATGGAAATTTCTTGTACATATTATTCAGCAGTGCATGAGCCCTAAAAGAACTGGTTGGTCTGAATTTTCCTCTAATATTGCCACTACCTTAGTGTGCTTTTCAACAGGACAACGGTTCAATTTTTCTAACATGATTTTTCAGGGGTGTTAAGGCATCATTCCCTAAAGAGTGGGAAATTTTTGATGTATCCCAGATTTTTGGCAGAAATCATTGCACACACCTGCACCACTTCTCATACACATAAACGGATACATGTTTCCCACAGGCACTCACTATTCTCTATAAAGAGACTTTTGAAACATAGTGCCAATTTTTTGAGTGTTGATGTTCCATTGCCTTCTGCAATGATGAACATCATTCAACAACATAGAGGAGAGGGTCCTGAGCAGGCTCAGCCTATCATCACTGCTACACCCCCAGGACCCCAACCCCCTCCTCATGATACACAAATTCCTTCTGATCCTTTTGAACAGCCAACTCGCCCACTAAAATTTCTATACAAAAGGAAAGGGGGACCAGGAGCTCCTTCCTCCTCCTCCCAAAGACAAGAGCCATATACCCCTGTGCAGGAGGACACTTCTGCACAGAATATCCAAAGGGAACCAATTGAGGAAACTCCCATCCTCACTCAGGAGGTGAACATCTCTTCAGAGATTGTTCATATGGGTTCTGTGGCTGGCACTACTGCTGTTTCTGCAAAAGAGGCACAGGACAGTGCCAACATCTCTAAGACCACACCCATGGCAACAGCCAGTGTGCAAACACAAGCTGGAAGTCCCCAGAACCAAGAACAGAGGGGCCCAGAAGTTTCTACTTCTGGTATTAATGTCAATGATAGATCACAAGCTCCTCAGGTGTTTTCTGATCTTGAGACTAGTCTGCAACTCATGCTCTTGACGGATCCCAAGCTGAAACCTGTTGTAGCCATGTTGGAATATCAAATGTCCATCATTGCTGCACAGGGGGCTCAAATTTTTGCACTCAAGCAGGCAGAGGCGGCTCAGAATAAAAGAATGGATTATCTTCACAAAGGTTTCACCCTCTGTGGAAATAAAATCATGAAATTAGAGCAGATGATTCAAACCTAAGGGGCAAAGGTTGTAGGTCCTTCTGACCAAACCAATGCTTCCAAAAAGGGGGAGAATCAGGAGGTTCCCAAATCAGTCCAAGCAGCATCAACAGTTCCATTTTCTAGGCTAGCAGTCCCAACAGCTTCTCAAGCTGTTAGCCTAGAAACTCAAGCTGCTGCCCCAAAAGCAACTGGAGTTGTTCTAATGGAAAGAGTTCAAGCTCCATCAAGTACAGTCCAAGCAACATCCTCTTCTGCAAAAGACAAGGGCAAGGGCATCCTTATTGAATCTCCAAAGCACAAATTCTCCTCCAAAGAAGCCCAGATTGCCTTTGATGCTGAAGTTGCCAAGAAATTGGCAGAAGAAATGGACAAAGAATTAGATCAGCAAGCCCAGCCCCCAATAGATGATGATGAGACATTAGGTGATTACCTAAAGGGGTTTGTGGGCAAACAAGGCGAAAAGAAGAGAAAGATGCCAACAGGGAACTCCAAGGCTGAGCACAGAAGATTTCTAATCAATTTTGCCTTTGCAGCAGGTATTCCAAAGAAAATGGCTCAGTCCATGACTACGTAAAAGCTGCAGGAGATACATGACAAAGAAATGGAGAAAAGAAAGAAAACAAAAGTCTCCCTAGAAGTTCAACCATCCCAAGAAGTCCAACCATCAAAGAAATCAGTCCAAACTGAAGCTGCTGCTAGTGCACCTGCTCCCACTGATCAAGCTGTTACTCCTTCATCTGATCCATCATCAGAAGCAAAGTTGCATCAGGTTAAGAGGGTGCTATTTGAGCAACAACTGCAAAAGGCAATGGAGATAGAGAAGCTGATTGATCAGCATGATTTTACAAAGCCTTTGATTAATTACTGGTATGCCAAGTCACTGGATGAAAGAGATTTAAGAGTCAAGTTTGTAATAAGAAGAGAGTCTGGACCAGAAGAAGAGTTTGATACATTTTGGCAAATGGTTCAGAAGTTGACCAGGGATGAGCTAATAAAGATGTACAACATAGGGTCTGTTACACAAGTTAGATCTGCTCTACCACAAGTGAAGCAACTTATCAGAGATCTAAATTCAGTTGTTGACCCTGAATTTGCAAATAAAAGAGATAGAAGATGCTGAGAAGAAAGGGAAAAAGATCAAGCAAGTTGATCTGTTTGTCAAGTCAAGGACATACAGAATTAAATTCACAGATGGGTCTGGTATATTCTTCAATCTCGAGTTTTATAATTTTTCAAAAGATATGCTGCTTCAGATAAAATCTGTTAGGATATCTTGTGATAGAGAAGAGATGAAGAGAGAATTTTTGAAGGCTATAGATCAGAAACTTGCACAGTTATAAGTTTTTGAAAGCCTTGGTTTGTAAATAGCAGTTTACTTATTCATTTCCATTTTTTTTGTATAGAACTTAAAGTCTTGTGTAAAGAATTTAAGTTAGGGGGAGATTGTTGGGAAATAGTTTAAGTATGTTCAAACTGTTAGTTAGACTTCTCAGACTGTTAGTAGAGTTTATATGTAAATCCAAAGTTCATGCTGCTAGTTGAAGAAACTCGAGCTGCCAGTGTAAAAGTTCAAGCTGCCAGAGCAAAACAACTCAAGCTGCTCTGTTCATGCTGTCAAGTGATTCAAGCTGCTCAACAGTTTCATAAACAGAAAGTGCTGATTTTCAGGAAAAGATATCTACATGAAGATTCCAGCATATCTACTATCAGAGAAGTCATTGTTCATCAAGGAAACATATCAAGAAGCAATATAAATACATAGAATAGGTCTTTCTATTGTATAGGAGTTTCTGCATATTTTGAGTCTGTAATTGCTTTATTGATTGAGTTTTCATAAGCCTCTAAGGTTGTAAAACCCTAAGAACAGTCTGTGTTCTTCGTCTAATCAAACAGATTAGAGGTGATTGTAATCATTGAATTCAGCAATATAAACAGTCTAGATTACTTCTTGTGTGTTTATTTATTATTGATTCTGAAAGTTTTTGTTAAAATAATTAAGTGTTATTCCGCAAACTTCTTGATTAAACTTTGATTCAAAGCAAGATTATTGATTTATACTCTGATAAATTCAAATCAGTTAGTCTTGGTTATTCAGTTTAAAGATCCTGACAATTGGAGAGTGCCAAAGTCAGCTTGGATCAAGATGAAGTAAACAGAAAATTTCTTAGATCTCTTGGTGAAGAGTGGACAGTCTATGCTGCCCAATGGAGAACCAAAGACACTCTTGATGAAATAGAGTTGGATGACCTTTACAACAGTCTGAGAGTGTTTGAAACTGAGATTGAAACTAAAAAGAAATCCTTTTCTTATAATCATAACACTGCTCTGTTGTCATCAGCATTAACTGATAAATCTAACTGTTGTGATTCCTTTTCAGGTGCTGATGGTAATTCTACTGAAGTTCATTATGAAGCTTTTGTTGCCAATGATGGACTGTTTGCTCTAAATGCTGAAGATTTAGAATAAATTCATCCAGATGATCTTGAAGAGATGGACTTAAAATGGCATCATGCAATGTTGACTATGAGGGTTAAAAGGTTTCTGAAAAGAACTGGCAAATCCAACTTTCAAGCCAGACCAGAAGGGAAACCAGCATCTGATAAATCCAAAGTTGAATGCTTTAAATGTCACAAGCTTGAACACTTTGCCAGAGAATGCAGATCCCAAGGTCAACAGCCACCAAGACCCCAGCAAACTAATCAAGCTTCATCATCACAAGCACTTGTCTCTCAAAAAGACAATGTGTTTGACTGGAGTGATCAGACAAAGGAAGAGTTTCAAAATCAAGCTCTAATGGCAGAAACATCTAATGTCACTTCCACTGAACTACCATCTGAGGTAAATGCTAAACTCTGCTTTCAAACATGCAAAAATATGGTTAACAAGTACAGAGATCATAATGAGAGCATGTGCAAAACTCTACCTAAGATGGAAGAAAGGAGATATGAGTACATGCAGGCAATAGAAGATCTTGAAAAACAGATCAATGACTATAAAGATAATGAGATTCAAATGGGACATGATAGAACATATCATGAGTGGGAGAAAAAGGAGCTGAATAAAAAAATAGAGTCTTTAAATAAGAAATTAGATGAGGCTGAACAGAAGGTGTTAGAAGCTAACAAAAAAATAGAATTTGTCAATATAGATTTAGGAAACTTCAAATTGGCAAATCAAAAGCTGGAGCACCTAATGGAAGTTCAATTTAAAGATAGGGTAAAATCTCAACTCAATCTCAAAGAAGGTATAGGATACAGAGCCACTCCACCCCCATACAACAACAAATACATTCATCTAATGAGTGAAGTTGCTGATAGGCTTGTTAATGAACCATTAGATGAGTCCATGACAACTGTAGATCCTATCCTTGACAGCAGTCTTGAATCAAAAGGAGACCTGATTCCAGATGAAGGATGTGAGTGCAAAGAAGTTGAGAGAGACCACAAAACAATGAGTACACCTATAGAAACCTCTAACCCCAGTAAGAAAGGAAAAGTGAAGATGAGTGTATCCCATGCTGCTCCACATGTTTCTGTACCTTCTAACTGTAACACTGCATCTTCCTCAAAAGGTAATAAAAGGGGTAAGACTGTTCCAATCTACACATGCCAAAAGCATGGTGTTCAAAAGTTTCCCACACAACAGCAGGTAAGGGGAAATCAAAGGAATAAGAACCAGTTATGGTCCAACAAAACTGGTTCTCCAATCAAAACAGTCAAAAGATGTTTCCATTGTGGAAGGAAAAACCATTTGGCCAGGCATTGCTTGTACAAACCATCTGTTGCAAAACAGACTGTGGTTAAGAAACAGGTATTTGTTCAAAACACTAAACATTTAAAGGCCAAACCACCTGTTGCACCAGTTCCTAAGAAAATAGTTGATCACAGGTTCTTAAAAGTAAATAAAAACAGTTCACACACCAAAAAAAAGTTTTGGCAAAACCCAAATCGAATTTTAAACAGATGTGGTGTGTTAAAGGCAAAAACTCAGATCAAACTGTTGATACAAATGTTGAAACTGCCAGGCCTAAAGTTGAAACTGGTAGTGCAAACTCTAAAGCTGTTAGCACTAAGGTTCCAATTCAAACTGCTAAGCTTAAAACTGGAACTGGTAATGGATCATCTGAGACTGTTAAAGCAAAGGTTGGAAAGAACATCGGGATACCTCATGTCATAACTAAATATTCTTCACAAAATCCACCAGTGGATCTCACTAAGTATAAGAAGTTACAAACAGTGTTTAGTTATGTCAATGCACAAGGACAACCCAAAACCAACTTGGTTTGGGTTTACTTCACTACTAACTAAGCTTTTATTTGTGCAGGGCAACCACAGGTCACAACATAAAACAAGATGGCATTTAGACAGTGGATGCTCTAGGCACATGACAGGCAATTCTGAATGCTTGTCAAATTTCAAAGGCTTTGAAGGAGGGTTTGTTGCATTTGGAGGAAATTCCAAGGGAGGTAAGGTCACAGGTAAAGGTACTGTCAAAGGAGACAATATGCTTTTCAATGAGGTTTTATATCTTGAACAGCTGAAGTACAATTTATTAAGTGTGTCTCAAATCTGTGATAAACAAAATATTGTCGTCTTCACAGATTCTGAGTGCATTGTTCTTTCAAAAGATTTTAAAATACCTGAAAATCTTGTTTTACTTAGAACACCAAGAAAGGACAATGTCTACTGTTTGGACACAGATGTTTTATCCAAATCAAGTACTTTAAGCTGTTTGATATCCAAAGCATCATCTAATGAGTCTGCTCTTTAGCACAGAAGGTTGTGTCACATGAACTTCAAGTCTATGAATGTTTTAGTCAAAAAGAATTTGGTAAGAGGTTTAACACAAAAGAGTTCATCTGTGATGATCATTGTGTAGCATGTCTTAAAGGCAAGCAACACAAATCTTCTCATAAGGCCAAAGAAGTAAATTCAATCTCATCTGCTCTTCATCTTATTCATATGGATCTTTTTGGTCCAACATCTGTTTTGAGTTTGAATAAAAGAGCTTACTGTTTAGTCATTGTTGATGATTTCACCAGATTCACATGGGTATACTTTCTTAGGACTAAAGATGAAACTGCTGAGCTAGTTAAATCATTTATTCTTAAGATAGAATACCAATCCAACTTAAAAGTTAAGGTGATAAGGTCAGACAATGGAACTGAGTTTAAAAACCATATCCTAAACAGTTTCTGTGAGTCTAAAGGCATTGCTAGGCAATATAGTGCACCAAGAACACCACAATAAAATGGTGTAGCTGAAAGAAAGAACAGAACTTTAATGGAGGCTGCTAGAACCATGCTAGCTAATTCCAAACTGCTAGTGACCTTTTGGGCAGAGGCAGTCAATACAGCTTGTTATGTTCTAAATAGGGTTCAAGTTATTCAATCACAAGGGAAAACTCCATATGAGTTATTCCATCATAGAGTCCCCTTAATACCCTTTCTAAAATCTTTTGGCTGTTCATGCACCATTCTTCACCCTAAGACTAACTTGGGAAAATTTGAGAGTAAGGCTGAAGAAGGTTTCTTCGTAGGATACTCTACTCAAAGCAAAGCCTATAGGGTATATAACAGTGTGTCTAAAACCATTGAAGAAAGTGCCAATGTTGAATTTAATGAAAACACTGCAAATGTCAAAGGCAATGGTCCTGATTGGTTGTTTGATTTAGATTCACTAACAAATTCTCTGAGTTTTGTTGAGTATACTGCAGAAACTGATGCAAACAGGGTTGAAGCTGCCAACACAAATTCTCATGCTGTTAGCACAAATGTTCAAGCTGTTGGCACAAAGTTTCAGACTGTTGAATGTTCTGATCAATGGGATGAGTATACTGTTCTACCACTTCTATCTTGTGACCCACCAGGGGTACTGTGACATCCGCTCGTCGTAAAGCGTTCAAAAATAATTTATAAAAACACCAATCACCTTAACTTATAGCTAGGGTAAGTGGGATCGTCTCCTCAGGGAGCATGTGGTTATCAATAATATTCTACGATAGTTATTAACTAATAATAAAAACTAATTATTAAACTAATTGAAGGAAGGAAGTGATTGAGCGAATCTTTGGAAAAATAATTATAGCTTTGTTATATTAAACTTAAAGATTGAAATAAGAACGCCAACGACTTTGGATTTAGGATTTGGGTGGAATTATGGATTATCGACATAGGGTTGCTAATAACTTAATTATTTATTATTCCGTTTAATTATCTTTGTAACCTAACCACATAGACATAGTTATGACAATCACATCTATCGCAATCCGTATTTTGGGCACGAATCGTGTCATGTTCACAGTCCGTCTTAACTCCTAATCTAATGAGCTCGGCACGGCATGTAACACGGCTACGACGCGTCTTACGATAAAGATATAAATAGAAGCGAACGGAACAATATCTTTAAATAATAATCACACAGAAAACTAATAAAACATATCGTTCGTTACAATAATAACTCAACGAAAAACATAAATACTTAAATAATAAACAAACCCTTGAACGATAATAGCGTGATAATCATCAACCAACGCGTACGAAACATTGAACTTTTCAGGAACAACCTTCGTAGTTGTTGGATTGATGGGGGAAAGATGGAGCGTAGAAGGAACCAAACCCCAAACCTTTCGCCGTTGGTTTCGCGCAGACTACATCGCGATGGATGAATCTGGACTTTTCTTCCTCTTTTCTCTTCAATTTCTCCTCAAAATATGTGTGTTTTTTCGTCTGGAAGCTTGTCATATATATAGGCAGCTCTGAAAAACCCTAAAAATCACGAAATTAATATTTTATGGGTTGGGCGCAGCCGTGGGCGCAGGCCTGCGCCCCGCCCTGCGCTTGGGTCTAAAATCGCGTATTTTGGCAGAATAAATCATTCTGTTGAGCACTCGGTTGGGGAGCAGGGCTGCGCCCCACTCTGCGCTTGGCTTTCTATAAATCTTCTCCGATTGCGCTCAAATCTGCCAGACTTTTACTTGAGAGGATTACCTACATGCGTAATGAGTTTTATCAATAGTAGAACATTCCAAGGCACAATTTACTCATTTTAACTCCTTTTAAGATTTAACCCTTCAATCGATAAAAACAATTAAATGTAGCATTATACCAATACTTTATACATAAAATAATATCATTTAAACACATTAAAGTCGGTATAAAATGATCCGATCAAACATCCCCAACTTAAACCTTGATCGTCCCGAGCAAGAAAACTAAATCAGACATTAATGTTCAAGATTTCTTTTACCAGGCGTATGATAAATCAGTGACTCTCTAATTAATTTATCAAATTAGTAACAGCCTTCATACTAAACGTCCATGCATGATCATGACTAAAAATTCGTTTCCGTTACACTGTGTTAAAACCGCTATCAACACTTTACCTCCCAAACATTCCTCACCATAAACCACCTATTTTTGCTCAAGTTTACATGCATGCAATTTTACCGGTTTTGACGTTTATAATGAACTCACTTATCATTTGATAATTTCATTTAGCACACTTACGAGTTATTTTATTAAGGGTTTGAACATGACTTTTCTAACGAGTCCATGTAACGGAAAATTGGTCAACCGCTCCCAAACCAGTTGGCTTTAGGGGATTAGGTATAGAATACCCCTCAGACTTCTTTTCCGAACTCGTTAGGCCACCCCTTACAGTTTAATCACCTACGCCTCACGGATTTACTTGCAACACTCCCCCTTATTGCTTAGGTGTATCGATGTCTTTTGAAATGTTGGTTTTGATAAAGTGTTTTATTCTTTAAAACCACACACGAGTGTAACATACTCAAATTCTTTTATTAATCTCATGCATGCACATTTGTTATGACTCTTTTTAATAATTTTTAAATTAACTTGATCATCACTGATATCACTTGGTATTAATCTATTTCCTAACTAGAATTATCATTTTAAGTTACTTGCTCAAACCAAAATAAATTAGGGAGATAAGATCAGTGCATTATTACTTTTAGTTGATTAATCAAAACACTATTGTTCAACGGTGAACACACAAATGTAAAATAAAAACTAAAAATTAAAAATCATGAAAAACTAAACTAATTTAAATGCAAGCACACTCGCACACTACTATTTAAAACATAACAAAAGGAACGAAGGGACCTGATCATTAAATGCAAAATCCTGGGTCGGTCGCCTTCTATCTTTTGCAATGTAATCATCCACTCATATACATTATATCTCCTTGCAAGTCAATCCTCCTCTTCAACTTTCGACATCATTGTCCCAATACCAATATAGATTAGACTGAGATTCAAGTGGACGAGTGTACGAATAATGTAAAATCATGCCTAAAAAATGAATGTATTTATTTTCATGACATAGTTAAATAAATAGCGAGATAGTCGTTTGAAGCCGCAGTTGGGGTGGAATAACATCCCCAACTTAATTATCTACCAATTTCTCGTTATAATACTTAAAAGTCATGAGAATACTATTAATTAAATTGACAAATTATAATGATGCAAGCTAATTAAATGCAATAAACTAAAATGCATATGAGTGATTCATATCATGATTTAATTAAAAGGTGAGTTAAATCATTTTAAGCATTGGTAATTGGGGTGAGAGCAAACATCCCCAACTTAATTCCCTACTGCACCTATATATTCTTTTAAATCACACATGATATGCATTTGAGAACTATAAACTATAATGCACTAAAATAACAATAATTGGAACCTTAAACTAAATAAACATAAATATATACTAAACCTCACTTTCGTAGGGATCACGATTGCACTTAGCATGTGCAACAAGCCTTTAAACCCCCCGGTAGCCCGGGTGGACGAGTTATAGTCTCGTGAGGGTTTCTATTAAACACACCCACAAAGTTCATTGGGTTGCCTCCCAAGAAGCGCTAAGTTTTACGTCTTCAGCCAGACGATACCTCTTCAAGGTGGGTTGTCACCTTGTCCACATACATTACCCGGATATTTGATCGGTTTTTCCCTTCGTGCGATTCGTACTCCATAGGTACCTGAAATATCATGAAAAATAATTAGCATTGAACTAGAGCTAGTTTCAGGCATTAAACTTTTTAAATAATAATTGAAATAAGGGAGTTCGAAATATGGAGTTGTCTCCGTTGATGGTTGGAGCAGATCTTTTATAACAACTTCACTTTCGACTCTCTCTTCCTCGTTAAAGTTTAGTAATTCTAAGGACGTCTCTTGATGGATATCTTGATGCTCGAATCCTCGCTCATCATAAAAGTCATCATTCGGCTCCATGTACATCACCCTCTCCGCTTCTTGTTTTAAAAAGAGATCGGTGATTTGCCCCCATGTGTTCACGAGATATTGGAGATGTTTGGTGTTTGCCTCCATAAAGGTCATGCATTCCCTCATGGATGTCATGACATTCTCTTGATAGCACCGATTTTCATCATATAATTGCTGCTGAGATGGATAATAATCATTATAATAATACTCATCGGAGTCCGGATGTCGTTCCCATGGATTGTACGAATCACGAATCGAGTAGTAAGAATCATGATTATCATAATTTGAATAATATTGATCATTATAATCCGAGTAATTATGTTTGGATGGATAATAATCATAATTATATGAATATTTCATTCCAAATAATTAAACAAAAAAAAACTATTTAAAAACTAAATAAAAATTAAAGAAAGTAAAATAAAATAAAATAAACCAAAGTAAACCTAACCAACTATCGTAAAACAAAACTAATAAGCGCACTAGCTCCCCGGCAACGGCGCCATTTTGACATCCGCTCGTCGTAAAGCGTTCAAAAATAATTTATAAAAACACCAATCACCTTAACTTATAGCTAGGGTAAGTGGGATCGTCTCCTCAGGGAGCATGTGGTTATCAATAATATTCTACGATAGTTATTAACTAATAATAAAAACTAATTATTAAACTAATTGAAGGAAGGAAGTGATTGAGCGAATCTTTGGAAAAATAATTATAGCTTTGTTATATTAAACTTAAAGATTGAAATAAGAACGCCAACGACTTTGGATTTAGGATTTGGGTGGAATTATGGATTATCGACATAAGGTTGCTAATAACTTAATTATTTATTATTCCGTTTAATTATCTTTGTAACCTAACCACATAGACATAGTTATGACAATCACATCTATCGCAATCCGTATTTTGGGCACGAATCGTGTCATGTTCACAGTCCGTCTTAACTCCTAATCTAATGAGCTCGGCACGGCATGTAACACGGCTACGACGCGTCTTACGATAAAGATATAAATAGAAGCGAACGGAACAATATCTTTAAATAATAATCACACAGAAAACTAATAAAACATATCGTTCGTTACAATAATAACTCAACAAAAAACATAAATACTTAAATAATAAACAAACCCTTGAACGATAATAGCGTGATAATCATCAACCAACGCGTACGAAACATTGAACTTTTCAGGAACAACCTTCGTAGTTGTTGGATTGATGGGGGAAAGATGGAGCGTAGAAGGAACCAAACCCCAAACCTTTCGCCGTTGGTTTCGCGCAGACTACATCGCGATGGATGAATCTGGACTTTTCTTCCTCTTTTCTCTTCAATTTCTCCTCAAAATATGTGTGTTTTTTCGTCTGGAAGCTTGTCATATATATAGGCAGCTCTGAAAAACCCTAAAAATCACGAAATTAATATTTTATGGGTTGGGCGCAGCCGTGGGCGCAGGCCTGCGCCCCGCCCTGCGCTTGGGTCTAAAATCGCGTATTTTGGCAGAATAAATCATTCTGTTGAGCACTCGGTTGGGGAGCAGGGCTGCGCCCCACTCTGCGCTTGGCTTTCTATAAATCTTCTCCGATTGCGCTCAAATCTGCCAGACTTTTACTTGAGAGGATTACCTACATGCGTAATGAGTTTTATCAATAGTAGAACATTCCAAGGCACAATTTACTCATTTTAACTCCTTTTAAGATTTAACCCTTCAATCGATAAAAACAATTAAATGTAGCATTATACCAATACTTTATACATAAAATAATATCATTTAAACACATTAAAGTCGGTATAAAATGATCCGATCATACTGGATACTCAACATGATTCATATCCAAACTATGAAGTGCCAATCCCAAGTCCTGAGGGAACAGCTCCATCACAAAGGGAAACAGTCCCATCTTCTAGTCAAGCTGTTCCTGAAGTTGAACCATCAAGTGGTCCTGAAGGAGATGATACAAATCTAGGAACTTCTTTTCAGACAGACAGAGAGCCAACACTTAGAGTTCACAAGTATCACCCTCTCAATCAGATAATGGGTGATCCACGCACTCCTGTGCAGACAAGGACAATGGTTCATAAGGACTCTACTGATGCTGAATCAGCAATTCCTGAATTCAGTCTAGCTGCCTTTGAACATGCATGTTTCATGTCACAATTAGAACCTAAGAAGGCATCTGAGGCATTGAAAGATCCATCTTGGATTGAGGCAATGCAGGAAGAACTTCTGCAATTCAAGATTCAAAATGTATGGAATCTAGTTGATCTTCCTAAAGGAAAGAGAGCAATTGGTACAAGATGGGTGTTCAGAAACAAGAAAGATGAGAGAGGGATAGTCATCAAGAACAAAGCAAGATTGGTAGCACAGGGATACACTCAAGAAGAAGGAATAGATTATGATGATGTCTTTGCTCCAGTGGCAAGAATTGAAGCCATCAGACTGTTCCTAGCTTATGCAAGCTTCAAAGGGTTTAAAGTGTATCAAATGGATGTGAAGTCTGCTTTCCTGTATGGCACAATTGGAGAAGAGGTCTATGTGTGTCAACCTCCTGGACTTGAGGACTACAAGTATCCAGACAGAGTCTACAAATTAGACAAAGCCATCTATGGACTCCACCAAGCCCCTAGAGCATGGTATGACACTCTGTCATCATACCTTCTACAGAATGGATTCCAGAGAGGTACTCTGGACAAAACATTGTTCACAAAGTCAATCAAATCTGAGATACTGCTTGTTCAAATCTATGTTGATGATATTATCTTTGGGTCTACTAATGACAGTCTGTGCAAAGAATTTGAGACATTGATGCACAAAAAGTTTCAAAGGAGTTCAATGGGAGAACTCACCTTCTTTCTAGAATTGCAGGTCAAGTAGAAACCCACAGGACTTTTTATAAGTCAATCAAAGTATGTTACAAACATACTGGAAAAGTTTGGTTACAAAGATACCAAAGTTGCTAGTACTCCAATGGACACTCACAAGCAGCTTGATGCAGACAAATATGGAGTAGATGTGGACATTCATCAATACAGATCCTTGATAGGTTCACTTATGTACCTCAAATCTTCTAGACCTGATATAATGTTTGTTGTTTGTGTTTGTGCCAGGTTTCAATGTGCTCCAAAGGACTCACACCTATTTGCTGTTAAGAGAATCTTTAGATATCTCAAAGGCCAACCACATTTGGGTCTCTGGTATCCTAAAGACTCTCCTCTTGAACTAACAGCCTATTCTGACAGTGATTATGGAGGATGCAACTTTGACAGAAAGTCCACAACTGGTGGATGTCAATATCTAGGAGCAAGACTGGTCTCTTGGCAGTGCAAAACGCAAACAACTGTCTCCACCTCATCCACTGAAGCAGACTATGTAGCAGCTGCAAGCTGCTGTTCCCAAGTGATGTGGATTCAGAATCAACTAAGAGACTATGGTATGAATTTCCTATCCACTCCTATTTACATTGACAACTCAAGTGTAATAAGCATTGTACAAAATCCAGTGAAATTTCCCAAAACCAAGCATATGGACATCAGATTTCATTTTATAAGGGATTGTAATGAAAAGAAATTAATCCAAGTTACCAAAATTCATATAGATGATCAGTTAGCTGATCTATTTACAAAACCATTTGATGTAGGAAGATTCACCTTCCTAGTATCAAATATTGGCATGGTTAACTTGGATTAATTTGTTTTTCATCATTCTCTCTTATTTTATGAAAAATATGTTTATTTCATATGCTTGTTTAAGGGGGAGACACTGTTTCATTAGAATATGCTTCTTTTCAACTAACAGCTTGAGTCTTTTCTCAAGCTGCTAGTTCATTTTACTCGGACTGTTAGTTGTTTCACTTGATCTGTCAAAGTGTGCAGGGTAATTTGGTAACTTCCTATAAGTGTGTGCGCGGGATTAGATATTTTCGAAACCTTCAAACCTTTAAAGGTCCCAGTTTCGTTCAATTGTAACTACCAGTTGCAAAATATCTTCCACGACCTTTCTTTTCTCTCTGAGCGATCCACACACACTTTTCTGAAACCCTAAATCATCGTTTGATCGTCAATGGAGTTTGTCAAAGAACACAACTGTCTTCCCTATTCTCTCAAACACACTGACCTTCAACCATTCCACGACATGATGGACTTCCTTCGAAGTTCCCTTATTCATCATGCTCTCACCATAAACCCCACAATCTACATATCTCATATAGAGCAGTTTTGGAAATATGCCTTTGTTCAAACCATCAACGGAGTCACTTCTTTGACTTCCAAAATCGATGGCAACATAGTCACCATCACTGAGGACATCATCCGCCAACGATTGCATCTTCAAGATGCCACAGGTATTTCTGATCTATCTCTTACTGCCTTACATGAAGGCCTCTTTGCTATAGGGTATAGGGGCCCTACTGATTCTTATACATTCTTTAAAACTCATTTTGCCCCTAAGTGAAAATATCTTGTACATATTATCCAACAATGCATAAGCCTTAAAAGAACTGGTTGGTCAGAATTTTCTTCTAATATAGCCACTGCCTTAGTGTGTTTATCTACAGGCCGACAGTTCAATTTTTCGAATATGATTTTTCAGGGTATGTTAAGGCATGATGCCCTAAAGAATGGGAAATTTTTGATGTATCCTCGACTTTTGACTGAAATAATTGCAAGACTTTGCAATAATTTCAATATACATAAAAGGATTCATGTTTCCCATAGGCACTCTTTACCATCAATAAAACGTCTTTTAAAATCCAGTGCCAACTTTTTGAGTGTAGATGTCCCATTGCCCTCTGCAATGTTGGGCATCAATCCACTAAACAGAGGAGAGGGTCCTGAGCAGGCTCAGCCTTCCATCACTGCTTCACCCCCAGGACCCCAACCCACTCCCCATGATACAAATACTCCATCTGCTCCTTCTATCAAACCCACATCCCCACTTATACTATATAAAAGAAAAAGGGTTTCAGGAGCTCCTTCCTCCTCAGCCCAAATACCGGAGCCAAATATCAATGTGCAGGAGGACACTTCTGCACAGAATATCCAAAGGGCACCCACTGAGGACACTCCCATCCTCAATTTGGAGGTGGACATCCCAACAGAGGATGTTCATATGGGTTCTGTGGCTGACATTACTGATGTCTCTGCACAAGAGGCACAGGACAGTGTCAACATCAATAAGACCACATCCATGGCAACAGAGGGTGTGCAAGCACCTTCTGGAAGTCCCCAGTACCAAGAACAGAGGGGCCTAGATGTTTCTACTTCTGGAATTCCTGCCAGTGATAGATCACAAACACCACTCTCATTTGCTGATCTTGAGGCTAGTCTGCTACTTATGATATTGACGGATCCTCAGCTGAAATCTGTTGTGGCAGTATTGGAACATTACCAGTCCCTTATTGCTGCACAGGGGGCACAAATCCTAGCACTCCAACAGACAGTAGCAGCTCAGAATCAGAGAATGGATTATTTTCATCAGGGGTTCACTCTCTGTGGAAATAAGATAATTCAACTTGAGAAGATGATTCGAACCCTAATGGCAAAGGTTGTAGGTCCTCCTGGTCAAACCAATGCATCCAAAAAGGGGGAGAATCAGGAGATCCCTAGTTCAGTCCAAACAGCTTCAGCTCCTGCTCAAACAGTCCCAGATTCTAGGCTAACAGTCCCAACAGCTACTCAAGCTGTTAGCCTAGAAACTCAAGCTGCTCCTACAAGAACAATTGGAGTTGTTATCAGAGAAGGAATTCAAGCTCCTGTCAGTACAGTCCAAGCTACAACTTCTGCAACCAAAGATAAGGGCAAGGGCATACTTATAGAATCTCCAAAGCATAAAATTTCATCTAAAGAAGCCCAAGTTGTTCATGATGCTGAATTTGCCAGAAAATTAGCAGAGGAACAGGATGATCTTTTGGACCAGCAAACCCATGCTCCAATGCAAGATGATGAAACCTTAGATGATTACTTAAGAGGGTTTGTGGTCAAACAGAATGAGAAGAAAAGGAAAATGCCAACAGGGCATTCAAAGACAGAGCACAGAAAGTTTTTGATAAATTTTTCTTATTCAGTTGGGATTCCAAAGAAGTTGGCTCAGTCATGGAGCACAGAAAGGCTGCAGGAAATTCATGACAAGGAGATGGAAAAACGAAAGATAGCCAAAGTCTCTCATCAAGTCCAAAACCTCCAAGAACCAGTTCAAGCTGGAATAAGTGATATTCAAGCTGGTGTAAGTGATAATCAAGCAGGTATCAGTGACCCTCCTCCTCCTGTTCAAGCTGTTGCTACTAACTCTCAATCAGAAGCCATTTCACAAGCAAAGCTTGATCAGGTGAAAAAGGTGTTGTTTGAGCATCAACTTCAAAAGGCAATGGAAATTGAAAAATCCCTCAATCAGCATGACTTCTCCAAACCTCCTATTACATACTGGTATGCTAAGTCAATGGATGACATTGATTTAAATTATCATTTTGTAGTCAGAAGAGAAGCTGGTCCTGAGGAAGAATACAAGAGTATAATGCACCTAGTTCAAGGGATGACCAGGGATGAACTTACTAGAATGCACCATATTGGAACTGTGAGTCAATCTAGGTCTTCACTACCCCAGGTCAAGCAGGCTATAAAGGATTTGAAAAGCATTTTTGATCCAGAGTCTATCCGAAAAGATATTAAAGATGCCAAGGAGATGAATATTGCAAATGTTGATCTGTATGTGAAATCAAAGACATATAGACTCAGATTTGCAAATGGATCCAGCATGTTCTTCAATTTTGAATTCTTTGATCTTCCAAGGGAATGGTTGGTACAACTGAGCTCAGTGAACATATACTGTGATAAAGAAGAGATGAAAAGAGAATTTTTTAAGGCAATTAAGCAGAAACTTTCACAATTGTAAGTTTTTGGATGCCTTGGTTTTTAGATAACAGTTTTACTTTGTTTTATTTCCTTATTTGTATAGAAACTTAAAGTCTTGTGTAATGAATTTAAGTTAGGGGGAGATTGTTGGGAAATATTCTAAGTATGTCAAGCTGTTAGTTAGATTTCTCAAACTGTTAGTATATTTTCTGTTTAATTACAAAGTTCAAGCTGCACAACAGATAGTCTTCAAGCTGCTCAACAGCTCAATAAACAGAAAGTGCTGAATTTCAGGAAAATATATATATTCGAAGATTCAAGCATATCTACTATTAGAGAAATCAGAGTTTCTCAAGGAAACAAATCAGGAAGCATTATATATACATAGAATAGGTTTTTCTATTGTAAGTTCTGCACGTACAAGTTTATTCTTTCAGTTGTAATTGTTTTTCTGATTAAGTTTTCGTAGGCCTCTAAGGTTGTAAAACCCTAAGAACAATCTGTGTTCTTTGTCTAATCAAACAGATTAGAGGTGATTGTAATCATTGAGTTTGGCAATACAAGTGATCTTTGATTATTGATTATACTTATATGTTACTTGTTTTTGAAAGCTTTTCTTAAAACAGTTAAGTGTTATTTCACAAACTTCTTAATTGGACTTTGATTCAATACAAGGTTATTGGTTTATACTCTGATTGATTCAAACCAGTTAATCTTAGGTAGTGATTTTGATCTTGACAGTTCTTGGTGCAATCTTTCAAGAATTTCAACATCTTCTCATTTGCATACTTCTAATACCCCAAAGTAAGTAAATACTAACCTATAATCTCTTATTTATGTTTATATAAGTCTTGCATAATATATATAATCACCAACAACAACAAGTTTCATAAAAACTCAAGTTTATAAATCACTAGTTTTGTTTTAAGTTTGTTTTCTTGAAATGTGTTTATAAATATACAAACACATAAAGTAAGTATAAATAATATGAAAACAAGTAATATAAATGTGTTTCATAGCCTTTTATACATGTGGTTTTTTAATAAACAACAAATATCACAAGTTGTTTCAAGGTTATTAAATCTGGATTTTCGGCAGAATTGTTATGAAATCTGGATTTTCGGCAGAAAGGTTATGAAATCTGGATTTTCATTTTACGCTCATATTCGCCATCACACTTACGGTGAGTCTTAAAAGCCCCTATTGTCACACTGTTATGTTTTGGGTAGAAATACATGCTACGTTTTTCATATGGACACAAATTCTGCTTTATTTCTATTATGTATTACACATGTGGTCCCATCAGCCCTCAGATCATGAACCGTTAGTTTCATTTTATGTAAGCGCGAATATATTATGGATAGATCTATTGGGATTAATGTCCCCCACCTAGGTTGGTCGCTCCAACTGCTAAAGGGTGCATATATATTTAACATTACGGTATTACATTGGTGAATACTGCACAGGGCAACTCATAATTAAGTTTCGGTTGCATGATGATTTTATGTAATACATAACATGGAATTTATGTTTTATAAATTCAAACTCAACTGTTGATGTCCATACAAGTCATCTTCACGTGTAAACCTATGAACTCACCAACAATTTTGTTGACGTATTTTAGCATGTATTTTTAGGTAATTAAGGCATGTGCACAACATCCGAAGCATTCCAAGGCTTCCGTCCATTTTGGAGTCACATCATTTTCAAAACTCGGAGATTTATTTTGCATCATTTTTGGACAATTTAATTATGTATTTAAATCTCTGTAACTTGCGAAGTACTCTATATTTATTCGGGCTATGTAGAACAATTTCATATTTTGAAGTTATATTAATGTATTTTGAAAAATGTCCATATAGTGGTCGTTCACCTGATTATGACTATGCTTCCGCGACGTCACGCTTCGTTGCCAACCGGGGTAACGGGGTGTGACACCTTGACTGTAGAAAATGTTTACAATGATTGTCAACTTACCTTGGTTTTTCATATGATCTGATCCCTATGGAAATAAAAGATTTTGATGTTATAGTAGGAATGGATTGGTTGGCGATGCATGATGCAGTTATTCAATGAATAAACGAGTTGTTCAATTGATCTCGCCAAAGGGTGAAAAAGTATTTATTTATAGCGAAATGCGTAAAGGTTATTTAGCGGTCATATCCGTGGCTAAGGTTCACCGACGTCTTAATAAGGGATGCACAAGTTATCTTACCTACATGGTTGATGTGAAAGAAGAAAAGCCACAACTGTCGGATGTCTCGGGGGTGTGCGAGTATGCTAATGTTTTCCTTGACGACTTGCTGGGATTGCCACCTGATCGGCAAGTTGAGTTCAGGTTATTATTGGGAATAACTAAGTTATAATACGTAAATTAAAATTTTGTGACTTATAATATGTAAATATAATAGACATAGACTTTTGTAACATAAACGTAGACTTTTGTAACATAAACATAGACTTTCAGATATTATGTAACATAAATATAGACTTTTGTGACCTTCATAGGTAAAATGGCATCAAGATCACACTCTGCTGAGATAGCCCCCAACACTCCCAACACTCAAAATATCATCACTCATCTGATGATGATGATGAGCTTACGTCTAGATCATCTATTTATCTGTCGCGATCATCTGAACAAATATTTCCCCGGCAATTCTAGCTAGAGATAAAGGTAAATAACTTTCTACTAGATCAAACCTTCCTAAACATAACTGAACAATATCTTTATCTCCACCTCTCAAATAGAGTTGTAGAAGAAAATCTATTAGGACACCGCATCAGCTATGCACTTACAAGGTGACCAAGTCCCAGGCCTCCTCAAGTATATCTACAACGGTTTTGGAACTCACTCGAATACCACCCAGATCCTAAAAACATACATATGTTTGGAGACATTGAAGACCACTCTGTAGAAATAACCTTCCAAAAGTTTCGACGAATTCTCCAATTACGTAGGCCACACGACTTCCCTGGAAAAATTTAATATGATGAAGAAGTTTTTCTGAGGAACATATATTCCAAGACATATGACATCTTGGCTATATTGGCGCATTGGAGAAGGCCACCCAATTCTTCTATCGACATATGTTCGGGTCGTGATACTACATGTACTTTCTTCTCGACAGATGACTGGCAGATAAGGCCATTGGGACTGATCGTGCTAGTCTCCGAGTTCTTCGTATGTTCCATAGTTTGCTTATAATTGATACCACAATTATGCATGGACTTTATGGACAAAATTAATAGAGGTTATTCAAGCAAAGGGCATGGGATGGGAAAGGAAATTTGTGCCTGTGCAGAGGTTCCTTCAAATGATAATTTTTTCCCACATGTCCAATATACCCGAGATCAGATGTAGAGAGCATCAGATAGCAGTCAGGGACTTTTAGATCAAGTACTTCCATGATCCAATCACTCCATGTTAGAAACAAATATATAGAGATGAAAACAATTATAATTGTAAGTATAGGTACTAAAGATGTCGATGTTAGAAAGTTTAGTTTAGGAGTATAAACAAATTCTAAGGGAATTTGTTTATAAACTTTGCCATTTTATCTTTTGTTTTTCATGTACAGAGCAAAGTCAATCATTCAGTAAAAAGCAAGATTTGTGTTCAATGTGTTGATTCACCTAGATCTTGATTTCACAAATGGTATCAGAGTGTAGGGGGTGAATCAAACTAAAAAAATTGAGTGTTTTGAATATGTTTTTCTCGAATTTTTGGCAAAAAAAGTCAAAATCAGAATTTCTCAATTGGTTTTTGATTCATAGAGTGTTAGATCTTGTGTTTATCATTGAGTGTGACATTTTTAAAGATGCTTTTAATGATATAAGACTCGATTTCCATCTCCTAACAAACAGATTTTAATTGGAGATTTTTTGATTTTTTTTAAAAAAAGTTCACGTTCTTGCGTTTTTGTGCGATTTTGGTTTTTTAATCGAGAATTAGCCAAATTGTATTCATTAAAGTTGTTTCTGCTTTAAAAACGAGTCTATGTTGTAAGACAATTCGTGCAAATTTTGAGAAAATCAGTTGATTTGGACTTGAAAACCTGAAAAATGGTTGAATATTGAAGTATATTGCAAATGCTTTTTGATATTCGAAATTCATGCTTTTATGTTCGAAATTTATCCTTAGTCATTCAAAATTGAGTCCTTGATATTCGAGATTCAGCTGAGTTCATTCGAAATTCATACCCCAAGTGTTCGAGATTCATTAAGAGTCATTCGAAATTTAGTCAGAATCATTCAAAATTTACTCTCCATCACTTGAAATTCATTACACACTCTTCTAAATTCATCAAGTACCATTCGAGATTCATCTGGTATCATTTGAGATTTGTCCTTAACCATTCGAGATTTGTTCCTAATCATTCGACATTATTCTTAACCACTCGAGATTCACTCTTCATTAATCGAGATTCATCATTTACAAATCGGGACTCATTCTTTACTATTCGAAATTCATCCTTAGCCATTCGAGATTCAAGACATATCATTCGACATTCAAGGCTATATCATTCAAAATTTAGTCTACAACCTTTGCTGCTTCTAGAGGCCATAACTTTTGACTGGAATATTGTTACAGGGCCTACCATACGTCAAAAAGAAGCTTTAATCGAGATCTACAGTTTCAAAAATAGGTAGAGCTGGTTCGAGCAATTTTCGAAGCCTAATTCGACTCCAGAAAGAAGTTACAAACATTTTTCTGTAAATAAGCTGAAAACCCGACGTCCAAAAGTCACTTCAGAGCTGATTTTCACCAAGTCATCAACCTCAAATACATATTTCAAAGCTTCAACTTTGGATTTCAATCCTTATACGATATTCTAATCTCTCATTGGACTATATTTGACATTGTTGACTTGTATTGACCATACTAGACTTTTGTTGACTTCATTTTTGACCCGAATTTGACTTGATTTGATTTGTTTTTGTGTGCAAATATTTCAAAATAACTGGACAGCCAAAGATATACAAATTCGAGAACTCAAACCTACAGTTGATGTTTATCAAGAGAGATACAAGCTTGATCAGGTATTGGTTCTTTAACTTAAACAAGAGTTATCTTGTGCTGATATTCAAGTTAAAGTGTTGAATGAAGAAAAGGTTGAACTTTTAAAGAAATTAAAGTCTGATGAATGTGAAATAAAAGTTCTGATTTCTGAAAAAGAAAAGCTTCAATGTGAAACATCTGAATTATCAAAGGAACTTTAAAATTCTAAACGAGGGAATTTTCAGAATGCAACTCAACTAAAATATATTTTGCCTGAACGATCTGATTTATACAAGAAAGTTAAAGGTCTTGAAGAAAACACTTTCAAAGACAAATCATCCTAATCAAATATCTATTTCAAACAAATCTGAAGAATTTTTTGAAGATAACTAAAGGCAAAGATAAATAAATTGAAAAACTTCCGGTCAAGATTTACCCTGGTGAATCTTCAAATTAAAAGTTTTTAAAAGTTTTCAGAAAATACTAATTGTTCTTCTTAGAAGAAATCTTCCAAGAAAAATACCAAGTAAAATCAGAAACAGGCTAGCACCGGACAAATTTTTAGAAAGAAGAATTTGCATAATTTTGTTCGTTAAAATTCAAGTTTCTTTCGTAAATCATATATTTAATTTTAGAGTAAATTACACGAATGGTCCCTGTAGTTTGGGGGGTTTTTGCGGTTTTCGTCCCTCAAAGTTTTTTTACACCGTTGGTCCAAAAATGCAAACCTTTCACACAAATGGTCCCTGCCGTTAATTTTAGCAATTAGGCCAGTTAAGTGACAAGGGTAATTCTGTCATTTTTCATCTAAGGGACCATTTCCGTAATTTTTTTTATAGATTATCTTATTTTTTATTTTTTTTAATTTTCTATCTTATTATCATTTCTTTTTCTTTGTTATATTTTATGAACATTTTGTTAACTAAATTATATTTATGAGTAAGCTTTTAATTAACTGGGATTTATCATGGTTAAAGTGAATGTTTATGTATGTTAAGTTCATCTATAATTCAAGTTTTTGAATGTTTTTCATCCTTAACCTATCACCATCTCCGGCCATATCCACGGATTCAAACGGAAAACATGAAATAGAATAGTTATGAAGTTTGGATTCAAGAACATAAAAGTACATATGAAATCCAGATGAATCCAGATTCAAGACACATTCAAACTAGGAGGATTAAATAACACAAAATACAAATCTAAAATCCCTTAGAAAAGCACCACCGGTTGGCTACCGCCTGCAGCAACACCGACAACCGGTTAAACCCTAAACAAAATCGAGAATAAAATCGTAAAACACAAATGAACCAAACGCAAATCTGAAGCCAAACGAAATAGAGAAGATAACCCTAAATCACGAAACAGATCTGAAATCTAAAACCCAAACAAAAAAACATGAATCTAAGACAAAAAAAAATACGAATCTTGAAACCAAACCTGAAAAACATCAAAACCAAACCCTTGTAAAGCTGAGATATGGAAGGAGTCCTTGAGAAATCAAACAAAAATCATTGAAGAACACAGATGGATTTAGAGAAACGAACAGAAGAAGGAATTGATTCATAAAACCCTAACTTTGTGAGAAAGAGAAAGAGAGAGAGAGAGAGAGAGAGAGAGAGAGAGAGAGAGTGTGTGTGTGTGTGTGTGTGTGATGGGGTTTTAGAGAAAGAAACACAACATGTGATGAAGAACCACCACTTCGATATGAAAATCTATAACACTACCTTGCAATTTTTGAACCCTAACCTTTGATTGAAGTCTAGATGGAGAGCGAGAGGCAGAGAACAAGTATGAGAGACAGAAACAGAGATGAAGAGCTTCGATGGTAGAGCAGTTAATCATGAAGCAGCTGCTGGTGGTGAGGGTAGAGGACATCGCTGGTGGGGTGGGGGACACCGGTGAAGTGTGAAAGACACCACATACTTCCTTTTCATGTGTTTAACATTTACACTTTGAAAGAAGAAAGAGGTTTTTAGATTTAAGTCTTTAATACATTCATTCACTTATTATTATTATCAATATTATTTATGTATTCATGAGATATAACAAAGAAACGAAAATATAATAAGATAAAAAAACGAAAAGATAATCTATAAAAAAATCACAGAAATGGTCCCTCAGATGAAAAATAACAGAAATGCCCTTGTCACTTAATTGGCTTAATGACTAAAATTAACGAAAAGGACCATTTGTGTGTAAGGTTTGCATTTTTTGGACCAATAGGGTAAAAAAAACTTTGAGGGACGAAAACCGCAAAAACCCCCAAACCACAGGGACCATTCGTGTAATTTACCCTTAGTTTTATCATACTAATCGAAATTTGCATCCTAAGTTTGAGAAATAAGAAAAGAAATATGTTCTGCAATGGGTACCTAAACCTGTAATGAAATGGTTACCTAAACTCGTATTGAAATGGGTACCCAAGAGCTCTAACAAGACTGGATCCAAAGCTGTTTGGATACCCAAAACATCTTAAATTTGCAGGAAATGTTTCTGTACACATCAGTGCAGAACCCGGTCTTAACTCAAATGGTTTCTAGTTAATTCAGACTAGGACCCGGTCTTCATTGATATGGCTTCATAGTTAATTTTCGAAAGTTGTTTTTTAATTTTTTGAAAATTGTATTTTTATTTTCCGAAATTAGTTTTAATTTTAAATAGGTTTTAATTTTCGGAAATTAAATTGTTTTAATTTGGAAAATTAAATTTTAAATGTTTAAAATTACGGATATTATTCAAAACTGAAATCCGAATTTACTTAAGAATTTTTGGAATTTAGTTTAATTTTAAAAGGGTTTTTAATTTTTTGAAATTATTGTTTTAGTTTTGAAAATTAGATTTTTAAAGGTTTAAAAACTCCGGATATTTTTAAATAAAATAAATTAAATCCGAAAATTAATTTTTTAAATTTTAGGACTGGATTAATTTAATTTTTTTTAAGGGTTTCATTTTAGTGTTTATTGATAAAGATACCTTAGACATAAGTTTGAGAAATTATCTACATCAGGTTATTATCCTAATTATCTAGAAATTGCCTTAAATTTAATTAGGTGTCTATCTTAAAGGGTCTAGATAATATTAATTTATGGTTAGCATAAACATGTATTATCCTAGGTTTAAATTTTGTGGATATTTATATTATATATACAGATTTCGATATATAAATATATATATGTGTGTGTGTGTGTGTATATATATATATATATATATATATAATTAAAATGTTTTTTTATTCTTTTATATATAAAATCCGAAATTTATATACATATATAGATATAAATATATAAAATTTAAACCCTAATTATTTTAAATTGCTTAAAATATACCCTAAGTTTTAGAATTTTTAAAATAGACCCCTAAGATTTAATATATATATATATATATATATATATATATATATATATATATATATATATATATATTATAATGAGTTATATATATTGTAACAACCAAGCTTTAGCGAATCTGTAATTGATTTAATAATGTAATTTAATTGCATTATTTGAATTGTAATTTAATTAAGTAATTGAAATTATTTAATTAAGTTAAATATATGTTAGGAATTATTTATAAAGTATAAGTTTCTAAATTTAAAAGAATGAAATAAGATAAACTTTGGTGCTGAATATAAAAGGGGTTAAATTGTGAAAAATGAAACTTTCAAAATATAAAAATCCAAATGGGTTTTCACCTGCTAATTTCCACCAAAACTAAAATCAGTCAATCTCTCTCTCTCTCTCTCTCTCTCTCTCTCTCTCTCTCTCTCTCTCTCTCTCTCTCTCTCTCTCTCAAAAGAACCCCATGGTTCTTCTTCTTCATCTTCTCCAATTCATCTAAAAAATTCAGAAATTAACCAAGAAGAATCAACAATCAAGCATCAAGCAATCAAGATCTTACAAGTATTCAAGGTATATCTATACTTAAAAACATGTTCATTGGATCAATTGACAACCACAGTTATGTGGGTTTTCATGAACCTCAAAATCAGTTTCTAAAATCGTAAAATTAAGTCAAAAAGGTTAAAGATTCGAAATAAAACACATGCATGTAAGTATCATGTGTTTAGTTCATCGCATTAGCAATTTGAGACCTTAATTTTGATTTTTATTTAAGCTTCTGAAATTCAATTTTTATGATGCTGTCCAAGAGGTATTCTTCCTGTTATTAGTTTAAAATGAGGGCCAAGAAGGCCAATTGGCCTTCGGTGATGGTTTTGATGCATACTTATATGTTTAGCCTCCTATAAGAAGTATAAATCATCCTTATTAATCTAAATTGTAGCTGCTTTTTGCT
>JAANYP010003831.1:160000-170261 GCA_020465985.1 Centrapalus pauciflorus
AGATATAGAGGGAATACTTAGAGTATGGTGAGCAGCTTTATGCTCCACAGACAAACCCGACACGTCCCTCTCCACCAAAGAAGCAAAGATTCGGCAAGTTCTTTAAGCCCAACAAATCAAAGTCTCAACAATCCCAGCAATCTCGACAGTATAGCTCGCCCCAAAAAGCTCAGGCTTATGCTCTCACAAATGAACCGTGATTCTGCAAACGATGCAGGAAATCACATATGGGGCAGTGCAATCCTGATGATGTTACCTGCTATGTGTGAAGCAAAATCGGCCACAGTAGTGAGGAGTGTCCCCAGCGGGGTCTTGGATGTGCAAACTGTGGGAAGCGTGGACACTTTATGTAGCAGTGTCCTAGCGAACGCCGAAGCCAATCACAGTCGTCAGGTGGTGGTTCAACGATGAAGAGTTCGGCTGCAAGTCCAACTGCTAGGACTCGTGCATTTCAAATAACAGCGGAGGAAGTAAAGGAAACCCCAGATGTGGTTACTGGTATCTTCCTATTAAATTCTATACCTGCTCGCGCACTATTTGATTCCGGCGCGATTCGTTCTTTTATATCGACTGTTTATGCTCGACGACTGTCCAAATCTTCATTAAAGCTTTCTGCTGTACTTGATATAGAGACAACCAGTAACAATTACGAGGCTATTATCGTCTGCAACCGCCAAATCATCAGAATCAAGTCTTCAGACGGCCGAGTGTTGGAAATCAAAGGCGACAAATGAAAAGGTGCCCATTGCTTCATTTTTGTTGAGAAAGCGTGTAAATATTTGCCTAAGGGTCACGAATCCTATTTGTGCCATGTCTTATCTGAATCCGCCTCTGAAGTCAACAAAAAGAATTTAATTTCGAATATTCCTATCGTATGTGAGTTCCCAGACGTATTCCCAGATGATATCTCTGGAGGGCCACCTGAACGTCAAGTCGAATTCGGCATTGACTTAGTTCCTGGTGCGGCTCCAATCGCCAGAGCTCCTTACAAACTTGCGCCTGCAGAAATGCAGGAAATGTCAAAGCAATTGCAACATCTGTTAGAGAAAGGTTTAGTAAGACCTAGTTCATCCCCGTGGGGTGCACTTGTCTTATTCGTTAAGAAGAAAGATGGAACTCTCCGTATGTGCATCGACTATCGTGAGTTGAACAAAGTCACCATCAAGAATAAGTATCCTCTTCCTAGAATCGATGATTTATCTGATCAGTTATAGGGAGCAAGTTATTTCTCCAAAATCGATCTTCGTTCTGTGTATCATCAATTAAAAGTCAAAAAAGAGGATATCCAAAGACAGCCTTCCGACCGAGATATGGTCATTACGAATTTCTCGTAATGCCTTCGGCCTAACAAATGCACCAGCGGCATTCATGGATCTCATGAATCGCGTGTGCAGACCTATGTTGGATAAGTCAGTTATCGTGTTCATAGACAATATTCTGATTTACTCCAAACGGAGGCTGATCATGCTGTTCATCTGCGTGAATTGCTAGAGCTATTGAGAAAATAAAGGCACTATGCAAAATTCTCAAAATGCGAATTCTGGCTCAGACAGGTATAAAAGATTTTTATAGATTCAATTCCTTGGCCATGTCATATCTGGCAAAGGTATTTCAGTTTACCCGTACAAAGTCGAGGCTGTTTAGAAGTGGCAAACACCTCGCAATGCCTTTGAAATCATAAGTTTCCTTGGATTGGCTGGTTACTACCGGTGATTCATTAAAGATTTCTCGAAGATTGTTGTACCACTCACAATGTGTTGGTACATCCTGTGTGACGATAGCAGTCTAAGTGATACTGCATTGTGATTTGAGCAAGTGTGTGATATATATGTTCATATGTGTTTGACTGTTATTGATTGTATGTTTGAACTTGATGTAACGTATTACAAGAAGTTCAAACATAAAGATCAAAGATTAACTCAAGCATAAGTAAAAACATAAGTTTCATCACTTAGGTGTTTAAGTGATTTGGCTAGATTCGAATTACACAAAGGTAGACATTCGAATCTGTGATAGATTCAAATGTAGCCTTAGATTCGAATGAAGGCTAGATTCGAGAGTGTCTTTGTGGACAGACTCGAATGGGCCTTGGGCCAGATTCGAGTTTGGCCCACATCAGACTCAAATCAAGGTCTATAATTAGGGATAGACTCGAGTCATTAGTGGAATTTGAGCAGAATTCGTGAGGAATTGAGCTTAAGGCGATCTCGAGTTTATCATCAGCTTTAGGTCCGTTTCGGAGAGAATTAGTTCGTAGGATCGTTCGTGTGTCGTTCGTTCAGCGTCTAATAGTCTCCGTGTTTCGTAGTTGAGAGTTGTCCATCTAACCGTTAACGAGGATTCCGCACTCGTTCACGGATCCGCGTCTAGATAGATCTAGTAGTGGTAGACCTTACAAGTGGTATCAGAGACTACGGAGTGTTCTTGGTGTTCTTGGTGTTCATAAAATACATTCTAGGTTTCTTGACGCTAGTTGGACGGTCTTTATCTCAAAATCGAGTTTTTGAGCTTAGCAAATTAATATTCAGCAAATACTTTGTGGTTTTTCTCGTTTTTGATCGAAACCATTATTTTTCGTTAGAAAAATACTGGTTTAATCTGAAAATCATTAAAACATCAAAGTATTCACTGTTTTTCGAGTTTGCGGCGCTCGAATCTAATAGGGGCAATTAGGGTTTCACTTTAGTCTCGAGTCTAATCTAAATCTGCTCCATTTCGACTCTGTTTCAGTAGGTTTCGAATCTGTGTCGAGTCTGTTGCTTCATTCGAATAGGATCTCGAGTCTATTTAGTTTCGAGTTTATTTCGAGTCTAGCTTAGTTTCGAATAGTGGTTTCGAATCTGCTGTTACTTCGAGTTTGCTGTCTTCGAATCTAAGGACCATCGACTCTAAGGACTTTCTCGAATCTGCCTTAATTTCGAATCTAATTGAATTTTAACACTTAATCGAATTTAATCCCAAAAGATTTACCCTTAATTAGTTTCGAATCTACCTAGATTCGAAAAAGTTAGTCTAAATCAGTTTCGTATTAAATTAATTAAGTTCAAACTCAATTTCTTTTGAAAAGATGTCAAATCTTCAGAAATTCCTAGAAATGGACCACGAGGTCGGAAAGGCAAACGCACCACCTAAGCTGATGAAGGTCGAGGACTATTACTGGTGGAAAGACCGATTTACTGACTTTGTACATTTCAACGACATGCGCATGTGGGTGTGCATCGATGAAGGGTATATTCCACCGGTGTCTGAAGTTGAAGGCCGTCAAAAGGTCTTGTCATACCAAATGATGAAGGAGGATGACAAGAAACTATTTGAAGCCGAAAACAAAGCTTTCTCTCTAATCCGAATGGCGTTACCGCAGGATATTCTACACACATTTAGGACTCAGAGGACATCAAAAGAACTTTGGGAGTCGCTAGAAAAACGGTGTGAGGGAAATCCTAGAGTTAGGAGAAAGCGTACAGAGCTGTTAAAACAACAGTTCGCCATCTTCAAGGCGTTAAAGGATGAACAACTGGATGACATCATCACCCGGTTCTATCATCTATTAACAGAACTTGAGAGCCACGGGATTGAGTTTACCGATACTGACAAGAACAACAAGCTTCTTGATGCCCTACCAGCCAAATGGGCTATGTACGTGGCAATGATAAAGCTGAATGAAGACAAGTACTACACTCAATCTCTGGATGATATAGTGGGAACGTTGAGGGCATATCACTTCGAGCTCCTGAAGACTGAGACTGATTACGAACAAGTCCAGAATCCAGCAATGTATTTTGGAAAAACAACAAAATCTTCAGCGGCACCAGAACCGAAGACTGCTACAGCGTTTTTCACTGGAGAGACATCATCACCAGCAGAGTCCGAAGACTCATTGAATCGCGCGTTCTTAGGATTAGGAAGATCGGAAGAACCGCAGCCCCAAGTATATCAGGCATCACCATCTCAAAGTTATTCGAAGATGCCCATGAGCGCAAAGTCTGCGGAAGAGCATTTGAATTTACTTGCTTCTTTTGTGGCCGCATACGGAAATTGTGTTCAAGGGAAGATTAACGATCCTGCTCTATGGGACGAGGATTACGATCAGGTCGACCCTGATGACTTAGAGGAAATGGATCTTAAATGGCAACTGGCCATGGTGACCCAGAGGGTTAAGCGATTCATTAAGAGAACTGGGAGGAATCTACAGATGAATAACAAGGGGATAGGATTTGATAAGTCCAAAGTCAAATGCTACAACTGTCAGGGATTGGGACACTTCGCCAGGGAGTGTCAGAGACCGAAGGTAGAGACATACCAAGGACAGAGTCAGCATCAGGGACAGTACCAAAATCAGTCCCAACAACGATATCTTCCGAGTTCATCATCTGGACAGGCCAATCTAGCGGGTCTTCTATCCAATGTTACTTCAGATAGACAGCTAGATGGCACGTATGATTGGAGTTCACATCCTGAGTCAAATGCTAAAGCCTTCATGGCTGAAGTCACAGAAACTGGGTGTGATGGGGACGAGCAGACCACAAGGGACAGCAGTCCGATGTGGGTAGAGAAGGCGAATGATCAGACAGTGCTGGAGTTTGCTGCTCAGATGGCCAACGTGGAATCTGATAACTCTAAGGTTAGTCTATCTTACTCTCTATTTCGTGAATTATGTGCTTTGTGTGTTACTTCTAATGATAGGTTAAATCTAGTCTTAGAATCACATAAAACCATAGCTGCTCAAAATGAAAACCTAAAAATTGAAAACGCTAGCCTAAATGATATCAAGCAAGATCTAAAAGAAAAGCTTAAGGCTGATGCTCAAGACGTAGTAGTTCTAAAAGACAAACTCAGTGAGCAGTGTGTTAGGATAGAGCTAATGTATGAGCACGTAGAGGCCTTGACAAAAAGTCTTAAGGACAAGGATATAGAGCTAGCAGAGACAAAGGTTAAGGTAGCAGAGGCAAATAGCAAGTTGGAGAAGTTTAGGAATTCGAGCCTAAATCTAGGGAAAGTCTTAGATGCCCAAAGACAGTCTAAGAAGCCCGTAGGTCTAGGTTTTCACGAAATACCTCCACCTTTCAATGCTAACTATGTGCCTCAGCCTCAGGAGAACACTGACAAATCAGTAGACTTAGAGGACCTACCTGAACCAACACCTGAGCCTATAGTAGAAAATGCACCTAAGGTGGCTGACTCAACCGTCAAGGTCAAGAAAGTGAAATTTGTGTCTTCCTCCAGTGAAACACCTGCAGGAAAACAGAAAATTTCTTGGGCTGATCAGGTCGATGAGCCAGACACCATAGATGTACCAAAGGAAGTAGACACGAGTGAGACACCTAGATCTAAGGGAACACACAAAAAGTCCATAGATAAGATGTCTTGCTTCAGATGTCATGAGAAGGGGCATGTTGCTTCTCACTGTCCACTTAGGAAAACCGACGTTACCCCTAAGACAGTGAACCCAACACCTGTTAAGCCCTCAACCAGTATGGCAAGCAGTAGTAGTTCTCAACCTACCGAGAAAACTGTGCAGGCCGCACCCAAACAAGTTGTGAAAAACACACCGGTTAAGGTTGGACCAAAGGAAGTGATTAGGACAAACTCACTGAATCGTGTCAATAATCAATCTAGGTCAGCACCACAACAAGTCTATAGGAGCACAACACCTAGCAGGTCACATACTCCAGTTAGGTCTCATACTCCAGTTAGACAGTATGCACCGGTAAGAGCTCAGGGATCACAGTCAGAAATGACATATAATAGGAATTATTCTAGAGCTCCACAACAAATGCCTACACCAAGGCAAAGAGTGAACTTAAATCACTCGGCACCACAACAGAATTCAGTTCAAAAGCCCAAGTCACCTGAAAGGCGAGATGGGTACTTGAAAGAGTTCACGTATGTGGAAGAGAATGGTATTACCAAGTCAGTCATGGCTTGGGTTCCCCGTGATAACTAACCTCTTTTCTTTCGTGTGCAGGAGATAACTACAGGTCCAAACAACAAGTGGTTCGTCGACAGTGGTTGCTCCAGGCACATGACGGGGGAAAGAAGTCTACTCACAGACTTCAAGGGAGGTAATAGGGGATTCGTATTCGCGGGTAACAAAGGTGGAAATATCACGGGTACCGGAGTGGTCACTAATGGGACAATCACGTTGGACCAAGTTTATCACGTTGATAAACTGGTTCACAATCTCATTAGTGTATCTCAAATCTGTGATAGGAAGAACTCGGTGTTATTTATTGACACTGAGGCGTTAGTGCTAAAGCCGGGATTCAAAATTCCTGAAGAATGGGTACTGATGCGGGCGCCAAGGAAGAACGACTTGTACATGCTGGATATGAACAAGCCGGAGAGTTCGATGGGGCCAATCTGTCTATTATCCAAAGCTTCAGAAACGGAGTCAGTACTGTGGCACAGACGCATGGCTCACCTGCACCTAAGGAAGATGAATTACTTAACGAAGAATGGACTGGTGCAAGGTGTGCCCATGAAAAGTTTTCAATTTGAAGAAAAGTGTCTACCGTGCATGAAGGGCAAACAGCATAAAAAGACACACAAGTCCAAGAAGCAGAATTCAATCGCCTCAACATTCGATCTGTTGCATATGGACCTTTTCGGCCCTATCAACAAAAGGAGTATATGAGGTAGTTGGTTTTGCTTAGTTATCACTGACGATTACTCACGTTTTTCTTGGGTTTTCTTTTTAGGTACAAAGGACGAGACGGCTTCAAAGCTCATCGGGTTCTTAGACCAAGTGGAGAACTCATACGGAAAAAGGGTTAAATATATTCGTAGTGATAATGGGACTGAATTTAAAAACACTGTAATTGGTGTATATTGCCTATCAAAGGGCATAGTGCATCAATTCAGTGCACCATATGAACCTCAACAGAATGGGGTGGCCGAACGTAAAAATAGAACTTTGATTGAAGCTGCAAGGACTATGCTTTCGGATTCAAAGCTTCCTACCATGTTTTGGGGGGAGGCAGTGAATACCGCGTGCCATATTTTAAACCGAGTCCTTACAGTCAAATCATTGAACAAAACATGCTATGAAATTTTGAATAAACGGCCACCTAACTTAACTGGATTCGAACCGTTTGGAGTACCATGCACTATTTTAAGAACAAAACATCAACCGAAGTTTGGTGAAAAGGCTGACGAAGGATACTTCCTAGGTTATGTGCCGAACTCACCAAACAAACGGGTGTTTAACAAAACAAATGGTACTGTGGAGATTGTGTATAACATTGAAGTTACAAGTTATACACATGAACCCCAAACTGGTCCGGAATGGATATTTGACTATGATAAGTTATTTGAGTCATTTAACATTCCTTTGGATGATGATGCAGGTACAATCAAAAAGGACATGGCGACGTTGCATCTGAACGACGATGGCCAAATCTTTCCGAGGACCACGTTCGAATCTACATCCGAGCCTACTGCGACTGTAGATAGATCTCCAGAAGTTGCTGATCAAGAGGCACCTACCACTGAGAATCAGACTCAAGCATCGAGTTCCAACTCTGAGGAAAACGTCCGTGAGGAGGAAAATGTAGAAGCTGAGACTGTTCCCCCATTAGGTGAAATAGGATCTGCCTTAGGAGATAATCTAAGGGTTGATGATATAGAGACCTCTAGGATTAACAAGAACCATCCATTAGAAAGCATCATAGGAAATCCTAACGAGGGTGTGAGGACTCGGAGTAGTGTAAATAACAACACTGTGTTGTTGTCGATGATAAACGACTCCGAGGCATATCACACATATCTATATTCATGTTTCATATCGCAAGTAGAGCCTAAAAATGTGCAAATGGCCCTTAAGGATAACTCTTGGGTTGAAGCGATGCAGGAAGAACTTTCGCAATTTAGGAAACTAGAAGTGTGGGAGTTAGTTCCATTACCTCGAGGGGAAATTGCTATAGGAACCAAATGGGTTTTTAAGTGCAAAAGAGACGATTGGGGTATAGTCACGCGCAACAAGGCTAGGTTAGTTGTAAAGGGTTTCAACCAAGAGGAGGGAATCGATTACAACGAGGTTTTTGCACCTGTAGCAAGGCTAGAAGCCATTAGGTTGTTTCTAGCGTTTGCCTCCTTCAAGGGTTTTAAAGTATATCAGTTAGACGTTAAGAGTGCTTTCCTGTATGGGAAAGTGAAGGAGTTGGTGTATGTAGAACAACCGCCCGGATTTACAGATCCAAAATATCCTGATAGAGTATATCGCTTAGATAAGGCTCTATACGGATTGCATCAGGCACCAAGGGCGTGGTATGAGACTCTATCCAACCATCTGTTAGAGAACGGTTTTGAAAGGGGTAGGATAGATAGTACTCTGTTTGTTAAGAGGAAGGGAGAACACTTTATCTTGGTACAAGTGTACGTCGATGATATCATCTTTGGATCATCAGACGAACAGATGTGCAAAGATTTCGAGAAGGTGATGAAGTCTAAGTTCGAGATGAGTGCCATGGGGGAGTTAAATTTCTTTTTAGGGTTACAAGTTGACCAAAAGAAGGAAGGGATGTTTATCCATCAGACTAAGTATGTCTATGACATATTAGAACGGTTTGGGATGGAGGGAACTAAGTTGACTGCCCACTTCAGCACGTCGATTCAAGTGAATCACAATCTCGGGCCGGGTACTGAAAGTGATACCGATGTGGATCCGACTTTATATCGGGCCATGATTGGGTCACTTATGTATTTAACTGCTTCAAGACCTGATATCATGTTTGCTGTGTGTATTTGTGCTAGGTTTCAAGCGAATCCGAAGGAGATGCATATGAAAGCTGTGAAGCGGATTCTACGATACCTCAAGTCGAAAACCGAAGCTGGGACTTTGGTATCACGCGGAGGGAGATCTAGAGTTGGAGGCGTTCACAGATTCTGACTACGGAGGATGCAGCTTGACGCGCAAATTAACGACTGGAGGTTGTCAGTTCCTAGGAGGGAGATTGGTGTCCTGGCAATGCAAGAAACAAACGTCGGTAGCCGTGTCAACGTGCGAGGCCGAGTATGTTGCTGCTGGTAGTTGCTGCTCACAGGTTCTGTGGATACAACAACAATTGCGGGATTACGGTTTGGCTTACACTCAAACTCCAATTAGGATAGACAATCAATCTACTATTGCTATAACTAATAATCCAGTTAAACACAACAAAACAAAGCACATAGACATAAGGCATCATTTTATTCGTGATTGTGCTGAAAAGAACTTAATCAAACTGGTAAAGTGGCAACAGAAGATAATAATGCAGATTTATTTACCAAAGCGTTTGATAAGTCACGGTTTGAGTATTTAATTCAACTGAATGGAATGTGCAACCCAGAGTAAATTGACCTTAGTAGTAGTAGTTTATTTTCTTTTAGAGTCGTAGTATTTCTTTCTTTACAATAGTCTGCTAATTTAGGTAAGTTTCTATTTTTAGTAAGTTTCTATTTTTAGTAAGTTAGTAGGTTAGCTTATTTTACTGCCTTTTCTTATGAAAAACAAAAGAAAAAAAAAGAGAAAGTTACAAAAATACAAAAAAAGAGAATATCAGAAAAAAGAGTTAAGTCTTAGATACATAGGTTCAAAGTGACGAAAATTAGCACAGTCGTTATGTAAGGTCTACCACTGACAGATCTATCTAGACGCGGATCCGTTAACGAGTGCGGAATCCTCGTTGACGGTCAGACGGACAACTCTCAACCAACGGAAACACGGAGACTATTAGACGCTGAACGAACGACACACGAACGATCCTACGTACTAATTCTCTCCGAAACGGGACTCACCTAGCTGATAAACTCGAGATCGCCTATTGCTTAATTCCTCACGAATTCTGCCAAAGGTCTACTAATGATTCGAGTCTATCCCTAATTATAGGCCCTGATTCGAGTCTGTTGTGGGCCAACCTCGAATCTGGCCCAAGGCCCATTCGAATCTGTCCATCTGACAGATTCGAATCTAACCTATATTCGAATCTAAGGATACATTCGAATCTATCACAGATTCGAATGCCTTCCTTAACTTATTCGAATCTAGCCAAATGCACTTAAACACTTAAGTGATGAAACTTATGTTTTAACTTATGCTTGACATAATCTTTGACCTTTATGTTTGAACTCCTTGTAATATGTTACATCAAGTTCAAACACACAATCAATAACAGACAAACACATATTAAACATATATATCAAAATACTTGTTAATATTCAGAATATTACTTAAATCATAACGCAGATCGATTAGACTGCTATCGTCACACAGGGTGTACCAACA
>JAANYP010003831.1:174933-187433 GCA_020465985.1 Centrapalus pauciflorus
TCTACAAGGCCAGTAGAACTGCTTGATGAAAAGAGGCCAATAAGCCAATGCCACAAATGTTTTGAGCAACATGCAAGTGGTGGTACCTGAACATTGATAGCTGCAACTAAATGGGATCAGACGAGCGGGTACTTTTGAATGGGTATAACGACCCACTGCATTTGATTAAACCTATCTAAGGACGCCTGAAGCAGGCTTCACGGCTCAGCCTATGATTTTCACTGACCATGGAGATCTGAGCCAGGAAGTTCCAAAGAGTAGTTAAAGTTTGTATAGAGCGGGGTTATATGCAGTAGTAGTATCTATTTTCTAGTACTTAAATTTGATGTAATGTAAATAATTAGAAGCTCTTCGTCAAGGGGGAGTCGGTTGGTAATCGACTTCGAATCAAATCTTGATATGATGCGACCCAAGGGGATACATTCGTCAATCGGATTGACACAGATTTACGAACAAATGACCCTTTCCTTACCTTATTCGTAATCTAGCTCTCAAATGCCACTTAACCACTTAGTATGATTGATTTGGAAACTTATTTTACGATTATTAGCCTATGACATAATTCCGTCTTGACCATTTATGTGTGGACCGCCTGAATATGGGACAGCAAGTGAAACACAATTACATCACCAGAGATGGACAAGCACGCAGCGGGGAGCAAATATATTAAGACATATATATCATAAAGCTAGCTTGTTAAGTATTCATGAAATTACTAAATCATAACGCAGATCGATTAGACTGCTATCGTCACCGGTGGTGTACACAAACTACGTTACAAACTCTAAGTGTTTAGGCTTTCACACATAATGCAACTAAATTCTAAGTGTTATACTTTATTTAGTTTGATGTGTTGGTAGGCATAATACATATAGGGAATCTCAAGGCTAATAAAATATTCTAGAAAAAGTCAAGCGTGTCACTAACTTAGATGTATGACCAATCGGTCTTAATTTTTATGAACAAGACATACAAACTTTGAGTCTAAATGAGGTATGCAAACTTTCTGGGGATGTATGGCAACATCAAATACATCTGAAAATGGAAAGAATAGAAATATCATAGAAAACTGAGAGTCGAAAACATGCAACTCTGTTGTACGTAAGTACAGACCTGTTGTCTCTGTTTAAGATTCGGGTTAGCAGATATGTCGCTTTGTTGTACGTCAGTACAGACCTGTCACCGCTGTCTGCTAACTTTAAAAATAAACCTTAAGTCGAACTAAGACACTTTGTTGTATGAAAATACAGACCTGTGTCCGATGTTTGTCTTTTAAAGAAAGTTTGCAAATACCAACAAGTTAGAATCTTTGTCTGTGTGCCTTGATCATAAAAGTATGTCTATGTCTGAGTCACGTAAGATAATTTCCTGATAAATGAAAATGCCAAGAGATATTCCGAAATGTAGAATGTTTAACGGGGTAAAATACCAACAATCGGCTAAATAAGTGTGTCACGACAAATAATCAAAGGAATCAAATATTCCTAAGTGTGAAAGTTTAAGTACTGCTAGTAAGTATCTGACATCGCTATCTGATTGAACCTTTCTTAGACTATACTCGACAAAAATATTTTGTTTAGTATTTAGCTTAGCTTTTAAATTTGTTAAGTATAGCTTAAGTCAAGAATAAATTTTTTGGTCAAAATTTTATTTTATTTTATTTTATTCTATTTTTACCTTAGTTTAGTTTATTTTATTTTATTTTATTTTATTTTATTTTATTTTATTTTAGTTTAATTTTTACTTAGGTAAAAGGTCAAAAATTACTGAGGGTGCATTCAAGGTTGGATAAAATAAACATTACGTGAAATATCTGGTGCTTAGGGTAAAAGAGTTGGCATATTTTATCTGGTTACACGATACCGTAGGAAAAGGTTGGAAAAGTTGAATTTATTTCAAAATTTTCGAAATTTTCTAAGTGTCAGGGGTATTTCTCGAGTCTGTCAGTAGATTCGAAACTTGCCATAGACTCGAAGGATTGGGAGTATAAATAGGTTAACAGTAAAGGTCATTAACTCCATCTGTTTTCGAATCTATACTCTCGAAGCTGTCAAGGCGATCTCGAATCTATTTGCTCGAGTCTATCGGATTTCTACTAAACGACATTTTGTCGAGTTTGAAGATTGTGTGTTCGATACTACTCAAAGATCTAGGTATAAACAACTGGTTTGTACAAGATTCAAGTAGTTTTATACATCTTTTAAGCCAAAATCAACGAATTTTTGAAGATTTAGGGGTTTAAGTTGTGTTTTTTGAAAATTTCAACGGTTGGACCAATAAATAGTCAAATTAAAGGATCAAATCAGTGATTAGTAACTAGTAGGACAAATGAATGAAATTTTCTGAGTCCAAAAAGGTTAAAATCATAGGATTTGGTGTTAATGTTGACCGTCGTCTATTCGAATCTGATCTTGACTATTCGAGTCTGACCAGTCTCGAGTCTATCAATAGAGTCGAGAAGGTCAATAGACTCGAAAGAGTCATTACACTCGAATCTGGGTAGTCGAATCTGTTGTTCGAGTCTGCCATTTAATTAGAATTATTTAATTTTGATTAAACTTGTAAAAATTCATAGGTGTTGGATTTTGTACTTACACAAGTTCAAAATAAAACAAATTTGAGTATAAACAAGTTTATTCATTTTTTGTTAATTCTAATACTTTATTTATTGTGCAGACATGGCAGATAGGATATTTGTGCCGAAGCATAATATGGTCCTTAATCCCGACAATAATATCCCTGAGGCGCAGGGTTATCGCCAAATATTGGATTTCCTAGCTGAATCTAGGATTGGATTTGCTCTATACCATAACATCCAAATAGTTCTTCCATATGTACGGCAGTTTTACGAGCATTTGCAAGTTGATTGCACTGTCACCCCGACAGTTCTAAGAACTAGAATCGCTGGACAGCCGTTAGTCTTTTCTGCAGACATGTTGCGTCAGGTTCTGCATTTGGGATCTCAGGAACAAGAGGATGGGCCTATTGACTTTCCGTTAAGTATTAGGCAGACTGCTTTTCTGAGGATGGGATACAGTTTAGATGTTGCAAAGTCGTCGTACATGAAGAGTGGCCTGATTGGGCAATGGAGATTCTTGGTGCATGTATTCATGGTCTGTTTTGCGCCGAAGAAAGCTGGATTTGATTATATAGTGTCAAAGATCCAATCTGGGGTTATTGCATTGGTATACAATCGGAAATTCAGCTTTTCACAGATGTTTTTCTCAGAGTTCGTTCATCAGATTACGGCTCCAGAAAGGGAAAGATTCTTGTTGTACCCAAGGTTCATTATGATGTTGATAAGGCACTTCTTGCCAAACTTGCCGCTGTCGAATGATTTTCTGAGCGTTGCCATCATGGACAAAAGGATCTTCGCTGATTGTTCCTCACACCGAGGAAGATTGGCTGTTCCTGTTGCGCGTCCACTATTCGGAGCAATTGTGGATAGGGAGTTTCAAGCCCCGGAAGATGCCAACTGGGCAGGGGTCGTTGAGTTTCAACCGCAACAACAACCACAACAAAGTCAACAACAACAGCAGCCGCGAGTTCAAAGACGCCGTCAAAGGCCTGCAGCGAGTCAAATTCCGGCAATCAGGCCTTCGACAAGCCAGCAACCAGAAGTTACAGAAGCCGGGCCCTCAAATGTTCAAGAAGCTGGGCCCTCAAATGTTCCGACAGAAGCTGAACAGCTATGCCAGACGCTTAATGAAATTTGGGAGGCAGGGCCTCATGCAAATGAAGATGTGGCTGCAGCTTTAGTTGGTGAATTGCTCAGTCCACCAGAAGGAGAAGAAGACGTATTTAGAGATGTGGAAGAATATGAGCCAGAGAGGGCTGATAAAGGTTTGACATCATCTGAATCAGAGTCGGAAGAGGAGCTGGAGGTTGAAGCTACTGAATCAGTGGCTACGGATCCCAATATTCAAATCGGAACCTATGGATCCAGGTTGATAGTGAATGAAGCAGGATCAAGGAGAAGAGAGGAAAGGGAATCTGACGATTCAGATTTCGAAGAGGAGTATGTTGCTCCCTTGGTGACTAGGCAAAGGGCCAAGCGTCACAGGTTCATGCAAGGGTCAACATCAGCATCTGAAGCCCAACAGTCTCAATCGCAATCTCAAGAACCGCAAGCCACCTCTCCACCATCACCACCACCTCAACAACATGAGTCATATATTCCATCCCCAGTTCGCCCAACACCCATACAATCCATTCCATCTACTTCGACCGCCTACGCTGAAAATCAGAGGTTCATGCAACTCAAGGGACGTGTTGACTTCCAGCATGTTCAAATCTTAACCCTAACAAAGGCTGTCGGCGAGCTCCAGGCGCATAATGCAAATCTTGATAAGGACAATGCCGAATTGAGGAAGATTGTGGAAAATGTAAGAGAAGAGAACACAGAATTAAAGGCCTTTGTTGCAGATCAATCAGCTGAGATCCGATCAATGCGATCCCTCCTTGAGCAGCTCATGAAAAATCTTCAAGCTCAGGGGGAGACAAGTTGTAGGGATCAGGAGGTGCAGCGAAGAGATGATGATGACGAAGGCAATGATCCCGATGCACATAATGAGAATGAGCCTGTAGATTTTTCTGCAGCTCAAGCTACACAAGTTCAGGGGGAGCCTAGTCAAGTTGAAGGGGAAATGGGAGAAGCTAGTTCATCAAAACAGCCTACAGACTTTGAGATCAGTGAAATGATAGACGCTCTTATGGATCTCGATGATGATCCTATGGATATAGGTTTTGATAATGAAGATGAAGAGCTGGAAGAAGGCGAGTTTGTGCCAGAAGAGATAGTGGACTGGCGTTCAGATGATGAGGTAGTCGCTGATGAGGATGATGAAGCTGACGAGATAGTTGTGCAGCAGAATCCTATCACGGATACTTATATGATTGATGGAAATAATATTGTCAATGTAGATATAGTAAATGATGCGTTAAATCCTCAGCCATCAACAGTAGAACCTGCGAGAGAGCTAACAAATGAAGAAAAAAGAAAGCTATGGTTCAGGGCTGAAGAGAAGGAGTTAGTGATTAAAAGGACAATGAGAGTGCCGGGTACTGGGAAGCTGTCTGAGCGAATATTAAGCTGGTTCTTTGATAGAGATCTGCAGCTATTTGTAATTAAAAGGAAAGACGGGCTTCAGTACATGAGGCGAACTTTAAAAGCGTTCAACTCCCTGCCAAAGATCGAAATCACTGCGCTAGCATGGAAAGATTTGATAAACATTGGCAATGATCCCTATGCGAGCGTAATTGAAAGAATCATAAGAAAGGAGGGGAGATCAAGGAAATTCGAGCGTTTGAATCCAAGGGTCGGGAGAAGAGTAGAGGATCCGTCACGTATCGATCCTCTAACTGGACGACCGTGGATGAGGATTCATTATAAACCAGCTAGATGTCTGAGGAAAGTGCCTCTCAAGCAGATGCCACAGAATGTTTTGCAGAATCTACATTGGTGGTACGCTAACACTGAGACCGGGGAAGCAGTTATGGAAGATTTTGAAGAAAAAGTCATTCTTAGAGTCTACGACCCGCTTCACCTGGTAAACCTCTCTAAAGAAGATCTTCAGATTTTGTATGCTTGTAAGATTTCCAGTGACTCACATATGGACGGTGAAGCAAGTAAGTATGAAAATGTAGTCAAGGTATGTGTCGAGAAAGGTCTGTATGCTGGTAGTATTTTGAATCAATAAATAAACAAAGTTCTTAAGTAAAATGTGTGAATTATTAGAAGTTATCGTCAAGGGGGAGTCTGTTGGTACATCCTGTGTGACGATAGCAGTCTAAGTGATACTGCATTGTGATTTGAGCAAGTGTGTGATATATATGTTCATATGTGTTTGACTGTTATTGATTGTATGTTTGAACTTGATGTAACGTATTACAATAAGTTCAAACATAAAGATCAAAGATTAACTCAAGCATAAGTAAAAACATAAGTTTCATCACTTAGGTGTTTAAGTAATTTGGCTAGATTCGAATTACACAAAGGTAGACATTCGAATCTGTGATAGATTCGAATGTAGCCTTAGATTCGAATGAAGGCTAGATTCGAGAGTGTCTTTGTGGACAGACTCGAATGGGCCTTGGGCCAGATTCGAGTTTGGCCCACATCAGACTCGAATCAGGGTCTATAATTAGGGATAGACTCGAGTCATTAGTGGACTTTGAGCAGAATTCGTGAGGAATTGAGCTTAAGGCGATCTCGAGTTTATCATCAGCTTTAGGTCCGTTTCGGAGAGAATTAGTTCGTAGGATCGTTCGTGTGTCGTTCGTTCAGCGTCTAATAGTCTCCGTGTTTCGTAGTTGAGAGTTGTCCGTCTAACCGTTAACGAGGATTCCGCACTCGTTCACGGATCCGCGTCTAGATAGATCTAGTAGTGGTAGACCTTACACAATGCTAACATGAAAGAACACACCTTTCGTATGGTCGGATAAGCAGCAAAAGGCTTTCGAAACGTTGAAGCAAAATCTTATTCAAGCGCCAATCCTAGCCTTACTAGAGGGCAATGATGACTTCGTTGTCTATAGCGATGCATCTGGTACAGGTTTAGGTTGTGTCCTCATGCAAAGGGGAAAAGTCATTGCCTATGCTTCAAGGCAATTGAAAGATTACGAGAAAAGTGCACCAACTCATGATCTTGAGTTGGCTATCGTTACCTTTGCACTGAAAATCTAGCGTCATTATCTTTACGGTACTAAGTGTCAGCTTTATACTGACCATAAAAGCCTTAAACATCTATTTACTCAAAAGGATCTGAACATGAAACAACGACATTCCTTGGAGCTCATCAAGAACTATGATTGTGACATCCTATATCATCCCGGCAAAGCCAACGTGGTCGCAGATGCTTTGAGTAGAAAAGTCTATCCCGAAAAGTGTTGCCATGCCCTAACTCCTGTTGTGTTCTCTTCTGATCTTATTGAAGATATCAAATCTGCTCAAGCTGAAGCGCTGAAAGAAGAAAATCTATGTCCTAAAATCTCAAAAGGAAACTTCAATTCCTATCTATGAATCATTTGGGACTCCAATGTCTCAAGGGAAATCGAATCTGGATTCCTGAGTATGGTTCTATTCGCAACACTCTTCTATCTGAAGCTCATAAGTCCAAGTTATCTATTCATCATGGCAGTTCAAAGATGTACTTCGATCTTAGAGCTGATTATTGGTGGCCAGGAATGAAGAAAGACATCAGTCAGTTTGTTGAAAGCTGCAGAGTCTGCCAAATGGTTAAGGCAGAACATTAGAAACCCTTCGGGAATATGCAACCACTACGAGCTTTAGACAACAACCAGCAGCCCTTGCACCTTTTAATTCATGAATATAAACTTAAGTGTGTGTGTTGCTTGAAAGGAGAACCGAGATTCACAAAATTGTGAATCTCGGATGTAAGTAGATGTCCCAAACAGTCACAAGCAACACCTTATTTCCTTTACAACTTGAATTTCGGATGTGTGTGTGACAGCCATATAACTCGGATGTGGGTTGTTTGTATAGAAACAATTACAACAGCCTTTTCTCTATTTAATACATAATAAAAGCAGAAACATAGCAGCCAATGTCCCTTTCATTTACATAAATTAAACATGTGTGTGTGGACTGGTTGTAAGAGAACCGAGATTCACCAAGGGGTGAATCTCGGATGTGTGCAGAACCATCCAGGCCAAATCTCGGTTATGTGTGTGTACAAAACAGCAACCCATTTCCTTCTCAATATAAGTTTTGATATGTGTGTGTTTGTGCAGTCATAAAGAAACTGATATATATATATATATATATATATATATATATATATATATATATATATATATATATATATATATCTCAGTGTGTGTGCCCATGGCAGAAAGCAAAAAAGCAAGAAAACCTTTTTTCTTTTGTTTTAATTAATATGGTACATGTGTGTGGTAATATATATATATATATATATATATATATATATATATATATATATATATATATATATATATATATATATATATATATATATATATATATATATATATATATATATTGCTCATAATAAACGATATCCCAGCATTACAGAGTGTAAAAGATTGGTTTGGAAAATTCGCTATTAAAGATCTGGGAGATGCAACTTACATTCTGGGTATTAAGATTTACAGAGATAGATCAAAACGTCTAATAGGACTAAGCCAGGATACGTACTTAGATAAAATATTGAAAAGGTTCACTATGGAGAAATCTAAGAAAGGAAATCTTCTTTTAAATCAAGACATAAAGATTAGCAAAGATCTGAGTCCGAAGACTGAGGAGGAACAAGACAAAATGAGTCGAATTCCATATGCTTCGGCCATCGGATCGATAATGTATGCCATGACGTGTACGAGGCCTGATGTCTCATTTGCTTTCAGCATGGTGGGTCGACATCAGCAGAATCCTGGTGAAGGTCATTGGACAGCGGTCAAGAATATTCTGAAGTATTTGAGAAATACTAAGAACGGGTTCTTGGTCTATGGTGGAGAAGATGAACTCAAAGTGATAGTTTACTATGACGCAAGTTTCCAAACAGATAGATATGACAGTCGGTCACAGTCTGGTTGGGTATTTTTGCTGAATGGGGGAGCTGTAACGTGGAAGAGTTTGAAGCAGGATACAGTGGCAGACTTACATGCGAGTCAGAATATATTGCGGCTAGCGAGGCCTCAAAGGAAGCCATCTGGATGAAGAACTTCATTGGAGATCTTGCAGTTGTCCCAACAGTACAAGACCCCATTGAAATATTTTGCGACAACGAGAGTGCGGTTGCATTAACCCAAAGATCATGGGAAGTCAAAGCACATTGAACGCGTGTACCATTTCGTGAGGAGAAAAGTCGAAGAAGGACACATGATTGTGAAGCATGTACGATCAGAGGAGAATCCGATTGATACATTCACAAAGACACTGACGCAGTCCAAGCACAATGAACATGCTAGGTGTATTGGTTTACAAGATAATGTAAAGTTTTAGCAGTTAGTTGAATTTGAAACATTGTAACAATGATTTGAAATTGTAATAGTTTTGGTGATTAAATAATGGAGATTTATTTATTTGTAAGGTGCTGCCATTTACTATTGTTTCTCGTTGTGTTTCCTTTTGCATGTTTAGAACCCACTTCCCGAGTAATTAATTTTATTCAAAATCCTCAGTCGATCATACTACCGGAAGTTAGTATTGAATAAAGATTGTCATGGCGTGTTAGTAGATTGTCTAAGAGTTAGACATGGCATAGAGATTGCTGCAGCACTCATGGGTACTTAATAGAGATTTAAGTATATTAAAACCCACACTTAGAAAGTTACTTCATGGATAAAGATCACAAGTAATTCTAAGATGATAATATCCGCTATTCTCAAGCGGAGATAAATTGAGGTTATAGTTTTCTAGTCTGTTGTACCTTAGTTCATTCAAGCGCTGAGCGTAAATGCGAGTTATATAGGATGTCCTAGTTATGACATGATTAGTTCACTAGTGCCGTGCATTCAAAGTCATTTGTTCCTTTTGCCTTAGTGGAAAGCGATATCTATGGGCCCTCTAATGATTAAATGTGACTTGAAAGTGTCGGGCTCGACCGAAACTACATTGATGTGTTCAATTCAGTAGTCTCACATAGTCAAATTAATCGAAAACCAGAAACATAATTTTGAAACTCAAGATTGATTACAAATCCATGTCTCAGTTTCATATGATATTTTAGAACAAAGGACTAGTTGATCCCTTATCTAAAGGACTGACTCTGATAACATTCAGAGTTCGGCAGTTGCGATTAGAGATGACACTCTCTACTAGTTAAAGTGATAGGCTTAGACAAATAGTAGTTGATGACTTGTCCAGGTGGGAGATTGTTCGAATTAGTGTCCAAGTCCTAACTAATTTGTAAAGTTATCATTAATTAGTAGGGTCCTTTTTGGGTTGCTCTCATTGAACCATAAAGAGAATTAAATAACTACGTGATATAATATTAATATTATATAAATAATTAATTAATTGGTTTACTAATTTTTTATGTTTAATAAATTAAGTAGAAACTTAATAATTGATTATAATTAATTAATGTGTTAGTTTATTTATTTATTAATAGTTAATAGATTAATCAGAACCTAATTGAATTAATTAAGGAAGTACAGGGGCCAAAGTTCAATTAACAGAAAATTGTAGAAACCGAAAGGGGTTTAGGGTATGTGGCCGGCCCCTATAGGGGGTTCCCACATCTCCTCTGCAACCCTAATTTAGGGTTTCCACTCAGCTATAAATAGGGATGCAGGCTAGCTTCCAAATCGTTCATTCATAATTCAAAGTTCCTACTTTCTAAAAGGGATCTAGCTTTTGAGACTCCAAGATAATTTGAACTTGGAACATAGTTATAAATACTCTCTTTGGTTCATTGGGTGTGAACCATTAAAGGTGTTCCTACTTTGGGCACTAGCCGTCAGATCATAGTCTGCTGTGGAAGCGTTCTTCGCGGGAGAAATCAGTTTTCTCTAAAGGTTAGTTTTTTTATTCTCTCTTTTATTTTATTGAGTTGCTTTACTTATTTGGTTTAGATTCGTTAGGGTTAATATTCTTACTATTGTTAGATTATTTATTTTTCCGTAACGTTTTAAATTAATCCAGCAAGGGTATAGAAAACCCATCAAATACATCTTTGGGTAGGACACTCGAGTCATCATCTTGTCCGTAAGTTCTTCGTGAACTTTCCTGAACACTTAGAACTGTGTATACTACAAGAATGCTAGTGATGATGATTGGAAGTCCTGTCACAGCTACACTACTGCCAATAGTGAACACATGTCACACAGGGATCTCTTCTGAGACACCTGTTGTGCAAACGGAAAGCCTAAGGCTCCGATGCTAACCTGGACTTTGTGTCCAAATCTGATTTTGTTGCATTTCAGGCATTGATGTTACAAACTTAGTGTCATGTATACGTTCATGACAAAATACAAAGCCAAAGCTTCTAAACCATCTATCAAAGATCTGAAAAAACAACTACATTCAAAGCTTAGGGCCACGTTTACTTTATCATCTGCAAATGCCTTACTATTGGAGACACTCAATAACGAATCATCTAGCTCTTCTAGCCACGAGGATCCTTTAGTATGTCCAACGGGTGACTGGTTGAGAGTTATAGTTGAATCCTGTCAAGCCTCTACCCAAGGTATTAAAAGAAAACATGATGACTAGGATGACCCTAATCATTCTAAGGGGGAGAAGAGGGCAAGGGCAATGGGGAAGGCACCCATGTATGAACAACTAGCTCTTACAAGTCAAACTATATTAGGTCATCCGTTTGCTGCTGCAGATCGTCCTACTAAGTCACTTGAAGAAGAATCTAAATCAAGGCAAATCTAGCCATAACGGTATGGGAGGATCCAACGCAGTATAAAAGTTTTTGAACATGAGGATGAAGACTTTCTTGAACTGGTTCTTCTAAGGAAATTTGATCCAAATGAAGTTACTAACTTGGATTCCGATGAAAAGGAACATTATGCTCATGAATAGGGTCTCAAAGAATCACTGAGAATTGAGTATGCAGGTGAGAAAGGGGTAGCACCAGAAGAGTTTGATGAATTTGAAGCTTTTTCCGATGAGTCGGTACCATTTACTGACCGACTGAGTCGACACAAGCAACTCTTGTCTCTCCGTTGGTTATACCTGTTATCCCTGATTAGTCTTTCGAGCCAGCTGCGTCGATGCGCTGATATGAAATATTCCAAGAAATACCAGAATTCCTGACTCCTACCACTGATGCCCTGAATGTACTTAAAGAAATCACAATGTTGCAAGCAGGATGACTGCAGGTGCTAGTTATTCTCTACAACAAAGAAGAGAAGAACAGCACACTGGTCATCTGACTGCCCAAGCTCTTGACTGGGTTAAGCAGAGGATGAGGAGTCCATACATGAAAGAAAAGTACCACAGGTTGTTTGTCAGAGAGCTAAAGACAGTAAGAGATGACACATTCTGATCCATGAAGGGCATGGAACAAAGAGATAGAACAACGTACACCTCCATGATCGGAGCACTGAGAAAGAGCCAAGATGAGGTCAGAAACCGATCACGTATAAAAGAGGTTTTAATGATCAAGACCAAGAAATATTTGAGCATTTTCTATCCAACCTTTCAAGTTGAGAGAGAAGACCAGACGTTCTCAGAATTCTCCTAAGCTGATTTTGCCAATTTTTATCTACAAGACTTGGAATTTCTATACCTGCATCTACTTCATAAGGAAAACATGAACGCATTCACGTGGAATGCACATAGGTCAATCGTTAGGTTTCTACGAAGACATCTGACTCTGTCCTTAGTATTTGATTTCCAAATGGCTTTGGAAGGCTGAAGCTCGCCAAAGAAAAGTGAATCTACCTGCGTATAAACAAGACACTCCTGAACTAGAATGACTACCGGTATCAAAGATGACAACTGCACCTACAGTTGGAGTTGTGTACTTGAATTCTCAAAGACAGAATACTTTCATAAGGCATGATGA
>JAANYP010003831.1:192433-263477 GCA_020465985.1 Centrapalus pauciflorus
TACGTTGCACTACCACGCATTCCAAGTTTATCCAACTTTTGAGCTGGAATAAATCTACAAGAGTGCAAGAAAGTAAGGAGTTATGTATTTACTTCTTAATGAAATTACTAAAAAGTCATTAACATTTAAAATAATCTCTTAATGATTTTTTAAAATGTAACAAACAATTTTATTTAAGACTTAGGGTTACAAATGAAAAAAGACACACATACCCAGGCATTCCTTTCTCAATTATAAATGCTGTGATCCCTTTCGAGCCACCAAAAACATCTGTTTTAGCATAAACCACCTGAATGGAAGATCAAAGAAATCGATTTGTTTAGTTACTATTGGTTTGGAGTTTTACAAAGTATATGAAGTTAAAGGAAACCATGTGATTAATTACAAGGGTATCAGCGATTCCTCCATTTGTGCACCACATCTTGTTACCATTTAGAACATAACCACCGTCAACACGATCAGCTTTGCATTTTATGCTAACGGCATCTGACCCGGCTGGTAACATCACCGAACTCACAATCAAAATCATAGTCACAATGAAAGTGTGTGTGTGTGTGTGTCTATATATATATATATATATATATATATATATATATATATATATATATATATATATATATATATATATATATATAAGATCAAATGAGAAGGTAAATATATGTTGAGAAGTGTGATTAAGCACTATGATTCATATTTTTACATATTAATTCACCAATTTTGATATATAGATAATGAATTATAATTTTCGGATAAATCAACAATTCACTAGGTTTTTACATAGATTAATTAGTTTTTGAATATAAATAATGAATCACAAATTTAAAAATATATGAATCAATGTACAAAATTAGTGAATCATAGTGCTTGTCATTTCTCAAGATATATTTAACTACACACGATAACCTAAGTGTGTGTGTGTGTGTGTGTGTGTGTGTGTGTGTGTGTGTGTGTGTGTAAAAGGATAATATGAAATTGTAATATGATACATACAACCAGACTCGCTGATAGAAAGAGCTCCTACATGATCCCCGCTGATTAGCTTAATTTACAATATAAACACAAACACACGTACTACGATTAGCCTCATGAATGGATACAGTTGCAAAAAGAAATTACTATGTTTTCGCAAGGTACCTCGAAGTATCAGTACAAATGAACCTTTCTTGAGTTTTTAAGTCTATCAAATTACTTTGTAAATGAATGACTTCACACAAGTGTATCTATTTACCTAGTCATTTGACGGACTTAAAACCTTAAATGAAGTGACTTTTTATGTATAAGTATATTATGTTAAAATATACATGAATATAAAAAAAAATTAAAAAATCATTTAGACCGGTACCTCGAGATATATAAACATACGCAAACTAACCCATGCATATTAGTTAATATAAAAACCTTTGGCAAATATTTTTCCTTCTGGGCAGGATTTCCATGCCTCACCTACAAAACCAATACCAATTAACTCATTAATTTAAGCTTGTTAATTAGACCAGGATAGTTAAGGATTAAAATAAAATGGAGTTTAATTAATTACCAATTGATTAACGCAGACATTAGAATGACAACCATAAGATAAGCCAATAGAAGCAGAAGCACGGCTAATCTCCTCCATGGCCATGCATTGATACAAATAACCAACGTCTAGTCCTCCATATTCCACTACAATATCCAACAATTAAATAGAAACAAAGTACTTATAAAAATAATTTATATAAATACTAATTTTATTTTGCATTTAGGTAATATCATTTTGAAGAAATTACCAAAAGAGGTAATATAAACTAGAATTTTGACGATAAACATATTTTAGGTCATGAAAGGTACATATAAAATGATAAAATTACCAATTTTGAATGTAATTTCAACTGTATGGTCTTTTTTCTTGACAAAAACACCATCTGATTATCTTTTCTTAGACTAGGAATTGAATTTAATGTCATTTATTGGCAAAAATATAATTTTATATTAGCTTTGTTGGCTTAAAAGATTTCACAATATATTTATCGTAAAATATTGCATTTTATGTTACCTTTTTAAGAATTTATCCTATCACTTTTGTGTGTGTGTGTCTAAATATGAATGAGTATTAAATCATAATTATCAATCGTATATATCCTCATTTATTGATTTATGTACTGTTTGAGTTAGTTTTAGGGAAACGACGGAAAATAGCTACATAATTTCAAGTTTGTTTCAATGTAAGATTACAAGTTGTGTACTTTTTCTATACGCATTTATGTTGTATACTTTAAAAATGGTTCGTTTTGGTAGTTCGGTTATCCGGAAACAAGAACTATCGGTCACTATGTTAACGTTGACTTTATTAGTGTTTTGATTTAGGGTATGTACTTTCAAAAGTCTTTTGATATATGGTTTGAAAATTGTTTAGCTACCAATCAAAACATGTTGAAGAAACACAATCTAAATCCCAATAATTTTAAAAGTACATGGTCTAATTAAATAAAACATTTTTAAAAGTATATTAACATGCATGTCAGCATAGTGATCATATATAATATTATTTTCTAGCTAACTGAACTATCAAATCAAAATATTTTTAACAATACATAACTTGAAAGTGCACAAAAAGATATATATATATATATATGTGTATATATATATATGTATATATATATGTATATATATATACCTGTATATATATATATACCTGTATATATATATATACCTGTATATATATATATACCTATCTATATATACCTATCTATGTATATATATATATATATATATACCTATATATATATAATATATATATATATATATATATATATATATATATATATATATATATATATATATATATATATATATATATATATATATATATATATATATATATATATATATATATATTTAGGTTCAAGTGAGTACCACCTCTAATGCAGCGCACCAGAAGGTATCACCCTTAAAAGTAATTTTTTTGAAATTTTTTTTCATGAACATGTTCTAATTAACATTACACAGATCATATGTGAATTTCACGCAAATCCGAACACTCTAAGTGCATGAAAACACACATCACATAAATGCATGTTCACATGTCTTCAAAATTATGTAAGTGTGTGTTCACATCATTTTTTAGGAGCTAGGAGATGTGAATATATGTGAAATTTACATACGATCTTCATAATGTTAATTAAAACATGTTTATGAAAAAAAAAATTTAAAAAGTTTTTTTAAAGGTGGTACCTTCTGGTGCGCTGCATTTGAGTGGTACTCTACCGAAACAAATTAACGTGATAATTTGTTTGTTAGTTTTATGAACGCCTAGCAATCTAGCACGTACGATACGTTTGAACAATCATGGTGTATGTATATCGAGATGAATGTATGTACCTGGAGCAGTAATTCCATGAAGATTATAGTCGCCCATTTCTTTCCACAAGTTAACATCCTGGATGCATGCATGAATCATTATAGTTAATTAATTAAAATTTTATAACTTCTAATAACAGGTTGTCGTGTATCGATTAACTATGCCGTCATTTGTCTTAACCACATGCAGACAAATAATCAATAAATAGCATTGTACTATATTTTAAAGATTCATGTGACCAACAATCTTGACTCCATCTCATTGGACGGCAAATTGTACCGGATATTTAACCTTACGTTGTGTTTGGTAGAGAGAATCGAAGGAAAAAGAATTGAGGACAAATTATTAATTAGGAGACTTGAATTATATAAATAAATTCTCTGTGAATTCTCAAGTTGTATCAATGTATATGTTAAAATTCAATTCTTTCATTTATCTAGCAATGGTAGAGAATTAAGTAGAAGTTAAAATTGAGGAAAGAGAATTACAAAAACCATATGATTATTGTATTTTCAAATTTCATGGTTTAAAAAGCCATTGATTTTATCATCATTTCTTTTCTTTTCGGTTCTCTCTACCAAACACAATCTTAATTTTTCCGGCGACGGTGACATGATTATGTACGGATTTGTAATTACAAATAATTTAGTTTGGTATAACATTGACCATACCTTTATATTTAAACTAGCAACATATGGGTTAATTTAAAAATATATAAAAGTATATAGAGATACTAATAGAATATATTTAAAGTTTATAAAGGTTTAGTTAATTAATTATTAAATTAGTTAAGTTAGATTATAATAGATTTGATTTGAATTGAATTGAATTTTAAATTATATTTTAACAAATTACGTGACAAATTAAAAAAAAATGAAATGTGACAAATTAAAGGAGAATGCGACAAGTGACAGTTTGTTACTATTGTAATAGTATTTATTAGGTTAATACTCATGTATTACATGAGTTAATTTTGAAAATAAATATTTATAAATATATATAAAATAATAAAGTTTGCATAATTTAGTTAATTAGTTATTAAATTAATCATATTAGATTTGGATAGATTTGATTTGTCTTAAAATTAAAATTTAGTAAATGAAGTGAAAAAATGAGAGTTATATGTGACAAATCAATTGAGAGCATAACTCGTGACATGCTAGTTACTTATTTTTTTAATATAGATAGATATCAACATTTTGCACTCTCAAAAGTTTTATTATTTGAATTTTTATATATAATCAAAAATCCTACTTTTTGTTAATTGATATACGATGATTAATGGAATTGTTTCACTATATGGGTTAGACTATAGTTATGTTCATGTAGTGATGAGTATTCAATTATTTCTATGCGTAGTTTGTGTTTTTTTTTAAACATTTTTTTTTAACTAAAAGATAACTTAATTAAAATATGAATTTGGGATTTTTTTAATGGAAATTGTGGTTTTACATAATATTTAAGAGTCTATTCTGATCAATATTTGTTTATTAGTATTCTATATTATCCTTTAATTTTTGAATATATATATATATATATATATATATATATATATATATATATATATATATATATATATATATATATATATATATATATATATATATATATATATATATATATATATATATATGCACACACACACGCACACATACATATACATACATACATACATACATATATGTGTGCGTTGCGCGCTTAAATATTAAAGACAATTAGTTTTAAAAAGATCTTTCTGTCATACGGGTAAAATTGCAAGTTAAATATATAAAATGTGTAATAATTACATATATATTTTTTAATAATATGTGTTTTCGTCTGGTGAACATTTATTTTTAGGATGCAAGGAATATAAATTTTGTAAATGCTTGCGCTTATTTAATCACCTAAAATTAACACGGATTATATAGGTAGATACTTAATAAGAAGCATAATTAATTTGTTACGTAGTATATATATAATTAATTGATTTCACATCTATTCTATCTATACTATTAAAAGAGTAACTATTTGTCACGTGTCGTCGCATACTATTGTCATGTGGCGTCACCTCCTACTGCCATTTGAAAATTATGTTTTTCAAATCGTATGATTAATGTATATTAAAATTAATTTAAACGATATTTAATCAAATCTAAATCTAAACTAAATCTTATCTTATATGAAACTCAAATTTAAATTTGATTATATATTTAAATTTATTATGTTGTATAAGTAGATAGTACTATAAACATGATAAAATATTTTTAATATTTATCCTACAAATTAATAACATTATTATTTTTAAATTAAAACCCATGTTATACGGGTATATAAACTAGTATATAATACATGATAAAAGGTTAACATCCCCAAATATCATTATGTTTTCATAACATTATCAATTTCTGTCATTAGGATTATTAACTTTTACCATTTTTGCTATCATGTTATTTTTATCTCGAAACCTTGAAATTCATAACTGGTTGTGTACGTTAAAAGATCATATGAAATTTTTATTTAATTTTTATATATGTTAAAATTTTCACAATTGGTCCAGTTTGCCTTTATTCTGTTTGAAAAATCAAAACTTTCAAAAATTAATTATTAAAACCTGATATAAATGACTACTTAAACATGTAAATTCTATAATGAGTTTAGTATGGAAAAAAATCGTTTTAGGAACTATGTTAATAAAATTTTTAAAACATGATGAATTTTTAAAATAAACTTTGAACTAAAATGTAATGTCATTTTCAACCTAAAAAAAGCAGCAACTGATAACAAATTTTATGATTTCAATAAATTTATAAAAATAATATTTAGACTAAAATGACAACAAAAAAAAACCCCCCGCAAAGGAACCAAACCAACAAACATGTTGTGATTGTATGGTTAGAATATGTAAGGAAACAAACATGTTGCACCATTGTTACTTGAATAATTTGATTAGTAATTAATGACTTTCCTAATTATATATGCACCCATATGTTTAATTGAGTGATCTAACTCTTGACTAATTAATCTAAACCAATGACTCAATGAAATGACCCGGCCACGTATGTGAGATTTATTTGCAACAAAGATGATGTTATTGTTATTGCTAATGTAAACGTAAATATATGTATTAAAAATAGGGTTTACTAATGATTAAAGAGATTTATTTACAACAAAGATGATGTTATTGTCATTGCTAATATAAATGTAAATATATGTATTAAAAATAGGGATTGTTAATGATTAAAATATTACAAAAACTAACTAAGAACCTGTGGGAAAGAATCTGTCTTGTCAATATTATGTGCATGAGGAGCGATCTTCTCTTGAGCAAATTGCTCAACACCTTCTTTGAACTGTCATGACAACAACAAATTATATTACCACTCAACTTAATTTATCATTCAAGTAGCTCGGTCTTGTTAAATTAATCTCCCCAAAATATACCGGGTTAACTAGAGAAGATTAACGTGTAACATTTTTATCAAACGAGTTAAAAACTCTAAACAGATTACAACGGTATGTACGTAGTATCTTAGAACATCTTAAATATTAAAAAAAAAAATACATCGTTATAATTCTATTAGTAGACTTTTAAGCATTATTTGGAAATTTTCTTTTTCAAAATTAACCAATTTCAACACAAACTAGCTAAATAACCTCATTTGTTAGTTCATAATTTGTGTGATCATGTGTTTAAAGACGGATCAAATTCAAGCAGTTACATTGGTTCTAAACATAATTTATTTGTTTTGTCTAGAATCTATAAGACTATAACTAACCCACATAATTTGTCAATCTCATAAACGAAGTTGTATATATGCTATATATTCCCAAAGAAAGAAAATTACCCGTATTTGTGTTTCATCGAATAGCATGGATGTCGAGAAATAAGAAACAATAGTTCTACGTCCCGATGCAGTTGCTCCATGGACTGCAATAGATCTCAATCCCCTTGCCAATCTCTGCATTGTCTTTGGTTTATCAACAAACAGAATTTGATATGTCTACTGAATTAGATTGAATCGTGAGACAAACATATTATATAGGATCAGATTATGCAGCCAATATTTATTTATTACAATTTGACCATGAATCTAATAGGTTTGTGCAATTAATCTAATATTTTAATGTACATATGCCTGCTAATTAGTTGTATTTCTTTGAATGCGCCTGCCATCCAATAAAATAAATAGGTAAATTGCAGAATTTGAGAAACTATGAATTAGTTTTCTTAACTTAAAAAATTACATTGAAACTTTTTATAATTAATTATAATTAATGTTGTTTTTATTATTATTGCAATTATTATTAAATAATAAACTAATCTAAAAACTAAAAATAACAGTAAAATTAATTTAACGTAAAAGATATAAATAAATAGTATGAATTATTAATTATTATTATTATCAATTAAAAGCTTAAAAAAATAGCAATTTAAGTTGGTAAACCTTTTATAAGTTATAAAACAATTTAATTTCTACCTTAATTTACATCAATCAAATTGTAGAAACTCTTGCTTATGGCCTTTATGAGAGCATGAGACTATGATTAATTGATTATTGAAAATCTTGCCATTCAAATGTTATTTCTTTTAAGATAAAATATATTGGTTGAACTTTAAATAGTTGATCATGAAAATCCATAATAAACATCAAACTCATCGATAATGTATTAAATGAAGGTGATTTGTACAACGTATTTTTGACACATATAGCAACTTTAATTAAAATGATTATTTTATCTATAGTCATATTTTTATCATTTTTATGTTGTATCTCTAAAAGTAATGATGAACTTATTATTTTTAGATAAACTTGTTGTGTATAGTAAAAATGTGTTGTGAAAAAATTATCTAATTACTTTTTATTGTATGTGACAAGTACTGGTCAACATATTTGGTAAGGGGTTTTAAAAAGTTAAAAAATTGTTTTTCATTTTGAAAACTTTATTGACTGAGCGTTTGGTCATATTTTCAAAAGCTATTTATAAAACAGTAAGGTCATCGGAAGTAGCCCGAGTTTGAAAAAAATATAATTAATATGTTACAATAGTTATAAATTTGATTGAACTCCTAATTTTTTTATACAGCAACAAAATATATCAACACTAAACCTCTGACACCCATTTGATATGAGGGTGATATGTAAGTGAGAGGTCACGGGTTCGACTCTCGTCGGACACAAGCTGAAATTTAGGTGAAAAAAGTAAGTTTTAAATTCCTCACTTGAGGCAAATGAGTAGTTTAAGAGTAAAAGTATACTAGTTTGCCATTTACACGTTTTTTAAAAGTGTATAAAAGTTAAGTAAATTGTTTACGCACATAAACGTGTTTAAGATTGTTACACTAATAAGCATGCATGAAAATATATAACAAAATATCTTAATTATCACATTCAAAATTATAAAGAAAAAGTTCACATTTATGATTGAGGACAAATTTTTATCTTTTTATACTTAAAAGTGTAGAGACCAATTTGTCACATTCAATTTCCTCACGCTTACTTTTATGCGGACAAATTAGGTGTGACAATTTGATTTCCATACCTTTAAGTGTGGACAAATTATTAGTTTGTCTGCATTTATACGTGCGAACTTATTTTTAATACAATTTTGAGTATAAAAACTCCATTGTTGTCTAAAATTTGTCTACACTTATAATTGTAACTAACATTTACATCATTATAAGTGCGAATAAACATAAAAATAAATTTACATCCTAAATTTAGTGTAGAACCGTAGAACCAATATCGTCCATAGACTAGATTAATCTAATGGTCTTGATTAAAACCATAATGTTTGGAATTAGTGAAAAAAAGATTGTCATTAGTGATTTTTTAATTCTCAATACCGAAATAAGTCGGGTAGTGCCCGCGATGGACTTGCCTTTCCGGCTAAGTGCTTGACTTCAGGGGTAAAAAAGGAATAGACTGGAAACAGCAAAAAAATTGGCATTAGTAAAATAAAAATCGTTTTTCTTTAAATTAAAATAACATTAATATGATTAATTGTTAAATCAAAAAAATTATACCATAAAAACGAGAATTTTATACTCTTTAAAACGAGACCGGTCATGATATATTTTTTTCGAAAAAATTTTACGTGTTTATTTTTCGTAAAAAAAAAAATTTACCCAGACCACGATGCAATGTAGCATGGCCGATATCATTCAATGTCGAATGAATACTTGATATCGTATATTCAACGGCGATGCAACACTGCATGTACATTCAAAATTAACAGAACCAAAATAATGGTCAAAATTAGTAGTCAAAAGTTGGTTGATTTAATGAGAACAGTAATGATATATTATTTTAGAAAAAATTTTACGTGTTTATTTTTCGTAAAAAAAATTACCCAGACCACGATGCAATGTAGCATGGCCGATATTATTCAACGTCGAATGAACACTTGATGTAGTATATACAACGTCGATGCAACACTGAATGTACATTCAAAATTAACTAGACACAAAAATAATGGTCAAAATTAGTAGTCAAAAGTTGGTTGATTTAATGAGAACAGTAATGATATATTTTTTTCGAAAAAATTTTACGTGTTTATTTTTAGTAAATTTTTTTTTACCTAGACGTCCATTCAATGTATTATATAGAGATCATTCAATTTCGAATTACAGTTTATATCACACATTCAACGTCGAAGTAATACAATATATCATATATCATACACTGCATGTCCATTCGATATTAAAAGAGTAAAAAATGGTCAAAATGTGCAGTCAAACTTGGTAGGCTACTATTAATTCAATGTTAATTGCATAATTACCATCTTATCCCTAGTGTTATATTATAATCCAATGGTTTAGATTGGTTCTATAGTTCTACACTAAATTAAGGTTCTGCAATGATCTCAACCCTGTATATATATATATATATATACAGGGTTGGGATCATTGCAGAACCTTAATTTAGTGTAGAACTATAGAACCAATCTAAACCATTGGATTATTATATAACACTAGGGATAAGATGATAATTATGCAATTAACATTGAATTAATAGTAGCCTACCAAGTTTGACTGCCCACTTTTGACCATTATTATGGTTCTGTTAATTTTGAATGTACATGCAATGTTGCATCGACGTTGAATTATATCGGTCATGCTACATTGCATCATGGTCTGAATAATTTTTTTTTTTACGAAAAATAAACACGTAAAATTTTTTCTAAAAAAATATGTCATTACTGTTCCCATTAAATCAACCAACTTTTGACTACTAATTTTGACCATTATTTTTGTTCTGTTAATTTTGAATGTACATGCAATGTTGCATCGACGTTGAATTATATCGGTCATGCTACATTGCATCGTGGTCTGAATAATTTTTTTCTAACGAAAAATAAACGCGTAAAATTTTTTCGAAAAAAATATGTCATTACTGTTCCCATTAAATCAACCTACTTTTGACTACTAATTTTGACCATTATTTTGGTTCTGTTAATTTTGAATGTACATGAAGTGTTGCATCGACGTTGAATTATATCGGTCATGCTACATTGCATCGTGGTCTGAATAATTTGTTTTTTACGAAAAATAAACGCGTAAATTTTTTTCGAAAAAAATATGTCATTACTGTTCCCATTAAATCAACCAACTTTTGACTACTAATTTTGACCATTATTTTGGTTCTGTTAATTTTGAATGTAAATGCAGTGTTGCATCGACGTTGAATTATATCAGTCATGCTACATTGCATCGTGGTCTGAATAATTTTTTTTTACGAAAAATAAACACGTAAAATTTTTTCGAAAAAAATATGTCATTACTGTTCCCATTAAATCAACCAACTTTTAACTACTAATTTTGACCATTATTTTGCATCTGTTAATTTTGAATGTACATGCAGTGTTGCATCGACGTTGAATTATATCGGTCATGCTACATTGTATCGTGGTCTGAATAATTTTTTTTTTACGAAAAATAAACGCGTAAAATTTTTTCGAAAAAAATATGTCATTACTGTTCCCATTAAATCAACCAACTTTTAACTACTAATTTTGACAATTATTTTGGTTCTGTTAATTTTGAATGTACATGCAGTGTTGCATCGACGTTGACTATACGATATCAAGTGTTCATTCGACATTGAATGATACCGGCCATGCTACATTGCATCATGGTCTGGGTAATTTTTTTTTTTACGAAAAATAAACACGTAAAATTTTTTTCGAAAAAAAATATATCATGACCGGTCTCGTTTTAAAGAGTATAAAATTCTCGTTTTTATGGTATAATTTTTTTGATTTAACAATTAATCATATTAATGTTATTTTAATTTAAAGAAAAAGGATATTTATTTTACTAATGACAATCTTTTTGCTATTTCCAATCTATTCCTTTTTACCCCTCAAAGAATTAAAACATCACTAATGTCAATCTTTTTTTCACTAATTCCAAACTTTGTGGTTTTAATCAAGACCATTAGATTATTCTAATCTATGGACGATATTGGTTCTACGGTTCTACACTAAATTTAGGTTCTGCAATGATCTCATCTATATATATATATATATATATATATGTGTGTGTGTGTGTGCGCGCGCGCGCGCGCGCGCGCGTGCGTGCGTGCGTGAAAAAGTTGAAAGATACCCATTAAAATAGTTTATGGTTTTTTTTCTTATTCTATGAATTTTTAACGTGGCATAATATTTTATGATGCGATTTTATTTATGAATTTTTTAATTAGTAAAAGATTTTTCTTTGAATAATCCTATTGACTTTAACAAATAGAAAGTGGTTTGTACACAACCAGATTTTTTTTTGACACAACAAAATAAAATTATATATTACACGATGTATAAACTGAATGTATATATTGTTGCAGATGATAAAAGTTGTTATGTACATATTACTTCCATTAACATTATTATGCACTTTCATAATTGTAAAAAGTTTGTACACGGTATAATTTTATAAAATCGGTCTCTTTAAAAATGAAAAATAATTAATTGTGAACAAAGTGAAAGTTTCTAAATCTTTATTTTTGCACTTTCATAGTTGTAAAAAGTTTACACATTGATAAGATTTTATAGCATTTGTCTCTTTAAAGTGATAGAAAAACATTGTAAATGAACCGAAAGTTACTAAATTGTATATTATTGACCTTAATTTAATACTCTTTATTCATATAACTGTTCAACAAATATCTAATCTAACACATAAAATATAAGTATCACACATAGTATCTACTTTTCAATAAATTTTTATATATAATACACAAGCTACAAAAAGCTATGACTATTCATTAATTTTATAGTACTCATTAGTTAATTAATTGATTGATTAATATAACTACCCTACCTTTTTAAGTATTATATGTTTAATTCTTAGTATTATTCATTGATTTATTAGTTAAAATATAAATAAATGATTATATTTCTATTAGATTATTGAATATTTTCGTAATTTTATCACATTGAGCAAATCTAAAAATGTAAAAATTTAATTGGAAGCACAAAGCATATTACAAAAGTTAATTTGTGGATTATTTTTATAATTTACGTTAAACCATCCATATAAATGTCATTGTTGTTTTTGAAGTAAGCTATATATACAAAGTGACTTTATGGTGTACATGATGATTACTATTAATTTGATACATATAATACATATAATATATTTTTAATGTTATTATCAGATGAAAAAATCAAATTGATACAAACTATGCTCAGGGCCGGTCCAAAGGTTTTTAATGCCCAGGGCGACCAACAAAAAAAATGCCCCATACAAATACCTAAATAAAAACACAAATCATTTTTTTAGGGGTTTGGAACCTAGTCAAGCTAGGCGATAAAACCTGATCAAAACATACAAATAAGATTTATAAAATAAAAGACTACTCAAGCATAGAACGATAAAACATGATCAAAACAACAATAAGCCGTAAGCAAGAAACACCAACAATCTGCAAATATCAAACAAAAAGCAACAATAAAAAAAATATCAAACATATACATTATCAACAACAAAGAACTTGCAAATTGCAATCCTAATTGACAGCAACCAATTTGAAAGAAAATTGTGAAATAAGCATTCAAATAGCAAAATGAAATAAGCATTCAATTTGAAAGTCTACAATCATCCCTTTGATAAAAACAGTAAGCATAACTCAATTTGAAAGTCTACAATCATCCCTTTGATAAAATATTAAACAAATACATTATCAACAACAACCAACAACTAAGAAAGTTTGTAAATTTCAATCCTAATTGTCTAATTGACAGCAACCAATTTGAAAGCAAAATGTGAAATAAGCATTCAAATAGCAAAATGTGAAATAAGCATTCAATTAGAAAGTCTACAATCATCCCTTTGATAAAAACAGTAAGCATAACTCAATTTGAAAGTCTACAATCATCCCTTTGATAAAATATCAAACAAATACATTATCAACAACAACCAACAACTAAGAAAGTTTGCAAATTGCAATCCTAATTGCCTAATTGACAGCAACCAATTTGAAAGCAAAATGTGAAATAAGCATTCAAATAGCAAAATGTGAAATAAGCATTCAATTTGAAAGTCTACAATACCTTATTCACAGTCACGTGTCACGGCTGTCAGCAATCCCTCTCCACTCCAATCACGGATGTCGGCTATCTGAGAGATTGTAATCACGGCTGTCGGCCTCTCTCCGCCTCTCCAGTCACGGCTCACCACTTATTCACGGTTGTAGACTTGTAGTCTTCAATCACAGATTGTAAAGCACTAACTTAATTTAAGCAAGAAACTAACTGATTGATTTTTAGCAAGCGTTCAAGAACATTTGAGCAATGATCGATTGTCGATTGGAAAGGGAGAAGTGCTGAAATGAGAACCAGATTTTCGAGGATCGGACCATATATCAATAGATTGAAGGCTTTGAAGCAACAAGTTGGTCGTAGACCCTCGTCCGCTCGTCGTTTTCGATTTCCAAGGGCAAGGAGACACTCCATCTTCTGCTGGCTGATTCGTCTTCTGCTGGCCGATTCGATTTCCAAGGGCAGAGCCGCTAGTCCCCTCGTATTCTGCTGCGATTCCTAAGCTGCTACTCCCGCTAGTCTCGCGTCTTCCCTGATCTGCGATTCCCTATTTTTCTTTAAACCGTTCACTACCTAGGTCTTGGACTGGGTGCAGATATGGCCCAATTGGATTAAAATTGAGCCTAGTAATGGGTATCTCAGCCCAACAGAATGATGCCCCCAAAAAATTAACAATTTTTGTTGCCCTGGGCCTAAGCCCAGATTGCCCATATATATGGGCCGGGCCTGACTATGCTTATCAAGTTTTATAATACCTTTTATACATGTACATTTTATAATTATGTTTATACAATGCCTTTAAACTCAAATCTACAACTTTATTAAAAGTTAGTAAAATAACAAACCATTAAGAAGCCCTTTTAAATCACTCATAAAATACATGTTATTGTCATCAAGTCATGTGAATTTCTTGTTTTTTTTTTCCAAATACTAATAGACTAGGAAAAATTAAAAATAAAAAATAATAAAATAAAATAATAGCCGGGTGCATCGCACGGGCCTTTTGACTCATATAGACGAATTCTTAAGGGGCCTTTATACCTCTTACAAACCCTCTCAGCTCGTCGCTTTTAAGTCGGTCTTTATAACTTCACATTTAAAGATTCCTTTCAATACAAAACCACTCCTTAACGGCCTTTTAAAACTATTATTACAACGGGTCTTGTTTGTATTAGTGTGCATTTATTTTTGCCTATCGCTCATACTCCATCTTAAAGCATGCTTATGTTGACCAAAATATAAACCTTTGTTTTTTGGATTTTAAGATGTAATGGTGCTTAACTGATCTTTTTAAAATTCGGTGAACCCACCACGATTGTCAAATATTTTAATGTTTTACATAACATTTTGGAAATATTCAGTGTCGGTCCTATCATATTTGAGGCCCGGGGTATATACTTAAAAATGCCCTCTATATATAAAAGCAAAATTCGTATAAAAAGTTACCATTAAATAATATTGAGAAAAAAAACGCTATATTTTTTATTCGTAAGATTATAAATTGGGCAAAAATTGCATACAATTTTAAGTTATATTTTTATTAGTAAATTGAGAAATAAAAGTTTAAATTTTGAATGATTCATAATATAAACAGTAAACATACGGTCAAAAATAAATAGCATCCCAAGAGATAAATACATGTTCTCATTAGTATTTTTAATAGTCGTATAATAAATAACATAATCACGTAATAAACAAAAATAAAAAAACAAACTCATTGAAAAAAAGTATAAATATTGAATTGATTGATAATATATTAATTATTAATATAAAGTAAATAGACGATATTTGTAGAGTGATGGGATATAAAATAAAATAAAAATGCACTCAATGGGATTCGAACCCATGCTATTGGAATCCCAAGATAAAATAACTATCAGTTGAACCAACACAATATTTATGCTTTTTGTCGCCCAAAAATCATATAAACTAATACTAGACACATGGACTATATTAACATATAAATTTTTTTGGGCCCCTTATTGTGAATTGAGCCCTGGGCGGTGGCCCAGGTGGACCAGGCCCAGGGCCGGCCCTGGAAATATTTAACGAAATTAAAAATATATATAACATTAATCACAAATTAAAAAAATCGTAATATGCATTTATTTTCGCCTAAATGTAATATGATTTAATATATAATTGTTGGGCTTAATTTTTATTTCTTGCTATTACTCCATCTTAGAAAATGCTTATATATGTTGATCAAAATATTAAATACAAACCTATGTTTTTTTTTTATTTAAAAAATGTAATGGTGCTTAACTGATATCTAGATTTAAATGTTTTACATAACATTTTGGAAAAATATTTAACGAAATTATATAAATTATATTAATCACAACTTAAAATGTCCAAATATGCATTTATTTTTTGGCGTAAGTTTAATTTAATCAAATATAATTGTTGGGCTATAAATTCATTTCGAGCTCATACTCCATCTTAAAGCATGCATTTGTTGACCAAAGAACAAAATATACAAACCATTAATTGTTTCTTGGAGGGTTTATTGCGGAAAAAATAAATATGTTCTATAATTTTATCATTTTCATTTTTTTCATATTATTTTTTTTCAAAAAAGTTCTCAAGTTAATTTTTTTTTTCTTCTAGTTTTGTGAAATTTGACTATTAACGTCCGAATATATATAATTGGTAAACCAGTATTTTAAAAGCTGAAAACCGGATTCTAATAGTCAAATTTCACTAAACAAAAAAACTTAATTGATGACTATTCTGAAGAAAAATAATATGAAGAGATAAAAACGCAAAAAACGTGAAAATATGTTCCTTTCTCTTTCTTGTATTTAAAGAGATAATTCCCTTTCCCTTTTTTGTATTCTTGTAGTGGTTTCCTTTCAGAAATTTCTTTAAAAGTAAGATTGTAATAAAAAAGTTAATTATAAATATTAAAAATATATATAGAAGAGCAAGATACAAATCTATGTAACAATATGCTACTTTAATTTACCGATTTATGCAACAAAGTAAATCTTTTTTTTTTAATCAATCAATACAATTAAAATGTAATTATTAACCATTGTATCCAATTAATTTGTTATATATTTTCCTTTGATACAATTTACCTACTTTTTAAAGACATTTTTATGCAAGTATTTAAAAGCTAGTGTATATTATTATAAATGAATATAAATTTCTTGATAAATTGATCGAACGACCAAAAAAAAAAAAAGGAAAAAAGAGATTAAAATGGCATTCTATTTAATAATTATAATAATTTTTTTGGTCTAGAAAAAGGGAAAACAATCATGAATTTGTCATGCAAATAGAAGTAGTTTTTTCTTGGGTCATATTTAAAAAATTTATTGTAATTTTATAGTTTTAACAATTTAGTTTATCAGTATTCTTTTTACTATTTTGGGTCTTTCTCCTTACGTTGATTTTTCTTATTGAGACGATGAATTTCATTATCGGTAACCGGTTGTTCACGTTAAAAAATTGAAGTGACACTTTAGTTTAGTGTTCTTGTCAAAAAATATTATGTTTTTATTTCTTTATTAGTTTGGTCAGTAGACTTTTTTTCTGTTAACAAATTAACAATAAAATGATTTACATTAAAACCTGATATGAATGTATACGTGTTAGGAAAACTTTTCTTGTTGTATCTCCTCCTTGGAGCTTCGTGATCGATTTTGGAATAAACTCTGCTTAAAAAACATGCATTCTATAATGAATTGATTTACTATAAAAATAATGTCTAAAAGACATGAACGGTTTTTTCTAATATAAACCTTAAAGTAAAGTATGATATTAATTTTTTTTTTTTAGCATGAAACAAGTTATCGTTAAGGAACTTTAGGTTGCGTTTAGTTAACGAAAACTAGTCATTTTTCAATTTCAGTTTTCAAGTTTTAGTTTTTAGAAAAAAACAAGGGTTTCTATGAAAAGTGAAAACTTGTTTAGATGATGAAGTTTTAGTTTTAAGAAATAGGATAGGTTATGAAAAAGTAAGAGAGAGAAAGAGAGTATTATAAAAAAATAGGGTAGGTAATAGAAAAGTAAGAGAGAGAATATGAAAAGTAGTGTTTTAAAAAGTGAAATGAAAAATTATGAAATTGTTGTTAAGTAAACAATTTTTCATTTTTGTTGAAAAGTGAGATGAAAATTTTGGAAATTTTCATAAACTAAACGCGCCCTTAAAGTTTCAATAAGTAGTGATGATAAATAATGTAAAGACATAATTACTAACAAAATAATGTTATATAAAAACTTGATGATTTGGTTTTAATATTAAACCTTTTTCTTTTATATTTTTCCCATAAAAGTTTAAGCAACAAAAGAGTTGCACATGACCATTTGGTGGATGATGGAACACAAAGTATTATGTATTATTTGTATTTGATGGTGCATGAATACGTTCGGTTCTCAAATATCATACAAACAAACAAAACAATAATCTCAAACCTTTTTAGTTTGAATTACAACATTTGTGACACCATTAGGGGTGTAAATAAGCCGAGCTACTCGTGAGCTACTCGAGTTCGACTCGTTAAAAGCTCGAAAGTGATTCCAATTGACCATTCTAAAATTATTCAAGTATATATTATGATCTACGTTTTGTAACTTCCTTTTGCTACCGTTTAACTTATGAAATAAAATTTAAAAAAATTTCAATTTTTGTCGTGTTTAATGTGGAGGGAGGCATAAGACATGATATTTAGAATGAGCAAATTAATGATGTGTTGGAAATGTTGGAATCTAGATTAAATAATTACAACGACTACAGTTGTAATCAACTCGTGACTCTATCGAAATCCTAAAATTTCAAGTTGTAACTCAACTAGTAAGAGTCATGATCAAAATTAAAAAATAATATTTAATATATAATAGACATGCATGTAAACAAAACATAGGTAACTAACAATATTGTATAAAATCTTAAGATTAACTAATATTATAGTAATATTGTACCCAAACCAAATTAATTATATCTTTAATCACTAATTAAATTCCTTCAGACACAAATATAAAACATACTAGTCATGACGGCCCGTGCGATGCACCGGGCTATTGATTTTGTTATTTAATTCCTATGTAATTATTAGAAACGTATCTTTATAATGACCACTACTATATAAACTCTAGATTGAGTAATTTACAAAGGATAAAATGTTGTGAGATATATACTTAATTGATTTCAAATTTTTATAGCAGCAATTTAGGAATACCAAGTTATAAAAAAAACAAATACTTTAATTTAAAAAAAAACAACCGTTTATAAAAATTTGTTTACGTTTTTATGACTATTTGTTTGAGGGGATATAAAAAATGTTTAAGTTTGAAATAAAAAGGAATAAATTACTATGTGATTGTGAGATTTTTTAAATTTTGAATATCAATATATCATGAACCTAGCCAATTAATATATTTAAGAATCATTATGTTAGTACCCTTACATAATATTCAACAAAAGTTAAGTAAATGATTAATGCTATTGTTTATTAATAAATTATATTAACTAAAGTAACTAATACTTTAATTTATCGCATATAACTCAACTTTTATGTCAACAAATTTAAAAATACAATACATACACATGTTTACACCAATATTATGTTACAATAAGATTTTGTATTTCGTGGTATTTTTTATATTTTAGATTTCATTTTGCTTTGATATTTTAGACATTTATTACGTGTAATTTATATTTATTTTGGAGACTTTGTATATAAAAAATAAAGAGTTAAGAATTCATATATACATAACACAAATAATGATCGCGTTATAATTCATTCTTTTTACAAAATATGCAATGAAAATTACGTGCAATTTATAAGAACTATTTATTTTTATATCTTTTATTGTTATTTATTCATTAGTGATACAAAATACAAAAGTTGATGCTATTAATGATAAAGAAATTAATAATGTTTCCATAAATGATAAAAATGTAAAAAAAAATTATTGTTATTGTTAGCAATTGGCATTTGGTATTTACTTAAATTAATATCTAGAATGTTATTCAAAACGGTCATAAATTAAACTTTATCTTTATTTAATTATTTGATGATTGAAATATTCGTTAAATGAAGTTATACCATCTAAAATTTTAATTATTAATTGATTAAAAATTAAAAATCAAACAGATAACTATCTTAAATAATTATATATTAATTAAATATAAGATCATTGTAATTTATTTTTAAGTATTTAACTAATCTTAAATAAATTATTATTAATAATTTATTTCATATTTATGTCTTTTGGTTAATTATGCTACGAACGTATGATAATTTTGTTAACTACTTAGTATGATGATTTATTTTAATTAAATATGATAATTTTATGGAGACTCAATTTTATTAAAATAAAAATGAAGAATTAAACGAACACCATAAATTATAATGCTCAACTCTTTTAGGTATAGGCTCCTATATTTGTGTGCTCCAATGACAACAAATTTAAATTACATATATATCATGCATTTTATAATTAGAACAAATAATCTTTTATAACGTAAGTTAATATTTGAATTTATTAACTTAGTTACGATACATGTGTAAATACTATTTTAAGAAGTATTATCTAATTAGTGGTCATACCTTAATCATTAGAAATATGTGCATATTAAATTTATTTTTTGGCTAATTAATAGATATTATTGTATGTTTTTAGTTGTAACTAACACAATCAAGATCATATGCCAAAAAAATTAATGATGGGCTAAATGGTTTAGATACAAAAATATGACGTTAATATTATAATTACTGAAAAAAATATTAAATATCACGATATTCTTTCATGCACATTTGCAACTCGTTAAAGAATGTAATATAGAAGGAAATATGTAAAATAATAAGTTCTGGAAAAAAAAGCTAGGGTACTACTTATAATTAAGTAATTAATTCATTGTGAAAATGAGATGTAATTATAGAGATAAAATGTTATGAATGAAATTTAATATAAAACAGTTGAAGAGACATATAAACTTATTGATTGATCGTATTAAATTAACATATATGATGATAATGATGATAATTTCATTTTAACATTTATTTTATCATAATAATAAAATATAATATAGTTGACAACAGTAATCATAATAATAATAATAATAATAATATTAAAAGCATTAAAACTTTAAATATATATAACTATTATATTTACAAAAATAGAATAAATAAATTATTAATAAAATGATTGATGATATTCGAATGAAAAGGTTAACGAAAGAGTTGTTATGATAATTAATTATTTACGTGTCTATGACTTGTACATCGAGTTGTATTAGTTGAACTTTTTTTAAATATCTTAATTATTGATTTATTTTAACTTATCATTATTTATACTTATTAACTTATTTTAGTTTACAATTTTTAAAAAATAATAATAACTATTAGTGTTATGACACAAACTTTTATTATTTTGTAACATATATACAATTAAGTTAATAATAAGTATCAAATCTCAATATACTCTAAAAATTTTAAATTACTAAGATAGTAGTAAAATAGATACTTTTTATTTTATGTTACATAGTAAATTAGAAATATTTTAGTAAAATAAGAAAACATTTTATCTTTGATTTTGTATACAAAACATTTTAAATGAATATTTTTAAACAATTAGAATTTTTGAGATATAATTTGTTAATAATGAACCATTAATCATGTATATCATGTGATTTTGATTAATGTATAGTGAATTAGTGACAACCATGTCTAACAAAACTATGTAAAAGACATAGAAATAAATATGATATTTATACGATTGTCATAAACATTATTTTTAAAACTATTAAAATACAAACAAATGCATATGTGGAAGTGCATAATTGATTTAAAAGAAACATTTACGAAAATAAAAATTATAAATAGTAAATACATTAGAAGTGAATTTTTAACTACCGACATGTTCATTGTGTTCCTTTCTTCATCATCCTGAAAATATAAAAATTATGCCATAAAAATATTCTTCTAAAAAACAACACATACATATATAAAAGTGTGTGATTGATGAAAAACATGTGAAGTTGAAACAAATACATACCCCCTGAGCAAGAAAATGTTGGACGAATTCTCTTGTGCGAATACGTAGGACAATATCAAACACCGTCATGGTGATGTTTGTTCTACTCTCGTATTTCTTTATCATTCATTTATGCTAAAAGCTACTACAAATGTAAGAATTTAAGCACAATATGTTTTAGGAATGATGTACTATGTTATTTATAATAACATATTAAATTGATTGTGTAAATGAGAAACAATTCAAGAGACACATAAGTTATGAATAAAATTAAATTGAAGCATTTGAAGAGTCATTATGTTATTGATTGACCCTCTTAAATTAATCTAAATAATTATAGAATAGTGATAAATTAAATTAGTTAATAATAATAATATTGTTTATATATATATATATATATATATATATATATATATAGATTGAGGTTCTATGGGGCACCATATGCATCGGGAACCAAATGGGAACCAAAAATGCATTGCTTGTTTACAAATGGTGCATTAAGGGCATTTTGGGAATGTTTAATAATATATTGTTAAATTATAAGATTTAATTTAATATTTATCATTTATTTATGAAACTAAATAAAATATTGGTTGTTTCAAACATGATGCACAACAACAATGCATCACGACAATGATGAACACATTGAAAACGTTGATGAACACGTTTAAATTTCAGAGATGCATCACGAAATTAACACGTTTAAATGTCGAAATGCATCACGATTTTGGTGATGCATAATGATGGAACAAAGACGAGGATGAATATGGCTGAAATGCATCACGATTTTGGTGATGCATAATGATGGAACAAAGACGAGGATGAATATGGTCGAAATGCATCATGTTTGAAATTGAATTGGATGAAGATGCATCGTGTTTGAAGACGAATCCAATAAATTGGATGAAGATGCATCATCTTTGTTTAGATTCGGATAGAATATTTTCTGAATTCAAGCATCTTTCGATTTTGCCCTTCCGTGCGCGAGAATTTATGCACCCGTGCACCCATTTTCAAGTTAATTACCCTTTTGCCACTGCAATCTGAACCATTAAAATTCAAGATCTAACGGTGCATACAGGTTCCCAAAGTACACAATGCATACAGGTGCCCCATAGAACCTGACCCTATATATATATATATACATATATATATATATATAGATTCAGGTTCAAAAAGGTACCTCTCGAAATCAAGTGCACCCGAAGGTACCAACCTTAAAAAAAAAAATTTTAATTTTTTTTCTCATAACCATGTTTAAGTTAATGTTATACACATGATATATGAATTTCACATACATTCACACTTTCGGTGTCCATAAAAATTATGTGAATGCTCAATGCATATTTATGTGAATGGTCATCCATGTGAATGGTGTGAATGACCATTCACATGATCTTTTTTTATCATTCACAAGATTTATGATGTTGCTTCTTTTGAAAAAAAGTCTTATAATGTTGTCTTATACATGTCTATTCAAAAAAAATATATGTGAATGATCATTCACATTAGGGTACGCTGGGTACGCTGGAATCTCATAGGTACGCTGATGAACCTGATTCTATATATATATACATATATATATATATATATATATATATATATATATATATATATATATATATATATATATATATATATATATATATAAAAGCATTTTATTTATATAATTGAATGAATAAATTTTTTTATAACCTTATAATTAGCTAACTACTTTATGAAATGGATAAAATGACTAATAAAATAATTATTATAATGATATTTATACGTTGTTCTGACTTGTACATCGAGTTTTGTTACTTGAACTTTTTCAAATTCAAGAATTTAGCATTAATATGTTGTATCCTATTATAAGTTGTAATGATATACATCATTTGTATTGTATAGATATGATAAATGTTGTAGATATTTATTTAAAATTAGATGGACTAACTATTTTTAGATATTTAATGAAAATTAACAAAATACTTACTACAATTATTTAATAAAAAATTTTATTAAAATGAAATCAAATAAATAATACTCATATTTATTGCATGAACTCAACTTGTATATAATAGACTCAACATATTATAAAAACAACCAACTAAATACTTACATGTTATGTTAAAATTTTAAAATTACACTAATGCATTGATTTTCTTATTTATTATATGAGATTTGTCATTACATTTATTACATGGAGGACTCAATTTTTATATATACTAGTCATGACGGCCCGTGCGATGCACCGAGCTATTGATTTTGTTATTTAATTCCTATGTAAGTATTAGAAACGTGTCTTTATAATGACCACTACTATATAAACTCTAGATTGAAAAATTTACCAAGGATAAAATGTTGAGAGATATAGACTTAATTGATTTCAAAATTTTATAGCAGCATTCTAGCAATACCAAATTATATAAATACAAATACTTTAATTTAAAAAAAAAAACAACTGTTTATAAAAATTTGTTTACGTTTTTATGACTATTTGTTTGAGGGGATACAAAAAATGTTTAAGTTTGAAATAAAAGGGAATAAATTACTATGTGATTGTGAGATTTTTTAAAATTTGAATATCAATATATCATGAACCTAGCCAATTAATATCTTTAAGAATCATTATGTTAGTACACTTACATATTTAACAAAAGTTAATTAAATGATTAATGCTATTGTTTATTAATAAATTATTATCAACTAAAGTAACTAATACTTTTATTTATCGTATATAACTCAACTTTTATGTCAATAAATTTAAAAATACAATACATACACATGTTTATACCAATATTTATGTTACAATAAGATTTTGTATTTCGTGGTATTTTTTATATTTTAGATTTCATTTTGCTTTGATATTTTAGACATTTATTACGTGTAATTTATTATTTATTTTGGAGTCTTTGTATATAAAAAATAAAGAGTTAAGAATTCATATATACATAACACAAATAATGATCGCGTTATAATTCATTTTTTTTAATAAAATATGCAATGAAAATTACGTGCAATTTATAAGAACTATTTATTTTTATATCTTTTATTGTTATTTATTCCTTAGTGATACAAAATACAAAAGTTGATGACATTAATGATAAAGACATTAATAATGTTTCCATAAATGATAGAAATGTAAATAAATTGTTGTTATTGTTAGCAATTGACATTTGGTATTTACTTAAATTAATATCTAGAATGTTATTCAAAACTGTCATAAATTTAATTTATCTTTATTTAATTATTTGATGATTGAAATATTAGTTAAATGAAGTTATACCATCTAAAATTTTAATTTTTAATTGATTAAATATTAAAAATCAAACAGATAACTATCTTAAATAATTATATATTAATTAAATATAAGATCAGTGTAATTCATTTTTAAGTATTTAAGTAATCTTAAATAAATTATTATTAGTAATTTATTTCATATTTATGTCTTTTGGTTAATTATGTTGCGAACGTATGATAATTTTGTTAACAATTTAGTATGATGATTTATTTTGATTAAATATGATAATTTTATAGAGACTCAATTTTATTAAAATAAAAATGATGAATTAAACAAACACCATAACTTGTAATGCTCAACTCTTTTAGGTATAGGCTCCTATATTTGTGTGCTCCAATGACAACAAATTTAAATTACATAGACATCATGCATTTTATAATTAGAAACAAATAATCTTTTATAACGTAAGTTAATATTTGAATTTATTAACTTAGTTATGATACATGTGTAAATACTATTTTAAGAAGTATTATCTAATTAGTGGTCATACCTTAATCATTAGAAATATGTGCATATTAAATTTATTTTTTGGCTAATTAATAGATATTATTGTATGTTTTTAGTTGTAACTAACACAATCAAAATCATATGCCAAAAAAAATAAATGATGGGCGAAATGGTTTAAATACGAAAATATGACGTTAATATTATAATTACTGAAAAAAATATTAAAAATCACGATATTCTTTCATGCACATTTGCAACTCGTTAAAGAATGTAATATAGAAGGAAATATGTAAAATAACAAGTTCTGGAAAAAAAAAAAGCTAGTGTACTACTTATAATTAAGTAATTAATTTATTGCGAAAATGAGATGTAATTATAGAGATAAAATGTTATGAATGAAATTTAATATAAAACAGTTGAAGAGACATATAAACTTATTGATTGATCCTATTAAATTAACCTATATAATGATAATGATGATAATTTCATTTTAACATTTATTTTATCATAATAATAAAATATAATATAGTTGACAACAGTAATCATATTATTATTATTATTATTATTATTATTATTATTATTATTATTATTATTATTATTATTATTATTATTATTATTAAAATCATTAACATTTTAAATATATATAACTATTATATTTAAAAAAAATAGAATAACTAAATTATTAATAAAATGATTGATGATATTCGAATGAAAAGGTTAACGAAAGAGTTGTTATGATAATTAATTATTTATGTGTCTATGACTTGTACATCGAGTTGTATTAGTTGAACTGTTTTTAAATATTTTGATTATTGATTTATTTTAACTTATCATTATTTATACTTATTAGCTTATTTTAGTTTACAATTTTTTAAAGATAATAATAACTATTAATGTTATGACACAAACTTTTATTATTTTGTAACATATATACAATTAAGTTAATAATAAGTATCAAATCTCAATATACTCTAAAAATTTTAAATTACAAAGATAGTAGTAAAATAGATACTTTTTATTTTATGTATATAGTAAATTAGAAATATTTTAGTAAAATAAGAAAACATTTTATCTTACATATAAACTTATTGATTGATCCTATTAAATTAACTTATATAATGATAATGATGATAATTTTATTTTAACATTTATTTTATCATAATAATAAAATATAATATAGTTGAAAACAATAATCATAATATTATTATTATTATTATTATTATTATTATTATTATTATTATTATTATTATTAAAATCATTAACATTTAAATATATATAACTATTATATTTAAAAAAAAACAGAATAAATAAATTATTAATAAAATGACTGATGATATTCGAACGAAAAGGTTAACGAAAGAGTTGTTATGATAATTAATTATTTATGTGTCTATGACTTGTACATCGAGTTGTGTTAGTTGAACTTTTTTAAATATCTTGATTATTGATTTATTTTAACTTATCATTATTTATACTTATTAACTTATTTTAGTTTACAATTTTTTAAAAATAATAATAACTATTAATGTTATGACACAAACTTTTATTATTTTGTAACATATATACAATTAAGTTAATAATAAGTCTCAAATCTCAATATACTCTAAAAATTTTAAATTACAAAGATAGTAGTAAAATAGATACTTTTTATTTTATGTATATAGTAAATTAGAAATATTTTTGTAAAATAAGAAAACATTTTATCTTTGATTTTGTATACAAAACATTTTAAATGAATATTTTTAAGCAATTAGAATTTTTGAGATATAATTTGTTAATAATGAACCATTAATCATGTATATCATATGTGATTTTGATTAATGTATAGTGAATTAGTGACAACCATGTCTAACAAAACTATGTGAAAGACAAAGAAATAAATTATGATATTTTTACAATTGTCATAAACATTATTTTAAAAGAAACATTTACAAAAATAAAAATTATAAATAGTAAATACATTATAAGTGAATTTTTAACTACCGACATGTTCATTATGTTCCTTTCTTCATCATCCTGAAAATATAAAAATTATGTCATAAAAATATTCTTCTAAAAAACAACACATACATATATAAAAGTGTGTGATTGATGAAAAACATGTGAAGTTGAAACAAATATATACCCCCTGAGCAAGAAAATGTTGGACGAATTCTATTGTGCGAATACGTAGGACAATATCAAACACCTTCATGGTGATGTTTGTTCTACTCTCGTATTTCTTTATCATTCATTTATGCTAAGAGCTACTACAAATGTAAGAATTTAAGCACAATATGTTTTAGGAATGATGTACTATGTTATTTATAATAACATATTAAATTGATTGTGTAAATGAGAAACAATTCAAGAGACACATAAGTTATGAATAAAATTAAATTGAAGCATTTGAAGAGTCATTATGTTATTGATTGACCCTCTTAAATTAGTCTAAATAATTATAGAATAGTGATAAATTAAATTAGTTAATAATAATAATATTGTTTATATATATATATATATATATATATATATATATATATATATATATATATATATATATATATATATATATAAGCATTTTATTTATATAATTGAATGAATAAATTTTTTTATAACCTTATAATTAGCTAACTACTTTATGAAATGGATAAAATAACTAATAAAATATTTATTATAATGATATTTATATGTTGTTATGACTTGTACATCGAGCTTTGTTACTTGAACTTTTTCAAATTCAAGAATTTAGCATTAATATGTTGTATCCTATTATAAGTTGTAATTATATACATCATTTGTATTGTATAGATATGATAAATGTTGTAGATATTTAATTAAAATTAGATGGATTAACTATTTTTAGATATTTAATGAAAATTAACAAAATACTTACTATTGTTATTTAATAAAAAAGTTTATTAAAATGAAATCAAATAAATAATACTCATATTCATTGCATGAACTCAACTTATAATAAATTACACAATGATCATATTTTAGATCAAAATATGTTATTAGTTATTTACTTTATTTAATTTGATTCGTAGAGATATATCTTACTAAATTCCATATAATAAATCATAATGATATTTATTTATATCATGATATTTTATTTTATTTTAATTTGATTTGACAAGTTGAATCATATAACAATAAATTCCATGTAATAAGTTATATTGGTAATTTATTTAAATCAGAATAATTTATATGATCATTATTAAATCAAACTATATTATTTATTTTTAATTTGATACGTTTAGTCAATTTCAATAAATACTAATGTCATAAATGATTTTATGTATAAAGTCTTCCAATTCAATATAATAAATTACACAATGATCATATTTTAGATCAAAATATGTTATTTAGTTATTTACTTTATTTAATTTGATTCGTAGAGATATATCTTACTAAATTCCATATAATAAATCATAATGATATTTATTTATATCATGATATTTTATTTTATTTTAATAGTCATAAACATAATTTAGAAGAAACATTTACGAAAATAAAAATTATAAATAGTAAATACATTATAAGTGAATTTTTAACTACCGACATGTTCATTATGTTCCTTTCTTCATCATCCTGAAAATATAAAAATTATGTCATAAAAATATTCTTCTAAAAAACAACACATACATATATAAAAGTGTGTGATTGATGAAAAACATGTGAAGTTGAAACAAATATATACCCCCTGAGCAAGAAAATGTTGGACGAATTCTATTGTGCGAATACGTAGAACAATATCAAACACCTTCATGGTGATGTTTGTTCTACTCTCGTATTTCTTTATCATTCATTTATGCTAAGAGCTACTACAAATATAAGAATTTAAGCACAATATGTTTTAGGAGATGTACTATGTTATTTATAATAACATATTAAATTGATTGTGTAAATGAGAAACAATTCAAGAGACACATAAGTTATGAATAAAATTAAATTGAAGCATTTGAAGAGTCATTATGTTATTGATTGACCCTCTTAAATTAATCTAAATAATTATAGAATAGTGATAAATTAAATTAGTTAATAATAATAATATTGTTAATATATATATATAAGCATTTTATTTATATAATTGAATGAATAAATTTTTTTATAACCTTATAATTAGCTAACTACTTTATGAAATGGATAAAATAACTAATAAAATATTTATTATAATGATTTTTATATGTTGTTATGACTTGTACATCGAGCTTTGTTACTTGAACTTTTTCAAATTCAAAATTTTAGCATTAATATGTTGTATCCTATTATAAGTTGTAATTATATACATCATTTGTATTGTATAGATATGATAAATGTTGTAGATATTTAATTAAAATTAGATGGACTAACTATTTTTAGATATTTAATGAAAATTAACAAATTACTTACTATTGTTATTTAATAAAAAAGTTTATTAAAATGAAATCAAATAAATAATACTCATATTCATTGCATGAACTCAACTTATATATAATAGACTCAACATTTATAAAAACAACTAACTAAATAATTATATGTTATGTTAAAATTTTAAAATTACACTAATGCATTGATATTCTTATTTATAACATGAGATTTGTCATTACATTTATTACATGGAGGACTCAACTTTTATATATATATATATATATATATATATATATATATATATATATATATATATATATATATATATATATATATATATATATATATATATATATATATATATATATATATAGACTAGTCATGATGGCCCGTGCGATGCACCAAGCTAAATGATTTTTTAATTAAAATATTATGTAAAGATTAGGGACATGTGATTGTTATGGTGTTACTAAATTAAACAAATAAATGAGTTTTGTAGCTACTTCTTTTTACTAAATAAATTAAATCAATGATTCAAAATTAGACATAATTTAAATGTAATAAAAGATTGATATCTACTCGGTAACTCATGTTAGTTTTATGTTATCAACTAAAATAAACTAACTAATAAAATAATTTATTTTGATCTAAGTAATTATCATTATAAGTCATAACAATGAATTTATTGCTATTGGACTCAATTTATCAAATCAAGTTATAATAGAATAATTTATTTTGATTCAAACAAATGGTCATTATAGTTTATTATATGACATTTATTAATATATGGCTCCACTTATCAAATTAAATAAATTAAATAATAAAATAATATATTTTATTTTAAACTATTGAATATTTTAATTTATTATATGTAGTTAAATTACTACAAACATGAAATCATTTATGCTCAACACTGCCATTAATTCATGTGCATTTGATATTTATAAATTGAAAAAAAAAAGAGACAAAAATATGTGTGATTATCAAAAAATATTTTAGTATTGCGTTGGTAATAATAATATATAGTTATATATACCCTAAAACAAAATCATGTCATACAAAAGTGAATTTTAACAGCACTATACTTGTGGTGTTCTTTTTTTTTTCATCATCCTGCAAGTTTAAAATATTATTTCTCAGATCAAAATAAGATTGACTTAGAAAATACATGTTAACATAAAAAGGTTCTCCATAATTCATTTTTTAAAACAACTGAATTTGACAAATACATATACGAAAGTATGTAATTGATTGAAATGAATTAAAAATTAATAACAAATATACACCTGAGAAGTAAATAAATGGTAGATAAATTTTGTAATGAAAAGATAGATGATATTGACCATGACTATGTCAATGTTCGTTCTACACTCATGCTTCTTGATCCTGTAATGATAAAAAAATGTTAGAAACGTAAGAATATGATATTTATTGAGATTGATCATGCATGAGAGATAGAAATGAAAACGGGATAATGTCAAATTTTAGTACGATTTTAGAGTGTCTTGATATTATAGATAAAATGTAACAATCAATATGACATTTATGTGCAACAGGTTACGTTTGAAAATTATGAGAGAATTTCAAAAGAATTGAGCAATCAATATGATATTTATGTGTAATTATAATGTGTACAACATAGGTTATGTTTGAAAATTATGAGAGAATTTCAAAAGAATAAAGCAATCAATGTCATTTATGTGTAATTATAATTTGTACATCATGCATATATTAGTTACCTGAACCTGTTAAAATTCAAGATTTATGCATTAATGTATTGTTTTCACATTTTATGAAATAAAAATATATTAATTTAAACTACAAATAATGCAATTAATTTTAAAGTTTTAAATTATATATATTTTAATTAAATTGTTTTTAAAGGTTATTTGATTAGTTATATGCTTTTGTAAAAACTCTTTAATTAAATATTTTATAAAGTTTATATATAACATGTAATTATATTAGAAGTTTATTTTAATTATTTAATTAAAATGAATATTAATAAGGTATTACATTGAATCTTGTAACTAAAATTCATGTGATAAATAACAATACTATTATGTCAAATTCATTTGAGTTCAAGTAATAATTATTTATATTAAACATGTTGTATCAAAGTTGAGTCCGTTTTAAAATAAAATTTATATACACCAAGTTATTTTATGAAGAATATTAAATTTATTGTTTATATATTTTATTAGTTTAATTTGTTAATTAACTTGTTTTTTAAAGGGTATTTGAGGAATTATATATTTTCATAAAGAGTTCTTTAAAAAATTAAAAATTATATCTTAAAACTTTTCTACAATGTGTAGTAACTATATTTAAAAAAATTATTTTATGTGTTAATTTAAATATATATTAATTGCAAATAATATATTTAATCATAAAATTCTAAATTATATATTTTGTTTGGATTAATTTGTTGATTAACTTATTTTTAAAGGCTACTTAAGGAATCATATATTTTCATAAAAGTTTTTAAAAATTAAAAAAAATGTTTCTTAAAATTTAGGTACAACGTGTAAGTATATTAAAAATTTTAATACATTAATTAAATATATGTTATTACATGTGATTTATGCTATACGACTCAACTTATCAAACTAAATTAAAAATAAACTAATTTTTTAATCTAAATATATAACAATTATATTTTATTATATAGAATTATCCATATACGACTCAACTTATCGAACTAAATAAATTAAATAATAAAATTATACATTATAAATATAAAAAATGATCATCGTAATATATTACATGGAATTAATTACCATAGACATGAAATCATTACCATTTTATGATTCTATAAAGATTAATATATTTGTTAGAAATTTTAAATCTACATATTTCAAATTTTTTCAATATACTATTTACAAATAAAATTCTTAGTCATTTAAAGGAGATTTATGAATTACGTTTTTTGGTAAGATAATTTGGTTATTAAAGATATTCAATTTAAATAAATAAATTAAAATGTAACACATTATTTTTTTTCCCTCTTTGTTAACTTATTTAGATATAAAATAATAAAAGATGTATCTTACATATTAATTTAATGAAATAAATGATTATTATATTCTTAGTATCTTATCTTATCTTTGTGGTGTTTTGAAATAAAATAAAATAAATAAATGATGTATATCATATGTAAATAAATGTTAGTTGACACATGTTGCGATGTTACTAAATTAAATAAATAAAAAATGATTTTCATGATTATTTTTTGGTATCAAACAAATTAAATCAGTGACTTAATATTAAATATTCCTATGATCTACTCGATAACCCATGTTTTTTTTTGTATTAACTAATAAATTTAATTATTTTGATCTAAATAAATTATCAGTATAACTTATTACATGGAATTTATTGTTATATGACTAAACTTATCAAATCGAATTTAAATAAAATACACTATTATGATTTAAATAAATATCATTGTAGTTCATTAAATGGACTTTAGTAACATATGCTGCAACTTATCGAATTAATAAAAGTAATAATAAAATAATATATTTTGATATAAAATATGATCATTGTAATTTGTTATATTGAATTGGAATACTTTATACATAAAATAATTTATGGCATGAGCCTTTATTGAAATGGATTCAACTTATCAAATTAAATAAATTAAATAATAAACAATATAGTTTGATTTATTAATGATCATTGTAATTTTTTAAATGGAATCAAAATGAAATTATTTATGTCATGAATTTATTGATATGGACTCAACTTTTATTTATATATAGACACACACACACACACACACACACAAAAACACATAGATATAGATAACATAAGATGATCTTTATAAAGTTAATGACATGAGCTTCATATAACATAGACTTTAATGATATGGACTTTTGGTAATTATAATGATTAAATATTTGAATTGACACAATTTGTGTTCCTTAACGTATTTTTTTTATTTAGATTATCATATTAGGTACATGATTAAACTTAACTATGCTTATTGAACAAAATATTTTTATATAAATATTATATGTATAAACATATTATCATATGTATAATTTGAATCAAATGATATTTTTTTTATTTAACAATGATATTAAAACTATTTAAAGAATACTTTTATCATAATAATTATATCAAAATTCAATTGACGATTCATAATAGAATAATTATATTAAAAAACTTTCAATTTATAATTTATGTCATTATAAACTTTTAATTACGTAAATAAATTTTTTTAAAATTTTTATTTAGATTTTAGGTCATCTCAAGAGATGTAATATCAAAATAGTGCACTTCAAAAATAAATAAATAATAGAATTATCATATTAGCTATTTAGTCTGTCAACATTTAATATAATTACTCAAATAGTCTAGAAGAAAGCATAAAATATACAAATTAAAAAAATAATATATCGTTTTAAAAATATTATTGAGATAAATTATTATTTATATAAGGAATCAGTGATATAAAACATGGTTTGCAATATTTAAACTACATTAAATAAAAATCAATAACTATATAATAAATTTCTCGATTTAGAATATAGGAGAGCACACATGGCGGTTTATAAAACCAACTAAAATCCGAAACAAAATTAAAATTGAATACGAAATTACCAAAGTGACTCCTATAGACATCTAATATATGTGATTGCCAAAAAAACAAATTCTATTACAATAGCTCTCAACTTTCACAAAACAAACAATTACTTATACTACGAAATTAAAAATAAGCCCTGTGCCACTAACTAATACCTTTATTATTATATGTCTTTCCGCTTAGATGAAACCCAATTAAATTTAAATGATGGATGCTTTTCGAGCGAGAAGTTCTCCGACTCGGTATTGTCACCATCCGTGAATTCCAACAACATCAAATAAGCATATGGAGATGAGTTTTGTGATCCCGCATACGCTTTACTCTTGAACCTTACACTTTCACAACCACTTGCTGTGAAATCATTGCCACCACATGCCTCGTTAGCCGTCATGAACCAAAATTCTTAGCATTGTCGTAGAATTTTCCATCCACCAAGCACTCACAAATTGTTTATAACATGAAATGATGAAAGAATGTGAATGAACAAATGTAACTTTGTTATTTATAGATAAATGATTGACAAATTCATATTTGTGGTAAAATAAAAACATTTAATTGATAAGAAATAATAACCTTAGGATAGATGGAGAGTTTTTACCATTAAGGTAAAATTAATTAAAATTAAGCAACATTAAACCAATATTTAGTATCACATTAAAGCAATTCTTCAAGTTGGAGAAAATGGATAGTCTATTATTATTAAAACAATTATGACATGAATATTTATAACATGAATATTTATGACATGGACTCAACTTTTATATATATATATATATAGATATAGATATATAGATGTAGATATTAGTTGTTAAAAACTTAAATTAAATTAACTTGTTAATTTTCTTATTTATTACATGAGACTTGTCATCACATTTTTGTTTAAGTATATTAATAATACAAAAATTATTATTTTATCTTCTTACCATAAACGACGAAATCCGTACCCATTTGTCTCTCGTGATTATCTTCGACATCCCATTTGCGATATATTATCACTTTGATGGATCATTTCCTCTGTTAGATTTATTATTTCGATCCTAGGAGTTATTTTGTAATATTTATTATCATTGTAATTTGTGTTGTATTTATTTCTATGTAGTTTATGTTTATGTAATAGTGTAGGGGCCAAAGTTGCCAAGTCTTGTAACTTAATTAAAGGAGCCTATAAAAGGCTCCTAGGGTTTACTTTATGAAAAAACACACGGTTGACAATTTGAATCACTTTCCAGCCGCCACTGTTCCATCAACATTCAAAAACATTCATCTTGTCTTTTCTTTATTACAACACATTTATTGAGCTTGTTTCTTCATGTGTTTGATGAGAAAATCATTGAGGTGCTGAATATATACGGGATTGCATAATAACAATTGGTATCAGAGCTCAGAGTGGTGGATTTAAACTGATTTCTTTCGGATTCTGCTGGGTTTTGTTCATGTTCTTCGAGTTCTTCCATTTTCAACCGGTTAGATCTTCATTTTCCATGTTTTTTCGTCTTTCTTGTGTTATAATGGTTCTATAAACATCACATTATCATTATCTACTGATTTTAAACTCATTTACTTCCATATCTTTGTTAAAATCATCAAGAATCGACCCATTTTAAGCTTGAAAATATGGGTTTTTTAAGTGGGTTTTTCACGTGTTCATGCTAGTTTTAAGTGTTTTTTAGGTTGTTTTAAATCACCAAAAGTGTGTAAAATAGTTTATAAATCATTTAGAACTGTTTTTAGGCATTAAAACTGATAAATATCGAATTCTGCCCATTTTGCCTAAGAAAAACGTAAAAACCTGCTGTATTTCGGATTACATACTGTAGCATTTCGGACCACATAGGCACCAAATTCGGACATCACAATCATCCTAATTCGGACCATACTTAGGTGAATTTCGGACCACCCATAAGCCAATTTCGGACCACAATTCGGTCCAATCCGAACTTCGGACCATCCGAAGTTCAGGAAAGGCTTTCCATTTTTCACTGATTGGGACTTGTTCTTAAATTTTTCAATTTCGGATCACACCATTTCGGACCATCCGAATTCGGTCCTTCCACTGTCCCTATTTCGGAACAATCATATTCGGCCATTTCACTGTTTATCCGAATTCGGTCAATAGGTCCATCCGAACTTAGTTCATCCGAATTTGGTCCCCCCAAGTACTACTTTCATCCGAATTAGGACATACTCCGAATTTGACCTTCATCCGAACCATATCTGTCCGAATTACTGTGCACCCATCCGAAATCAGGCCATCCGAATTCGTACCATCCGAATTCTCTTAACCCATCCGAACCACTATTCATCCGAAATCACCCCATCCGAAGCAACCCATCCGAATTCATACCATCCCAATTCGGTTACCCCATCCGAAACACTGTTCATCCGAAATCAAGCATCCAAATTCAGAATATTCTGTTTTCAGTCCAACCCATCCGTGTTCAGTTTCCACCTCTAAGATCTCCATATTCTTAATCAGCACCTATACTCATAATGTCTCGTGAAGCTCTTGTACTCGGATCTGAGAACAGACCACCAGTTCTCTATCCCGATGAGTACGAGCAATGGAAAGCCCGGTTCCTGAAATTCGTTGGAATGCAACCTCGCGGGAATCTGATGCTTCAATCAATATCCGAAGGACCCGTCATCTACTATAGAGAGATAGCTGCCAGACCCGAGGCTGACCCTCCTGTCCTAGCCTCAAAAGTTGAAAGAGAGCCGGCAAATGATGCCGAGAGGGATCGCCAGCACGCTGATAAGAGGGCAGAATACCTGATTTATCAAGCCCTCCCCACTGATATTTTGGTCGGTGTAGACAGTAAAATGTCTGCAAAAGAAATGTGGGACGAGCTGGAAATTCAAATGCTGGGGGCAGATCTTGATGATCGTGCCAAAATTGAGGAAGCGAAGACAAAGTTCTCAGAATTCCGCGCCAAAGACGGGGAATCTCTGCAATCCACATTCACCAGGTTCTGTGCAGTCCTTAACGAATTGAATAAACTGCACATCAAGAAGGATCGGGATGACATAAACATCCAATTCTTTGCCGCCTTAGCCCCCGAGTGGCAGCTTGCATGTAGAGCAACGAAAAGAGTCTTGAACATTCCTGAGGTATCCATAAATGTCGTTTTTAAGGAGCTTAAGAAATATCAAGGGGATGTGGATCAACAGAAGCTGATGGCAAATCAATTGGCCTCTCTACTGCTATCAGCCAACACAGTGTTGAAACCGAATGATTCCCTAGCCTTGATCACCAACACGCAGATTCCGACACCATCTTTTGCTCCTGGTTCTTCATCGTCTCAGTACAGGTATGCTTCCCCTCTGCGTGAGGTCTATGATGAGGAGGAAGCTACGATCCAAGAACAGATTGCCTTGTGGACCAACCGTCTCCAACAACGACGGTTCTCCAACAAGACCAACAACCAACTCCGATATGACACTGGTCCTCGGAGGTACTCAGATGATAGAAGGGATGACCGCCGCGATGACTATCGCAGAGATGACTACCGCAGGGATGACAGGGATGATCGCCGGTATGATGACAGACGCGACTATCGCGATGATCGCCGTTATGAAAGGCGTGATGACAGGCGAGATGACAGGCGGGACGATCGAAGGGATGATCGTCGGGAGGACCGCAGGGACCGGAGGCGTGATGATAGCCGCGAGCACCGCCGGGCCGACAAGAGGCCGGCGGAAAGGAAAGAGGAAAAGCCAAGAGCAGATGAGCCGAAGGCTACTGATGAACGTCTCTGCTATAAATGTGGCAAACCGGGCCACTTTGCTAGGGAATGCAAGAATAACTTCGAGAGAGACGTTGCTTACTACGAAAGAAAGCTCGAGGCTGCAAAGAAGAAATCGGATGCGTTAGCCCTCGTCGCCCAGGAGGACTACTGGGATGCTGAAGATTCTGAAGACGAGGATGACAAGGGCAAGAATTGCTATATGGTTGATCGTCAGGGGTTGGAGACTTGTACTGATGTCACTGCTGAAAATTCAGACATTGCTGCTGAGGGGGAGACAATGAAACATCCACCAGCATGTCTGATGGCTACAACCGACGATCCCGAATGCTCCACATCCGGTTCCGAGTCCAGTGAGGTATATTCTTATTACATTCCTGCACATGTAAATAAATTATTTGTAGATAATGAATGTACACTACACACACAAATACTTGATCTACAAGATAGATTAAAAGCTGAAACTGCAAAGTGTGTACAGGCTGAACATCAAGCTCATATTCTGAAAGAATCATCTGAATTATATCATGCAAAATGGTTGACTAATCATAATGTTATAAAACAGATGTTGATAGAAAAAGTAGATGTTCAGGATAGGAATATATACCTTGAATCTTGCATGGAAACGCTTTCAAAAGAAAAACTCTCTTTAAAAGAAGAAATTTCTGTTCTTACAAAACAATTAGATGTGGTAAATATGGAAAATATAGACAGTTTAGAAAAATACAAAATGATTGAAGAAGAAAGGATAAGTTTGTACGCAAGAATAAAGACCCTTGACGATGCATTTTTGAAAAGGGGTCAAACAGAACAAACTATCCATTTAAATCAGCCCAAAGAAACTAGGTTTTACCATTCTAAACAGGGAATTGGTTTTAAAAATCCTAAATATTTGGAAAAAGCACAAAATGTCTTACCTGTATTTTATGACATGAATTATATGGGAGCCGGTATTAAATCTTTCTTTTTTGAGTCATCAAAAGAAGTTTTAAACCAAGAAAATGAGAAACGTGTTGCGCGTAAAGATAAAGAAATTTCTTTTCATTATGAAGAACTTAACGAGAGTTATTCTTCTAGAGTACCCACTTCAGAGGAAGATCTCTCGTCAACTTATTCAGAAACTGAATTGAACACTGAAACTGAAAAATCAACTCCTCAACTTTATATTCCTGCAAAAGTTCTTCAACAACAAATCATTGTTTTAGAAAAGGAATTGAAGTCGTCTCAAGAGAAAGCACTTGATCTTCAAGATGCTCTTCTTAAGAGAGAAGAAGAATTGGTAAATCAATCTTTTCAACAAACTGTGGAAGTCACTGTCTACAGAGAAAATTTTGAAATAGTTTCACAACAATTGAAAGATCTTTCAAAACAACAAACACTTTCTCATTCCCTAAAAATTCCATGTATGTCATCAGATAAAGGTAAGGCTACAGCTGAAACTTCTTCTATCTTTGTCAAAGGTGAGTGCTCAAATGCTTTCAAGAATGAGGTTTCTAAAAAGACTCAGATAAAATCCAAGTCTTTTAAGAAACCCACTCACCACCAAAAAGAAAAGTCTGTCAAGTCTAAATCTTCCATGCTTACTGACTCTAATCGTTTTGTTCCTACAGATCATATAAGGAGAGTCCCAAAAACCACCATGCAGGATTTTACAAGTTTTTTTGTGAAGAAGGCTTTAATGCCAAGTGAATTTGTTACTAGAGATAGGATGTCTGTAATCTCTAAAGACAATTTGTGTAACAAAGCGTGTGACAATGTTTGTAATGATGTACCGAATTCTACTATTCCGTTAAAGTACTCTTTCAAGGATTTGTTTAATCTATGTCCAACTAAATATAGACGACAGGTTCCTGAAATGAATGCTTTTGTGCCTTATCCTGTTAAACGTATTCGGAAAAAGAAAAATAAAAATAGTGCATCATCGGCCACAAACAAAGTTGAGATATGTCCGTTGCCAAGGCCCAAAACCAAAGCAACGGTCAAGAAGGTCTCAACAAGACAAAAACCGAAGGCAATTTCAGCGCCTAAGGTTCCAAAACCCAATAAATCCAATCTTCAATGGATTCCAAAGGGTTGTGCATCTGGACCACACACAAATGCTAGTTGGGTTTCTAAATCTGTACACGTGCCATATAAATCTGGAAATCCTAACAAAAAGGGACCCATATTGAGGTGGGTACCCAAGGTTGTGTGATCTTAATGCAGATGGTTCTTGGTTACTTCTGATCAAGACCCGTGCTTCAAAGAAATGGCTTCTAGTTACCTTAGACTAGGACCCGTTCTTTTGCTTGTCGGTTGTGCTTAAACCGACACGTTTGGCTTCTGTGCACACAGCCCAGGACCCGGTCTTAACTCATCATGTTTTCTGAACATCTCGGTTCAGAACACGGTTTGATTGTGAATTAAAAAATGGATGTGTTTGAATGCATATAGTTTTTCATTATATGAATTTATGTGTTTTTCAGGCTAAGTCCATTTGGTATATGGATTCGGGTTGCTCCAAGCACATGACAGGAAAAAGAGAATTGCTGTCCAACGTTGTTGAACAGTATTGTGGAACTGTGAAATTCGGGAACAACCATCAGGCTCAAATAAAAGGATACGAGGACTTAGTTCTAAATAATCTGGTCATCAAGGACGTTGACTATGTTGAGGGGTTATCTCATAATCTTTTTAGCATAGGACAGCTCTGCGACAAAGGACTAGAAGTAACGTTTAGGGCTAAGAACTGCAGTGTTAAGAACATGGATGGAAAAGAAATCTTGACTGGTTCCCGAAAATCTAACCTTTACACCATTGACGTATCTAAGCTTGTAGTGAAGGATAACATTTGCCTACTATCAAAAGCCTCTTCAAAAGACTCTTGGTTGTGGCATCGAAGATTATCCCATTTGAATTTTGATAATATCAACAAGCTGGCTGCAAAGCAAAAGGACTCCCTGAGTTGCGCTACGAAAAGGACCATCTGTGCGGAGCATGTGAGAAAGGAAAAATGAGACGATCATCTCACAAACCAAAGCCCGAACCATCAACAAAAAGAGTTTTGGAGTTACTTCATATGGATTTATGCGGACCGATGAGAACTCAAAGAATAAATGGAAAACGATATGTGTTGGTTATCGTTGATGATTATTCTCGATATACCTGGGTCAGGTTCTTGCGTTCCAAGGACGAGACAACTCAAGAAATCATTGATTTTATCAAGAGTGTCGAGACCCAACAGCAGCTGTCAGTACAATCAATCAGATCAGATAACGGCACGGAGTTCAAGAACTCGGTAGTGGAGGGCTTCCTTCGATCCAAAGGGATTCAGCATCAATACTCTGCTGCTCGAACACCTCAACAAAATGGGATCGTGGAAAGGCGTAATCGTACGCTAGTAGAAGCCGCTCGTACAATGCTCACATACTCAAAGTTACCTCCGTTCTTGTGGGCCGAAGCCGTATCAACAGCATGCTATACACAGAATCGCTCCATCATCCATAAGCGCTTTAACAAAACTCCTTACCAACTCTTTTTGAATAAAGTACCATTTATCAAGTACTTACGTGTATTTGGTTGCAGGTGCTATGTGCTAAATGACAGAGACAACCTCGGGAAATTTAACGAAAAGGCGGATGAAGCGATCTTCATTGGATACTCATCCAACTCGAAGGCGTATCGCGCATTCAATACCCGAACCAGAACAGTCAATGAAAGTGTGCACGTCACATTTGATGAGTTGGCTGAACTGGCACCCGAAGTTGATCAATCAGGACCACGCATTACTCAAATGCCTGGACACTTTTTGAATAACACCACTTCTTTTTCTTCTTCTGATTTGGTTAATTTATTTGATCCTTTTTATGTTGAATTTTTCGGTCCTAACGCTGGTGTGTCTAATGTTGTTAATAATGTAGGTAATCCTTCCAGTTCAACTGCGCCGCAAAGTTTCTCCGCTCCATCTTCATCAACATACCCTCATCCATCCACATCATCCACCGACATATCCGCAGTTGAATCTACTCCTGTAATACCCTCACATATAATACCAACGATTCTTCCTTCATCTGAACACTCGGAAGTTGAACCAGAACTTGTGGTGCCATCATTTGAAACCATTGACCATGAATCCTCATCCATTCCCATATTAACCACAGAGGTTCCATCACGAGCACCCCTTCCACACGAGATCAAATGGACCCGTAGTCACCCAACAGAGCAAATCATTGGTGACGTGTCAACAGGAGTCCAAACTCGTAAGGCATCTGCTAATGAATGTCTCTACGCATCATTCTTGAGTATGATAGAGCCCGCTCGTGTGGATGAAGCCCTGACAGATCCGGATTGGATAGTTGCAATGCAAGAGGAACTCAACCAATTTGAACAGCTTAGAGTATGGCGGTTAGTTCCCAAGCCAAAAGACCGCACAGTCATCGAAACAAAGTGGATCTATAAGAATAAACGAGATGAGAACGGCATTGTGATAAGGAACAAAGCAAGACTTGTTGCCAAAGGCTACCGACAACAAGAAGGGATAGATTATGACGAGACCTTCGCTCCAGTTGCACGGATCGAAGCAATTAGAATCTTCTTGGCGTACGCGGCACACAAAGACTTCAAAGTGTACCAAATGGACGTCAAGACTGCCTTTCTAAACGGTGAACTTAACGAGGAAGTGTATGTTGAACAACCACAAGGCTTTGTTGATGCACATAAACCTGACCATGTTTATGTGCTAGATAAGGCCCTCTATGGTTTAAAACAAGCACCTCGAGCATGGTATGATAGTCTTTCGAATTTCCTTATTTCTGCCGGTTTCTATAAAGGTGTGGTGGACACAACTCTGTTCACTAAAAGGGAAGGCCCACATATAATGCTAGTACAGATTTATGTTGACGATATTATATTTGGATCTACTGACAGTAATTTTTGTAAGGATTTTTCAGCCCTAATGGAGTCTCGGTTTGAGATGAGTATGATGGGGGAAATGAACTTTTTCCTCGGATTACAAGTCAAACAACTTGAGGATGGGATTTTTGTGAACCAGTCGAAATATACTCTTGACATTCTCAAGAAGTATAAGTTAGACTCTTGCACGAGTATCGCAACTCCCATGGCCTCCAATTGTAAGTTAGACACCGATCCTTCCGGGAAAAGTGTCGATAATACAACTTACAAACGGATGATAGGATCCTTATTATACTTGACTGCCAGTAGACCGGATATAGTGTTTTCAACATGTCTTTGTGCTAGATTTCAGGCCGATCCAAAAGAATCACACCTAACTGCGGTAAAACGCATTTTTCGTTATCTTAAGGGTACACCCGAACATGGTCTATGGTATCCAAAGGGAACCGATTTTGATCTTACCGCGTTTTCAGATGCTGATTTTGCAGGTTGTAGAGTGGACAGAAAAAGCACATCGGGAGGAATACAATTTTTAGGCGATAGACCGGTGAGTTGGTCTTCCAAAAAGCAGAATTGTGTATCCACATCCACAGCTGAGGCTGAGTATGTAGCAGCTGCAAGCTGTTGCTCTCAAGTGCTATGGATGAGAACACAATTACGCGATTATGGGTTTTCACTCACCAATATCCCGATTTACTGTGATTCTCGAAGTGCAATTGCCATCTCCTGCAATCCCGTGCAGCACTCTCGAACAAAACACATAGATATCAGGTATCATTTTATTAAAGATCACGTGGAAAAGGGAACCATTGAGTTGTATTTTGTTGGCACGGAATACCAACTAGCGGATATATTTACTAAAGCTTTAGACGAACCTCGTTTTCGGTTTTTAGTATCTCATATCGGCATGTTGAATCCACCTTCAAATTAAATATCAGATATTGTCTTAAATAATTCTATTTCAATCTATCATGATTGAAATTCCTTTATTTTAGAAAATAACTGTTATTTAAATTTAAGGATTATGTCACAAGATTGAAACTCAATCTTTCCTTATCTGCGTATATTTTTAATAATTAATGGACCTGATAAATTGCTGTGTGAATTGTTCATCAAGGAGTGGGATGCAAACAATATCCAGGTTTGTCGGTATTTGTAAGGCTTAAAGAAGGGTTGTCGCGTTTAAAATCTGAAAAGGAAAAGGAAAAAGGACCGGTATTTAGTTGAGGGGGAGTAGAGTTAGGATTTTTAATTTTAAAATTCTGTGTTTCTTTTTATCTCTTTTATAGTTAAATTTTTTTAATTTTAGGTTAGTCTTAATTTTAATTTAATTTTAAGTGTTAATTTAATAGGTCAGAAAAATCACAAAAAGATTTTAACTTTCAAATTTATCAAAAAGCCAAAAAGATTTCAGTTTACTTCATTTCATTTTATTTTAACTTCAAAATTAAAGAAAATACCAAAAATATTTTTATTTTATGTTGTATTGGACCAAAATTTCTTTTGTGTTTAATTTCCTTAAAAGCCCAATTTTTTTTGTTGTTGTTGTGTTGTGTGTTTGTTGAGTCCAAAAAAAACCGGCGGCCCATTTCAATGAAACTCGCGGATCCTATCTGACCCGAACCGACCCATGCGACTTTAAATAGGGGTCGGTCAACTGGTCAACTCATCTTCCTTCATTTTCAAGAAATCTCTCTTCTTCTTCTTCCTCTCATCGACGCTCACCACCGCCGATCCTCCATTATTACCGACTCCAAGCTTCTCAACCATCATTTTCTTCGATTTTTCTTGCATTATTCATCATCTGCATCACCAGGTAACACTTCTTTACATTTATTTCAGTCTTTAACTTAGTATATTACCTGTTTGATTTTCATATTTTTTCTAGTTTTTCAATTCGGTTTTTACTCTTTTTAGGTAGTTTAATGTGTTATTTTTTCTTAGTTGTAGTTAGATAAAATGTTCCTTAGGTTGTTTTAGTTTAGGATCTGTAATTTCATGCATTTTCAGTAAGATTCCAACTGTTCACGTTTATATTTTGCATGAACATTAACTGCACTCATGCAGTTTCGGATGTCCGAATTCGGACCACCACCCGAATTCGGATGTCCGACTTAGAATAGTTTCAAAAATTTTCAAAGTACAAAACGCATTTCGGACCACTGTTGATCCGAATTCGGTTCACTGTTGATCCGAATTCGGACCATCACATCAGGGTCAAAATTTTCAAAATTGAAAAATTGTCTAAGTATGTTCACCACTATGCATCTGAATTCGGATGATACCCGGATTCGGTCCTCATCCGAATTCCAGGTACCATCCGAAATTAGGACATTTCCATTTCATTGCATGTATTTTCACAAGTCACCATCCGAATTCGGACCATATTCACACCACATCCGAATTCGGACCACATTCACTCATTTCATGAATTACACTTCGGACCATTATCCGAATTCGGTCTCCATTTATCACCCCATCCGAATTCAGTCCCACTCACATCATTCATGCATTATTCCATTTCGGATTGATCCGAATTCGATGACACTGTTCATCTGAATTCGGACCATCCGAAATCCAACACTTAGGATTTTTTTTAAATTTTCATTTTTCATGTTTTCCATTTCTGCATTTTCATATAAATTAAAAAATCACAAAAATAGTTCCATCCAAGTGCATCATTGATTAGAGTTAGGATCAGTGTTTGAGTGAAACGGTCTTATCTAACATCGGTCTCTTAACGATTGACTTTGGACTTTATTAGTGGAATTTTATTCTGCTAATAAAGACCCGATGTTAAACAGATCAGACATTTTCTATTTCACACTCATCTAGACTTCACATCAATGCTTTATCATATCTAGTCTTATGATTCTAACTGTGTTGCACTTTGCAGGAAAATGGATCCCGCAATCGTTCTTACCATACCCCATCCTCCTATCCCTAATAATAACGCTCAGCTACCCGAGGAAGCCATTCTGCCGAGCGCCGAGTTTGTCGAGTTTATCCCCCATAACTGGCAACTCGACGTCTCCATCCTCCCGAAAGAATCCCAAACCCTTGCCTTCGACATTCTCACCCGCCATCCCATATATTATGCCCTTTCAACAGCCATAGCCGTTCCCCAGATTTACCTACAACAATTCTGGAACAGGCTCCAATTCATAACCGACCCTGAACCTCACTTCACCTCCACCATTGACTGCGTTCCAGTCAAAATCACAACCGCAGCCATCCGTCACATCCTTCGTCTTCCCATACAAGACTATCTTCCCTCCATTGACTCATTCGATCCAAATCCATCCGTCTCAGAAGCCCTCTCTGAAATTCAAACCCTAGGGTATGACGGCCCCCTTACCAAACCATCCGACTTTCGCACCAAAAACCTTCAGTCCCACTGGAGGATTCTCTTCGATGTGCTAAACAAGTGTCTAACAGCCAAGCATTCCGGTCACGACTCAGCGTCGGCCCAGGTATTAGCCATGTTCACTGGCTTTGCCTTCGACCGACACGTGGACTATGCGGCTTTCATTTTTGAAGAATTAAGAAGAGTCCACGTAGACTGAAGCACCAAGAAAGGTCGCAAGTATGTCCCCTATCAAAGGTTCCTTCAACTCAGTATTCAATGCGCAATGGATCAGGACGAAGACATACATGAGCGTCCGGAGGCTGATGTCTACCCCACCGTGGCTATCCAAAAATTGACTTTGCCAAAGGGGGCCCCGATGGTACAGGTGATGAAAATTCCATTATCTACTCTAACGAGGTCCAGGGGTACAGATCGGGTAAGGGAATATATGAGAGAGTATTATCCGGATGAGTCTCATTCAGAATCGACTGAGACTAACCAGTCCGAAGGTGAGCATCAAGTGAGTGAGAATGAGGGAGAAAGGATGTATGTACAACAATCAATGGGTTTTGGTGAGCGGGAGTTTGAGAGTGTAAGGGAGGGTGCTGTAGGTGAGACAGCAGAGACGGCGGATTCTGAAAGAACCGTCTCTGTCGTAAGACCGAGGGATATGCAATCTGAGGGTGAACCAAGCCTTATCAGCCGGACACCCCTTCAAAAGACCGTTAGTCCAGCGGTCGAAACAACCCCAACCATCCACTTGGTTTCCCCTCAAAGGGAAACCACTTCATTCCACGGGGATCTTCCACACACTCCATCGCCCTCTCATTCGGAGAGTGGCGGTGTTGAAAGAGGTCACACTCCTCCCCACGTGACCGACCTTCCTTCGCCCACGATTCCATCCCCACAAATTCACACATCGCACGATGCCTTTGTGGCATCCCCAAGAGCTGCCTCCGTGGCAGCTCCACAAACTTCCAGATCTGAGCATCCCGTAGTGGAGCCAAAGATGACGGAAGGAAGACCGGGAGTGGCTCAATCTACGCCGTCCACTTCCGGCCATCTCCCCATCAATTTGGAGATGTTAACGGCAGCATTACGTGCTGCCGGAGTTATCACCCGGGCTGACCTGGACGCCCAAAGGGAGGCAGCCGAGCAACGACACACCACCCTTCTTTCTCTTATAAAGGGTAAGGGTGTCGCCTCCGAAGTCGGCCCCTCACCAGGATCCCATTCAGTCCAACTTCAAATGGCGGAGCTCTCGGACAAGCTTGACGCACTTAATCGCCTAATTCTTCAAGTCCAAGAGCAGCTCAATTCAAGGATGGATCGCCTTGAGTCGGCGGTTATAGATCTTCAGTGCCGTACTCAGGCCGAAGCCCCTAAAAGAAAACATGACGACCAGGACGACCCTGATCGTCATGAGGGGGAGAAGCGCAGAAAAGTCCAATTTGAAGAGCCCATGTTGGGTATAGGGGGAGCAGAGACCGTCGAGGGGTCTGAATTTCAGGGGTCGGGGGAAAAGTCTCAGGAGGCTCAGGAGTACATGCTAATAGAAGACGAGCCCATGGTCGAGGGTCCAGCTCCACTGGATCCGATGACAGCCATGGTAGAATTTGAGGAGCCACACGAGAAGGTTGAAATCATATTAGTTTCTGATTCAGATTCTGATACCGAGGACACCCAACCCCTTTTAACTCCTAAGCCTGAACCTGATTCTCCAACCAAAAAATCCTCATCCTCTTCTTTCGATTTCCTGAATTCACCACCCAGAGCCCATCAGGAAGACATACTTTCATCCATCCAAGCTCCCCCATCACTAAAAGAATCCCACATTACAGTCAGCCCACCAAGATCCCCAAGCCCTCCACCAGTCCAACAAACCCAACGTTCAGGTCCCTCCCCAACAAAAAGGGTTGACTGCTTCGATGAGACTCCGGAGGGTCCTGGCGTGTACAGAAAAGACGATTTATTCTGGGTAGACCACTACACCAAAGGAAAAGTTCATACACTGCCGCAGGAAGAAAAAGACCAAATGTGTCAAGAACGGCGGGGGACAATTATAAAGCTTCTTGAAGTCAAAAGATCTGAAATCGAAGAACCCCCCGTTCAAGGCCTGAAAGAATTTCTGCAGAACTTTCCCCCGGAGAGGTTTCAAAATCCATATCTTGAAGAAAGGTTCAAGATGGTTTTCAGAAAGAAGCCTGGAGCCTTCAGCAGACGCCTTCTCATGGAACTTACGAATGTCTCCAAAGCTGAACAGGCTGAATACTACCAATTGATGCTCCGGGAACAAAGGTCTAAGGTATCAAAGTCGAAGATCAAAAAGCTCAAGTCTATCACTATGTGCAAAAGAGCCAAAGTCTTCTACCCCTCCTATCAAGTGGAAAGAGAAGATGGTACGGGAGATGACATCTTTGAGTATGACCTTGACTTCATAAGTGCGGATGACGTTGAATTCCTACACAATAATCTGAAAAATCGCATCAGGTGACGTCTAACGCACATGACTGCCGTAGGAGCCCTAGTACGAAGCATGAACCGCCGATCGATCATAATGTGCTTAAGAGATTTTCAGATGGCGATCGAAAGTGCTTTGGTTAAGGTAGGACTACGTGCACCGGAACAAGACAGCTTTCTCCTAGCCCACCACCCGGCCTACAGAGTTATACTTTCAGGAGATCCGGGTGTCATTTTTGTGAACTACAAGGGCTACAAAAGGTATATGCGCTTTGAGGATCTTCCTTGCTATTCCGATGGTACACTTAGACTGGTTCGAGCTGCTCTTACAAAGAAAGTACAAGATTATGATGCTCAACCAGATCCTGAACAGAGATGCTCACCAAAGGAAATACAAGATACACTCAGCGGCATAGACTACCTGAACGAGCGGCTACATACAAGACAAGTAACCAGACGATTCGACGTCATACTTGGTCTTCGAGAATCAACCGACCATGCCCGAGTTCCAGGACCTCCTAAGTGATCGAAAAGGGGGAGATTGTTAGATTTATTATTTCGATCCTAGAAGTTATTTTGTAATATTTATTATCATTGTAATTTGTGTTGTATTTATTTCTATGTAGTTTATGTTTATGTAATAGTGTAGGGGCCAAAGTTGCCAAGTCTTGTAACTTAATTAAAGGAGCCTATAAAAGGCTCCTAGGGTTTACTTTATGAAAAAACACACGGTTGACAATTTGAATCACTTTCCAGCCGCCACTGTTCCATCAACATTCAAAAACATTCATCTTGTCTTTTCTTTATTACAACACATTTATTGAGCTTGTTTCTTCATGTGTTTGATGAGAAAATCATTGATGTGCTGAATATATACGGGATTTCATAATAACATCCTCATTTGATCAACCGTATGCAATTCTTGTTTTTGCATTGTTTTAGTTTTTCTTTTATTTTCATTTTGATATTGATATAAGAAGTGCTTTTAAGATGACTAAAGCATGTGTAGTTTTGTTATTTATAGATAAAGACTGGTTTAATACACATTTAATATAAATTAAGACACTTAAATCATAATAAATAGTAATGAGGTAATTGGAAGTGAAAGTGAAAAGTTCACACTATTATAATCGTAACATATTCAAAATTAAAACAACAATTAATTTAACATTAAAGCAATTATATTTCGTTTAACAAAAAATACATTAAGTAAAGAATTAGTTCCATCAAATAATTATGACATATTATTGACATCTGATTTTTTAATGTAAGATTCCATATCTTTTATTATTTAATTAAAATTTATTAGAATATAGTAAAATAATATTTAGTACCATTAAAACTATGGTGTGAATTTATATATTTATGACATCAAAGGAATTTTAGGTATCTATTATTAAAATAAATATAGAGTGATATATATATATAGAGGGAGGTTCAATTGAGAACTTTTATGCATCGAGATACAAAAGAACATATATCTTCCATTAGATCAAAAAATTGTATGGATTAGATTAATGGCAAAAGGGTAAATAGTTGGACAATTTTATGCATATTGTGCATTATAGAAACCAAGAGAGAAGGGCATTTTGGGGAATGTGCATACCTCATTAAATTTAATATTTCAACAAATAATCAAATAATAAATGCTAAATAAATTCAATTGATACATTTCCAAATTTAAAAAAATTACACAAATTCAAAAAAGATGATGGAGATCGATGCATTTCATCGTTTATCGTGTTTATCTATGCATTGTGTTAAAAAACGCATTTAACAAAAAAAAAATACACAAATTCATTTATGCATCGTGTTCAACTTGTTCATCATTCTTTTATGCATCGTGTTTGTCGTTCATATTCTTCATTCAGCTATGCATCATGTTCAACTTGTTCATCATTCATCTATGCATCGTCATTGTTCATCATCCATTTATGCATCATCATTTTTCGTTGTTTATCGTCCATCATCCATCTATGCATTGTCATTGTTCATCATCCATCTATGCATTACATTATTTATCGTTCATCATCCATCTATGCATCATGTTCTTCATAATTATCATCGGTTACCTCTCTTGTTCATGTTCATCATCATCATTGTTCATCGTTAATCTTCGTCTTCAAATCATCATCACTAAAAAAATCATGAAGAACACACACACACACACACACACACACACAGAGAGAGAGAGAGAGAGAGAGAGAGAGAGAGAGAAATGAGGAGGAAAATGAGGAATGTAGTTAATATGAGATTTTAATTCAAAATGTAACTCCTAATTATCATTTAATGATTTTTAGAAATAAATTAATTATCATGTCTTTAGTTTTCCCTAAATGCCCTTTGTGCACCCTTGATGGATTATCCGATGCACAAAAGTGCCTCGAGGTGCCCCGATGCATAAAAGTTCTCAATTGAACCTCAATATATATATATATATATATATATATATATATATATATATATATATATATATATATATATATATATATATATATATATATATATATATATATATATATATATATATATATATATATATAAAAGGTTAGTAAACACATAAGATTTTTACTACTATTAACATGAAAGCAATATAATAAGGTTAGGAGAAGTGAAATACGTTTTTATTACTATTAACATTAAATCTTTTAATATTAGATAAATATTTAGTTTAATGTAAAAAACATATTAAATCATATTTAGTTCCTTTATCTTTTATTTTCCAATTAAGTTTAATCAGTAATATAATAAAAAAGAATTTAGTTCCATCAATAATGATTACATGAATTTATGGCATGAACGTTTATAGCATGGAGTCAACTTTTATATATATACTAGTCATGAAGGCCCGTGCGATGCACCGGGCTAATTGATTTTTATTTAAAATATTATGTAATTATCAAAAATGTATGTTTGTTAAGGCCATTATATAAACTCTAGATTGACGAATATCATATCAAATTGTATCGTCAAACAAATTTGTGTGCATAATCAACTACATTAAATGTGTCATGATAGTAATGAAAGAAAATTGTTAAATGACATTAGAAAACTTAGATTAATGAATGTGAAAGATGTCTGAAAATAATACTTGTAAAAAATTTTAAAAAAAAAAGGTTTTTAGGTTAGGTCATTTAACTTACAACTTGCTATATCGGTATTATGATAATATAAAACCAATATACTAAATTAATAATCTTACAGATAAGAAGTTAAAATATTAAATTATAAGTTCAATGAAAATTCTTCATAGATTATTGGTATGAGAGTACATTGACAGATAGACATACGTATTAAAAGTCATTTTATAGACTGTATTTTGTATGTAATGCTTCACTATGTTAGTATATTTACATATTTAACAAAAGTTAATTAAATGATTACTACTATTGTTAGTTAATAAGTTATTATTAATTCACGTAACTAATACTTTTATTATTTATCGCATATAACTCAACTTTTATGTCAATAAATTTAAAAATACAATACATACATGTTTTTTTTTTCCGATATTTATGTTACAATATGATTTTGTACATCGTGGTATTTTTTGTATTTGAGATTTCATTTTGCTTTGATGTTTTAGACATTTGTTACTTGTAATTTATCATCTATTTTGAAGTCTTTGTATATAAAAAAATTTAGAGTTAAGAATTCATATATACATAAACAAATAATTATCACGTTATGATTCATTCTTTTACAAAATATGCAATGAAAATTACGTGCAAATTATAAGAAATATTTAAATTTTTTTATTTTTTTTTGTTATTTATTTCTTAGTGATACAAAATACAAAAGTTGACGTCATTAATTATGAAACTACAAAATTTGATGTTATTAATGATAAAAAAATAAATCCTGTTGCCATAAATGATAAAAATGTAAAAAATTGTTATTATTTTTAACAACTGACGTTTAATATTTACTTAAATTAATGGCTAAAATGTCATTTAAAACCGTCATAAATTAGACTTTATCTTTATTTGACTATTTGATGATTGAAATATTAGTTAAATAAGGTTATATCATCTAAAACTTTAATTATTAATTTAATAAATATTAAAAATTAATCAGTTAAGTGTCTTAAATAATCATATATTAATTAAATATAAGATTAATGTAATTTATTGTTAAATATTTAAGTAACCTTAAATAAATTATTATTAGTAATTTATTTCATATTTATGTTTTTATTGGGTAATTATGCTACATGATAATTTTGTTAAAGATCTAGTATGATGATTTATTTTAATTGAATATCATAATTATATAAAGACTCAATTTTAGTAAAATAAAAATAATTAAGTAATCGAACACCATAACTTATAATGCTTAACTTATAAGTATAGGTTCCTACATTTGTGCGCTCTAATGACAACTGGAATTTGAATTTTAAAATTACATATACATCATGTATTTTATAGTTAGAAACCAATAATCTTTTATAACATAAGTTAATATATGAATTTATTAACTTAGTTATGATACATGTTAATTATTGTCTTAAGAAATATTATCTAATTAGTAGTCATACCTTAATCATTAGAATTATGTGCATATTAAATTTATTTATCGGCTAATTAATTGATATTATATTAGCTTTTTAGTTGTGACTAACAAAATCAATATCATATGCCAAGAAACTATAACAACTTTCATAAACCATTTTAGATTTCATAAATTTATAACTTTAATGGAACAATTAGTAAAAAAAAATTTGATTTTCGTTTATATGGCCAAGGATGTAAGCTCATAAAATTTTTTAATGAGAATAATAACAAATTCACAAACAGTGTTACAAATTCTTACATAATTACAAATGAAATAATATTTCAAATTCATGAAGATCGTTACATGGATTTATGCAAAACTAAATTTTTGATTGTGAGCTTTATGATTTATGTACTTTTCAGTATGAAATTTAATAACACTATATATTTGTGAGATAAAAAACATTGACTTCTATAAGATAAAACCTATATCCTAAATGGTGAATAACAAATAAGTATTTTAGATCTTGGGTGTAGGAGTGTTGTAAATTACATAATAAGAAATGCTACACATATTCATATTACACATCGGGTTTGTACTTGTAATCTCAATAATTTTTTATTTTTATTTCCATACAATCCTCGAATTAATTTTGTTACTATTCTTTTTTCACATGTGTCAATTTTGGTTTATACAAAAATATACTCACGATTATGATATTTAACATTTATATATGTAAAAATAAAGACAAAATAATTAAAATATTATGAGATGAATAAAATGTATCAACGAATATTGAGTTTGAAGTGTAGTAGAATTACCGTAAATTACACGAAAAAAAAATGCATGCACATAAGAAACAAATACATGTCCGTCATAAGTTCGTATTCACATTTGCTCGTTGTCATTTTTATCCTACAATACTCAAACACCAATTGAATACTATTCCTATATAATGATCTATTTATATTTACATTTTTCAATATGTTTGAGACTCTTTATTTTCCGATGATATATTTGCCTACATTGAATGAGATATAAATATATAATTCATTTCTTAATAACCAAATTAAAAAATAAATGTCAATTGAAAGCTTAATGAATTAAAAAATAAATTGAATTCAATGGTCATGTAAGTTATTTTTTGAATTAACTATTGCATTGATTTTGATGGTGAAAAAGTTTAAAAGTTTTATAAATTATAATTACTTTAAATGAATGCTGAGTATTAAATAATAAATATTTTAATTGGTTATGACTTATGAGTGATGAAAAGTTTCATTTAAGTTTAATTTCACATAATTATTTTGAATATTCATGCATCAATATTATGTTATAGTTAATGCTTTCACAAAATTATTTAGTAGACTTAAAAGACCAAGCATAAGTTTCAATTAAGCTCAATTTATAATTATTTTGAAGCCTCCAAAGGAATGCACTAATATTATGTTGTAATTCATGCAATGCCAACTTTTATTTTAGAATTTATTAAAATGAAAAAAATGAAGAATATTTATTTTTAATAGACTAACATGCTTTATAATTTTATATAGATAAAAATGAAATAAATATACGAATGGATATTACAATTTATTATATGAAGACTTGAATTTTATAGGTTGATTTTAACTGGCAATCAATCTATGTAAAATAGCCTAAAAACCTTACTTACCAATTTAAAGTAAAATAAATATAATCAATATTAAAAATTTTAAAATGTTATTAGAGTGCACAAATTAATAGATTAATCAATCATTTATTACATAAGATTCAAAATTTAATTAAACAATAAAATATGAAGGAACTAAATATTATTTTACATGTTTTTTACATTAAACTAATTATATCTTTAATATTGATTACTTTTTTGTTAATAGTAGTAAAAATGTATTTCACTTCTCCCAATCTTATAATATTTTTTCCATGTTAAGTAATTTCATGTTAATAGTGGTAGAAACCTTTCATGTCTACTAACCTTAATATTTCTTAATTATTTTTAATATATTTTAGAATTTCTGTTGATGTCATAAATATATGTCAAAATTGTTTATGGAACCAAAAATTGGTTTAATGTATTTTATTATGCTAAGTTACTTTGGAAATAGAAGTTTATGGAACAAAATTCAGTGTATCGAGTCAAAAGTAGTGCATGTGAACATAGTAAGAAAAATATTTAATCCAAACCTTACATGGATTTTTTCTTCAACTGATTAGATCTTGTAGATGTTGTTTCAATTTGCTACATTTTCACACATATTCTCGAGTTATATCCAAATTCTCATTCTCCTCCTTTAATCCTTCATCATATATATAAGACACTTAAATCATGGATATATTTTAAATATATGAATACATATAAAAGTAACAATTTTGAATAGAAATATTATATCAATATTTGTTAATACATAATTATATATAGAAATAATAAGATACCTGAATTTCAATGGCACACATGAATTCCATCATCTTCCCTCTTAAAATGATCCATAAAATTAGGATCGAATGACTTTGCAGTTACATGTTTGAAACCATAATTTTTCTTGTTTTTTCATTTCAGTTTTAAAATCCATGATTGCATAGCTACCGATTCAAATATCAAAATCTGTCACCATTTGATACCATGACTTTATTCATTGTATCGAGTAAAAAATAATGCATGTAAACATAGTAGATCAAGTAAAATATTTAATCCAAACCTTACATGGATTTTTCCTTCAAGTGATTAGATCTTGTAGATGTTGTTTCAACTTGCTACATTTTTCACACATATTTTTGAGTTGTATCCAATTTTCCTTTCTCCTTTAATCCTTCATCATCTCTGAAAAACCAAAAGAATGTATTAATGAAAAATTTAGCATGATAAGATCTCATTTGGTAGAAACCAAAAGGAAAAAGAATAGACAAACTATTGATGGTTGATAATTGAATCGAGTGATTTTATCAATATTCTCATGTAACTGATTTTTTAATTAAATGCAAATTTGATTAGATAATTAACAAGCAATAAAGAATAAATTGATTTCATTGGTAAGTAACCGATCATTGATTAGACAACTATTAATGAATTGGTTTCAAATGAGTAAAAGTCATAACTCCTTCACAAACACTATCTATTGATATTTCCTGTATTTTTATTAAAATAAACATTGAAAAATTAATCAAATAAAAAATTCTTTTGCCACATGTCATTCACTAATATCTAATTTAAATTTAAATCAATTAAATAAAATCAAATCTATTCTCACATACTCTAATCCCACTAAGTATATTTAGTTTGTCACATATCGATAACTTCTTTTGCCACATGTCATTCACTAATAATTATTTCAATTTTAAATAAATCAATTCAAATAAAATCAAAATTCTCACCTATTCTAACTTAACTAATCTAATAAATAATTAACTAAAATCTAATTAACTATAATATTCTAAAATTAATTTATATATATCTTAATTAACATTTATTTTTTATAAACCATCCCATGTAATACATGAGTATTTAACCTAGTATAATAATGTACATATTAGTTACACAACTTATGAATGCTAATATAAAATTTTAAATCATATTTTAACCGATAAATGTAAACACTCAAATCTTCTTTAGAAAAAACTTTATTTACCATACTAAAAGAAAAATAATATAATTTAGAGTTTAAAAAATGATCCTTAGTGTAGCCAATTAAATTAGTTATTTTAATGCAAAATTTATTATTAGTATGATCATATATAAACTAACTCAATTTACATAAATATCTATTTGTTTCATGGAGTCAACTATTATACATTAATTTTAACTTGTATTTCAATATAATCACTTAAATCGTATTTAGAAAATAAATTTAATCACCAGATTAAAAATAAAAAAATCTTCAAATTGATTAGTTGGTTAAATAATGTAAGAATTTATTATAACTATTATGTTTATGGAATAGTTAAGACATCATTTTTTTATTATATTCATTTATTACTAATGAATGATTACTATCATCTTTTAGTTTATAGTATAGTGAATATCACACAATTATATAAAATAATTAATTTTTTTTTTCATAATAAACCCTAGCCAAAAGGATATTGATGTGAAGGGAAATCACTTTGAATTGCTTCCGTTTGGAAGCGGTAGAAGAATGTGCCCTGGAGTATCATTTGCCCTTCAAGCTTTGCGTATAACATTAGCTAGTTTAATTCAACAATTTACGCTGAAAAGACTGTCAAATGAGCAAATTGATATGACTGAAAGCTTTGGAATGACTAATGGCAAAGCGACAACGCTTGAGGTACTTCTTGCCCCTCGTTTATCCTCTAACATGTATCATGGTGGTTCATGATATACCTCTTCAAATCGCCTAGGAAACTCCAGAATGTGATCCAATTTGGTTAGGAAAAGTGGAACAAGTTGAACTTTCATTATGGTTCGAGGATGTATCTAGTAATCGGTATAACTTTTCTTATTTTCGTTATCAAAAAACATGTCTACATTAGCACAAAGGTTTTTAGATGGTATATATATGAATATATATTTTTGGGTTAATCGTATGCCTAAATGTAATATAAAGGGGACTAATTGGTGTTGTAATACTTTAGAGGTGGTTACGTAATTCAGATCTTGCATTAATTCTCAGTTTTTGTTTAATAGAGTTGTGTTGTTCAAAAAAACTTTGCATAACAATATTTAGGGTTGTTTGTTTATGCTACTCGATGTGTGTACTAAAAATCAGTTGTTTGTTTTACATGCGCTGAGTGAACCGTTAAATTATAACAAAATTACCAATTTCCCATTTAGCTTGGGTTGTTATATACACACACCCCCACAACAACCCCCCCCCCCCCCCCCCCTCCTCCCTCCCAATAACCAAATTATCATATTAAAAAACGTAATTCATAAATCTCCTTTAAATAACAAGAGACTAAGAATTTTATCTGCGAATAGTATATTGAAAAAAAATATATGAAATATTTTAAAATATCTAACAAATATATTAATATTTATAGAATCATAATAATGGTAATAATTTTCATGTCTATAGTAATTAATTCCATGTAATATATTACGATGATCATTTTTTATATATAATGCATAATTATATTATTTTATTTAGCATATTGATAATTCATTATAATAACATATAATTATTATATATTTATATTAAAAATATTAGTTTATTTTTTAATTTAGTTTGATAAGTTGAGTCGTGTAACATAAATCTCATGTAACAACATATATTTAATTAATGTATTAAAACCTTTAACATACTTACACGTTGCACCTAAATTTTAAGAGACATTTGTAACAACCTAACTTTTGCCAAGCATGTAAATATCTGATTTTGAGATAATAATGTAATTTTATTACATTATTTATGATGTAAGTTATTTAAGTTTGAAATTATTTACTTAAATTATATATATGATATTAATTATTAAAGATGAGTAAATTAAAAGAGATGTAAAATACAAAAATATAGTGGGTTAAATTTTAATGTAACTAAATGGATATAAAATCAAATTAAATGATCATTAAGATCATTAATCTTGAAAGCTCTCTCTCTCTAATCTCTCTCTACACTCTCGGCCATCTCAACAAATTCACAAGAAATTCAAGAATTGCTCAAGTAATTGAAGATTTAATATAAGAAGGAGTTACAAGAATCAAAGATCAACAAGAATCTGCAAAAATTGAGGTAAATATTTCTGAAAATCTTGAAAATTTTAAGTTTGGTTCGGTTTTTATAGAAAACCGAAAATACAAGAATTATAACATGAATTTGGGGTTGCATGTTTAAAATTTCGACAGATTATGATGAATATATGTTAATAAATGTTAAAGAAACAAAGATTTTAGTTTAGATCATCCAAAACATTAAAGAAATCGGAATTTTGATGAAAAACTTGTGTTTTTGATAAAAGTTATCATTTTTGGATAATCTTGATTAAAATATGATGTTATTAATAGGGAAAAATGTATAAAATTAACCCAATAATGTTAATATAACTATATAATTAGTTGCATGTTGATAAAATGAATTTTTATGAATTATTTGATAAGAACCCGTATGAACAAAATGATGAACATGAAGAACAATTTCTGGAAATTTACCAAGTGTGGTGTCCGAATTCGGATTACCCGAATTCGGATGGTACCCAAATTTCGGACCTATGCTTCGGTTCGGATGATGTGCCCAATTCGGATACTTCATAATTTCGGACAACATTATTTTCGGATTTAATGATCCGAATTCGGTACTTATATAGATTTTAATCTTAATTCGGATCCTATCTTGAATTCAGATCAAACACTTCGGATCTTGCTTTGGGTCCTAATTCGGATCCATGCTAATTCGGACCTTGCTTTTATCCTAATTCGGGTAAGATGCTAATTTCGGATCTTATGTATTAAAAGATCCTAATTCGGATCCCAAGTCATCCTCAATTCGGATGATGATCAATTCGGACCGGCAATTTCAATTCGGATTGGTCCGGATCCGGATGATCCGAATTCGGATCCCCTATCCGGATGGATCCGAAGTTGATGACCCGAAACCCAATTTTATGTATTAGAATGATTTGAGAATAAATAAGTTATCAGAATCAGATGAAATTTAAGATTATAAAGATTAAAAGACAAAAGATGACGGCCTTGATAAGACAAGTTATCAGATATCAGACTCAGATAAAATACCAGAATTTATGACCAAAAGATGATGAAATTCCATGATAATGATGATGATAAAGATGATGAAATTGACATGATATTATCATGAATGATTTTGAACAGGTTCAGTATATTCTGAACAAAGATTTAAAGACTTAAAAAATTGAAAGCGGGTCTCTAATTTGAAAAGAATTGACAGATTACAGATTGACAAAATCCTGAGATAACTCAGGTGGCAGATTTTTATATCTGTTTGATAAAGACCCAGACCTGTGAGTTATAGATTTTCAGATTGAACATGCATATGATCCGGTTGAGATATATTGCTGTTGTTAGATTTATTGACATTCATTTATCAGCTGGATTGAAACCTGTGCACACCAAGGTTGGGTGTTGCCCAGTGGATCATGATAGCTAATTGATTATCATTTCATATTGCATTGAATACTTCTCCAGACATTGCTTATGATTTATTGCTATCATGACTTCGATGACTTTAGCTTTCATTATTTGATCAGACACTTGATAGACTTATTCAGCTTGACTAGCCCTGATGGTCTATTGTTCTAGACCTGGCTATTTCACCAGTTCTTATGAACTTGGTAATGACCTCCGATGTTCCGCCATATTGACTTACTGGTAGCTAGCCCAGTATGTGGCTGATCCACACGATTTAAGCGTGAGTGTGGCTTGAACATCATCCGATCTTATGATACTATATCTCAATCATGAGGGCTGTAGCGGCAGCCAAGACATATCACGCTAAGACTAATGACTCCGCTTGACACGCATGTTAATATTGAAAATCTATAAACTCACTAAGCTTTGCTTACAGATGTTGCATTAATATTTTACAGGAAAAGCCAAAGGAAAATCACCTGCTGGACCCAGTACTTAGGTCATTCAAGATCCAAGTTTTGAAGCTTTCCTAGACCACTTCTCAACAAACTTTCTGGTACTGATTGGAAGACAGCAAATGTGGTGGTTCTGGGTAGACTTGATGTGATGTATGATGTTATGACTAGATTAGATGTTACCCTTTTATAACTTTATTTTGAAATATGTAAAGTAAATCCTAACTTGTATGTACATGTAATTTTATTATTCCGCAATTTAATTACCCTATCTTAGTATGGTTGATATCGTATTGCATGATGTGGGACCTAGACTCTGAGGACTGACCCGGAAGGGGAGGTCTTCACATGATGGTATCAGAGCACTAGTTTGAGTGAATCAAGTATTGCGTGAGTATACTTGGTCTCAAACTGAAGCAATACATATAAATCAATCATTTAGGTGGTTTGAACTGAGATAGGATGTACAGACTGTTAGGATGGGAAAAAAGGTACATAGATCTAAGTTTATAAACTGATAGTTAATTGATTTTAATTTTCAGTAGAAGATGTCAGGATCAGGATCAGGTGATATTCCCAGCAACATGAACCCACAACAAATGTTTGAAATGATGCAACAACTTCTAGCCCAACACTCAGAACAACAGAACAAAATAATGCAAGAACAGTTTCAGGCCAGAGATGAGGCCGAAGCTAAAAGACGTGAAGAAAAGAAAAATAAGAGAAAAGAAAAGCAAGTCCAGACTAATGAATCTGATTCTGATAATTCAAATCCAGAAACCCAAATAGCTCAGGCAAAAGGCTGCAAGTTTAAAGATTTCAAAGCGAGCGGTGCCCTGAATTTTGAGGGTACAGTGAATCCGATTCAGGCGATGGATTGGATTAGTCATACCGAAGAGATCTTTAGAATCTCTGACTGTTTAGATTCGAAGAAAGTAAGCTATGCGTCTGCACTATTTGTGGGAGCTGCCCGTGCCTGGTGGAAAACCCAGAGAAGCATATATGGCGAAGAAATAATTCAGACTCTAGAGTGGAATCAGTTTCTTGATATGTTCAATGCGAAGTATTGCCCGATCGACCAACAAGATAAAATGGAAGTACAACTGATGCAACTGACTCAGGGAACGAAGACAGTTGACGAATACGAGCACGAATTCTCAAGACTATGCGGCTACTCTTCCTATCAAGTAGCTACCGAGGAAAGAAAGATGAATAGATTTCGTGTAGGACTTAATCCAAGATATCGACATCCGATGAGCGCGATCAAATACAAGAGTTACTTGGAAATGGTAGAAGCGGCTAGACAAATCGAGCGAGGTTATTTAGAATACGGCGATCAGCTTTATGCTCCGTCTACTAACCCGATGAATCCGTCTCCTCCAAAGAAACAGCGGTTTGGCAGATTTTTCAAGCCAAATAAGTCGCAATCTCAGCAATCCCATCAGCATAGTTCACAACAGAAAGAACAAGTTTACTCCCTCACGAACGAGCCACGATTCTGCAAGCGATGCAGAAAGTCACATATGGGGTTGTGCAATCCAGAAGATGTTACTAGCTTTGCGTGCAACATGATCGGTCATAGTAGTGAAGAATGTCCACAGCAGGGACGTGGATGTGCAAAATGTGGAAAAAGGGGACACTTTATGTATCAGTGTCGTAGCGGGCCGCGTTATCAGTCACAGTCATCAGCTGGAGGATCTACAGTTAAGAGTTCTGCTGCTACGCCGACTGCAAAGACTCGAGCTTTTCAAATAACAGCCGAGGAAGCAAAAGAAACACCTAACGTAGTTACCGGTATGTTCTTGCTTAACTCTATTCCTGCCCGAGTACTATTTGATTCCGGCGCGAGTCGTTCTTTCATATCAACATCTTTTGCACAAAGATTACATAAAGCTCCATCAAAACTCCCCGTGATATTAGACATTGAGACAGCTAGTAACAATTTTGTTATGGCTGATTCCGTTTATCGTAATTGCACACTACTTGTTGATAATATCGTATTTAATCTCGACCTCATCCCGATTCCGTTAAAAGAATTTGACGTCATCATCGGCATGGATTGGCTAATGAACAACAAGGCTACAATTATCTGCAACCGGCGAGTCATCAGAATCAAGTCTTCAGACGACCGAGTACTTGAGATCAAGGGCGAGAAGCGGAAAGGTGCACATTGTTTCATATCTGTTGAAAAAGCGCATAAGTACTTATTTAAGGGTCACGAATCTTATAGCTGTTATGTTTCATCTGAATCCAACTCTGAAAATAAATCGTTGTCCGATATTCCTATCGTCTGTGAGTTCCCAGACGTATTCCCTGACGATATTTCCGGAGTGCCACCGGAACGTCAAGTCGAGTTCAGTATTGACTTGGTTCCTGGTGCGGCTCCTATTGCAAAAGCTCCATACAGACTTGCACCTGCAGAAATGCAGGAAATGTCAAAGAAACTGCAAGAGCTGTCAGAGAAGGGGTTTATCCGACCGAGTTCTTCTCCGTGGGGTGCACCAGTTCTATTTGTTAAAAAGAAAGACGGAACTTTCCGTATGTGCATCGACTACCGCGAGTTGAACAAAGTCACCATAAAGAATAAATATCCTTTGCCCAGGATCGATGATCTGTTTGATCAGCTGCAAGGAGCCAGCTATTTCTCGAAAATAGATCTCCGTTCTGGGTATCATCAACTGAAAGTAAGAAATGAGGATATACCGAAGACAGCTTTCCGTACAAGATACGGTCATTACGAATTTCTCGTAATGCCGTTTGGATTAACGAATGCACCAGCGGCGTTCATGGATCTCATGAATCGCGTGTGCAGACCAATGTTGGATAAATCAGTTATCGTGTTCATAGACGATATTCTGATTTACTCCAAAACGGAGGCTGATCATTCCGTTCATCTGCGACAGTTGCTAGAGTTGTTAAGAAAAGAAAGACTCTTCGCAAAGTTTTCTAAGTGCGAATTCTGGCTCAGACAGATTCAATTCCTTGGCCATGTCGTTTCTGGCGAAGGAATATCCGTTGATCCGTCAAAAGTCGAGGCTGTTCAGAAGTGGCAAACACCTCGCAATGCCTCTGAAATAAGAAGTTTCCTTGGATTGGCCGGTTATTATCGGCGATTCATAAAGGACTTCTTAAAGATTGCTGTGCCGCTTACAATGCTAACACGAAAGAATACTCCTTTCGTTTGGACCGATAAACAGCAAGAGGCATTCGATATTCTGAAGCAAAAGTTGATTCAAGCGCCGATCCTAGCCTTGCCAGAAGGTAATGATGATTTCGTTGTCTATAGCGATGCCTCTAGTACTGGCTTAGGATGTGTTCTGATGCAAAGGGGAAAAGTAATTGCCTATGCTTCAAGGCAATTAAAAGACTACGAGAAAAGTGCACCAACTCATGATCTTGAGTTGGCTGCCGTTACCTTTGCTCTGAAAATCTGGCGACATTATCTTTATGGGACTCGGTGTCAGCTTTACACCGATCATAAGAGTCTCAAATACCTTTTTACTCAAAAATATCTGAACATGAAGCAGCATCGGTCCTTGGAGCTTATCAAGGATTATGATTGCGAGATCCTATATCATCCCGGCAAAGCTAATGTTGTCGCGGATGCTTTGAGTAGGAAAGTCTATCCGGAAAAGTGCTGTTATGCCCTGACTCCTGTAGTATTCTCTTCTGATCTTATTGAAGACATCCGAGTTGCTCAAGCTGAAGCATTGAAAGAAGAGAATATTGATTCTGAAAATCTAAAAGGGCAACTACAATTTCTAACTCTGAATCATTTGGGACTTCACTGTCTCAAGGGAAACCGAATCTGGGTTCCTAAGTATGGTTCAATTCGCAGCACTCTTCTGTCCGAAGCTCATCAGTCCAAGTTATCTGTTCATCCTGGCAGCTCAAAGATGTACTTTGATCTGAAAGCCGATTACTGGTGGCCAGGAATGAAGAAAGACATCGGAAAATGTGTTGAAAGCTGCAAAGTATGTCAGATGGTTAAGGCAGAACACCAGAAACCCTTCGGGGATATGCAACCACTGCCAGTTCCTGAATGGAAGTGGGAGCATATAACAATGGACTTCATTACGAAGCTGCCAAAGACCAAAAGACAGCACGATTCCATCTGGGTAGTCGTTGACCGTTTAACAAAGTCAGCACATTTCATACCGATGAAAGAAACTTACTCTCACAATAAACTGGCACAGATGTATATTACTGAGATCATCTCTCGTCATGGTGTGCCGAAAACTATCGTCTCTGATCGTGATAGTCGTTTCACATCCAGATTCTGGCAAGCTCTACAAGACGGGATGGGTACTCGGATTTCTATGAGTACTGCTTATCATCCTAATGCAGATGGCCAGAGTGAGCGTACTATCCTAACTCTCGAAGATATGCTTCGTGCCTGCATTCTTGATCTAGGTGGTAACTGGGATGACCACTTGCTGTTGGTCGAATTCGCTTACAATAACAGTTATCATTCAACAATCAAGATGGCTCCTTTTGAAGCTCTATATGGACGAAAGTGCAGAACTCCCACCTGTTGGCGTGAAACCGGCGAATCGCCAATAGCAGGACCTGCCCATCTACAGTTGACTCATGAGAAGATTCAACTTGTTAGAAGAAATATTCTTGAAGCTCAGAGCAGGCAGAAGTCATATTATGATAATCGACATAGATCGATAAGCTTTGCGGTTAACGATTGGGTGATGTTGAAAGTATCCCCAATGAAGAATGTGGTGCGGTTCATTAAAAGAAACAAGCTAGCTCCAAGATTCATTGGTCCGTTCAAGATTGTCGAAAAGATTGGAAATCAATCTTATCGTCTTGAACTGCCAGCGGACTTATCTGGAATACATCCTGTATTTCATGTTAGTCATCTGAGAAGGAGCTTAGCAGACGAAAGAGAGATTCAGATACCACACGTTAACTTGCAGATTGATGAAAAGCTTAGAGTGGTTGAAGAGCCGGAGTGTATTCTGGACTCGAAGACTAAGAAGCTTAGAAATAAAGATATACAGATGGTGCTCGTCCAGTGGAAACACCACAAAGGTTCGCATCAGACTTGGGAATCGAGAGATGTTATGAAAGCTACTTATCCCAGTCTGTTCAAACATAGCTAACTTCGGGGACGAAGTTTGTGCGTGGTGGAGCCCATTCTGTAACAACCTAACTTTTGCCAAGCATGTAAATATCTGATTTTGAGATAATAATGTAATTTTATTACATTATTTATGATGTAAGTTATTTAAGTTTGAAATTATTTACTTAAATTATATATATGATATTAATTATTAAAGATGAGTAAATTAAAAGAGATGTAAAATACAAAAATATAGTGGGTTAAATTTTAATGTAACTAAATGGATATAAAATCAAATTAAATGATCATTAAGATCATTAATCTTGAAAGCTCTCTCTCTCTAATCTCTCTCTACACTCTCGGCCATCTCAACAAATTCACAAGAAATTCAAGAATTGCTCAAGTAATTGAAGATTTAATATAAGAAGGAGTTACAAGAATCAAAGATCAACAAGAATCTGCAAAAATTGAGGTAAATATTTCTGAAAATCTTGAAAATTTTAAGTTTGGTTCGGTTTTTATAGAAAACCGAAAATACAAGAATTATAACATGAATTTGGGGTTGCATGTTTAAAATTTCGACAGATTATGATGAATATATGTTAATAAATGTTAAAGAAACAAAGATTTTAGTTTAGATCATCCAAAACATTAAAGAAATCGGAATTTTGATGAAAAACTTGTGTTTTTGATAAAAGTTATCATTTTTGGATAATCTTGATTAAAATATGATGTTATTAATAGGGAAAAATGTATAAAATTTACCCAATAATGTTAATATAACTATATAATTAGTTGCATGTTGATAAAATGAATTTTTATGAATTATTTGATAAGAACCCGTATGAACAAAATGATGAACATGAAGAACAATTTCTGGGAAAAATGCCAAGTATGGATCCGAATTCGGGTAGGACCGAATTCGGATGTTGTCCATTTCGGACCTATGATTTGGTTCGGATGATATCACTTTCGGACCCCCATGATTTCGGATGATATTCAATTCGGATACAGTATTTCGGATCATGAAAATCCGAATTCGGTACCCATTTTATGATCCTAAATTCGGTCTAATGCTTAATTCGGACGATGAAATTGGTTGGTCCAAATTCGGATCATCCTTTGGTCCGAATCCGGATGATCCATTTCGGATGAATCCGAATCCGGATGAACCAATCCGGACTGATCCGAAATTTATAATCCGAAACCCAATTTTTATGAATTTTGACATTTCAATTAAATAAATAATTTATATGCATATGTTTTTAATCATATATATATATATATATATATATATATATATATATATATATATATATATATATATATATATATATATATATATATATATATATATATATATATATATATATATATATATATATATATATATATATATATAGAAAGCTTTTGAAGATATTATGAAACAAAGAATATGAACAAATGAAAGATTGATAAGATTATCAGAATCAGATAGAATTACAGATTTTAATGACCAAAAGATGATGAAATTCCATGATAATGATGATAAAGATGATGAAATTAACATGATATTATCATGAATGAATTTGAACAGGTTCAGTATATTCTGAACAAAGATTTAAAGACTTAAAGACTTGAAAGCGGGTCTCTAATTTGAAAAGAATTGACAGATTACAGATTGACAAGATAAAATCCTGAGATAACTCAGGTGGCAGATTCTTATATCTGTTTGACCAAGACCCAGACCAGTGAGTTATAGATATTCAGATTGAACATGCATAGATCCGGTTGAGATATATTGCTGCTGTTAGATTTATTGACATTCATTTATCAGCTGGATTGAGACCTGTGCACACCAAGGTTGGGTGTTGCCCAGTGGATCATGATAGCTAATTGATTATCATTTCATATTGCATTGAATACTTCTCCAGACATTGCTTATGATTTATTGCTATCATGACTTCGATGACTTTAGCTTTCATTATTTGATCAGACACTTGATAGACTTATTCAGCTTGACTAGCCCTGATGGTCTATTGTTCTAGACCCGGCTATTTCACCAGTTCTTATGAACTTGGTAATGACCTCCGATGTTCCGCCATATTGACTTACTGGTAGCTAGCCCAGTATGTGGCTGATCCCCACGATTTAAGCGTGAGTGTGGCTTGAACATCATCCGATTCTATGATTCTATATCTCAATCATGAGGGCTGTAGCGGCAGCCAAGACATATCACGCTAAGACTAATGACTCCGCTTGACACGCATGTTAATATTGAAAATCTATAAACTCACTAAGCTTTGCTTACAGATGTTGCATTAATATTTTACAGGAAAAGCCAAAGGAAAATCACCTGCTGGACCTAGTACTTAGGTCATTCAAGATCCAAGTTTTGAAGCTTTCCTAGACCACTTCTCAACAAACTTTCTGGTACTGATTGGAAGACAACAAATGTGGTGGTTCTGGGTAGACTTGATGTGATGTATGATGTTATGACTAGATTAGATGTTACCCTTTTATAACTTTATTTTGAAATATGTAAAGTAAATCCTAACTTGTATGTACATGTAATTTTATTATTCCGCAATTTAATTACCCTATCTTAGTATGGTTGATATCGTATTGCATGATGTGGGACCTAGACTCTGAGGACTGACCCGGAAGGGGAGGTCTTCACAACATTTTTTTTTTAATTTTTAAAAACTTTTATGAAAATACATGATTCCTTAAGTAGCCTTTAAAAATAAGTTAATCAACAAATTATTTTAAACAAAATATATAATTTAGAATTTTATGATTAAATATATTATTTGTAATTAATATATACCTAACTTAACACATAAAATAATTTTTTTTAATACAGTTACACATTGTAGAAAAGTTTTAAGATATAATTTTTTATTTTTTAAACTCTTTATGAAAATATATGATTCCTCAAATACCCTTTAAAAAATAATTTAATTAACAAATTAAAATAATAAAATATATAATCAATAATTTTAAGATTATTCATAAAATAACTTGGTCTATATAAGTTTTATTATAAAATGGACTCAACTTTGATACAACATGATTAATATAAATAAATATTACTTGAACTCAATAAATATAACATAATAGTATTGTTATTTATCACATGAATTTTAGTTACATAGATTCAATGTAAAACCTTATTAATATTCATTTAAATTAATGTATTAAAATAAACTTCTAATATAATTACATGTTATATAAACTTTATGAAATATTTAATTAAAGAGTTTTTACGAAAGCATATAACTAATCAAACAACCTTTAAAAACAATTTAATTAAAATATATATAATTTAAAACTTTAAAACTAATTGCATTATTTGTAGTTAAAATTAATATATTTTTATTTTATAAAATGAGAAAACAATACATTAATGCATAAATCTTGAATTTTAATAAGTTCAAGTAACTAATATATGCATCTGTACAAATTATAATATTTTTTATTCATATGTATGATTTGAACCAAATGATATTTTTTTACTTAACAATGATATTAAAACTATTTAAAGAATACTTTTATCATAATAATGATATCAAAATTCAATTGAAGATTCATAATAGAATAATTATATTTAAAAGCTTTCAATTTATAATTATGTCATTATAAACTTTTATTTACGTAAATAAATTGTTTTAAATATTTTAATTAGATTTTAGGTTATCTCAATAGATGTAATATCAAAATAGTTCACTTCAAAAATAAATAAATAATAGTATTTGTCATATAAGCTATTTAATCTGTCAACATTTAATATAATTACTCAAATAGTCTAGAAGAAAACATAAAATATACAAATAAAAAATATAAAAAAGATTATTAAGATGAATTATGTTAGGCACAAAAAGGCCTCAGTCAAACCTGTTCTACATCTGAGGGGGAGATTTTATAATCAAACCTGTTGATGCATTTGAAGGTTGAATTTAAAGCCTGTTATATGCCTTATTGAAACCTGAAAATGATTTGCAATATCAGTCTAAAGCTGTTCTATATGTTGCATGTGTTGCAACTAAGACAGTTTGTCCAAGCTGCTCTGTCTGCTGAACAGGCTGGACATAAACTGTCTACGCTGCTCTACACTGTTGAGCAGCTCGGGCATTTTTAAAGTGTTCTGTTCTTTGTGAACAGAACCTGTTCTTTGTGAACAGGCTAAACACTTTATGGAATTTGTTTCCAAGTCATCATGTATTGTTTTTGACTACAAGATCAGTTTACAAAGTCGAAGACAAAGAGGAAAACAGAACTGCTCAGCCTGCCCACGCTGTTCTGTAACATGAAGACAAAAGGATATTTGAAAAAGGGTGACAGACCTTTTCTTATATCAAAATAGGCCTTTACAGGGAAGAAAGACGCAAAGTTGACATTCCTAAATTAGTTAAAGGCAATGCAACAGTAGACAAAGTAAAAAGACAAAAGTTCTGCACATATGAAGACAAGTCTGCTTTTTCAGAAAAGTGCAGAAAAGGTTATGTTGTCTTTTCAACAAGACTTTTCCTTTTCATTCTGTCCAATGAAGATGTTTCTCTGAGATCCTCTAAGTGAGTATAAAAGGAAGCTTCTAAGGTCAGAAAGAAATGTGAAGAAAGCTAAGTGCTTAAACCAAGAGTGAACGTGCAAGTGTGATCTTCATGCATGCAAGTCTTCTGTAAACCAGCTTCTGTGTGTCTAAGCTGTTTTACCTAAGCTGTTCCTTAAGTCTTGTAAACACAGTGAGTGCTTCTTAGTGAGTGTATTCATTGTATACTAGTTCGAGTCTGTCTTAGACTAGTAAGCATACTGTTGTATCTGTCATCTCAGCTTGAAAACTATTTCCGCTTCAAGCTGTTTTTGTAATTAACAAATTGTTGATAATACATACAAACATTGAGAAACGAGTGTGTAGTTTTTAAATTGCTGTATTCAACCCCCCCCCCCTCTACAAGCTTAGAACTATATACTGGGGGGAACCTCTCGGGACCTGCAACTGGTAATCAGAGCAGTTTAGAGGTGTGCATGCTTAGATCTCTCGATTCCGCCCAG
>JAANYP010003832.1:0-177667 GCA_020465985.1 Centrapalus pauciflorus
GATGTCGATACTTCATGGGCAGAATTTGGTTACCAAAACTCGGAGGAGTAAGGAAGCTGGTCATGGATGAAGGGCATAAGACAAGATATGCTATCCATCCAGGGTCAGATAAAATGTATCACGACTTGAAAGGAATGTACTGGTGGCCAAATATGAAGGCTGACATTGCTACCTACGTCAGCAAGTGCTTAACATGTTTGAAGGTTAAAGCTGAGCACCAAAAACCATCAGGATTGCTAGTTCAACCAGAAATACCCGAGTGGAAGTGAGAAAACATCACCATGGATTTCATCACCAAGTTGCCAAAGACTTCTGGAGGTTATGACACTATTTCGGTGATTGTGGATCGGCTTACCAAAACCGCACATTTCCTGCCCATCAAGGAGACTGATAAAATGGATAAGTTAACACGAATCTATCTTAAAGAAGTCGTCTCAAGGCATGGAGTACCAGTATCAATTATATCAGACAGGGACAGCCGGTTCACATCAAGATTTTGGCAGTCATTGCAAGAAGCACTGGGTACACGCCTAAATATGAGCACAGCCTATCACCCGCAAACGGATGGTCAGAGTGAAAGGACGATTCAGATGTTGGAAGACATGTTAAGGGCATGTGTCATCGATTTTGGCAAAAGGTGGGACAGACACCTGCCATTAGTCGAGTTTTCCTATAACAACAGCTATCACTCAAGCATTAAGACCGCCCCATTCGAGGCACTCTACGGGCGAAAGTGTCGATCACCTCTTTGTTGGGCTGAAGAAGGAGATCGTCAGATCACTGGACCTGAGATCATCCAAGAGACTACAGAAAAGATAGCCCAGATTCGTAACCGATTAAAGATCGCGCGGGATCGACACATGAGTTATGCAGACATTCGACGGAAGGATTTGGAATTCCAAGAGGGAGATCAAGTAATGTTGAAAGTCTCACCTTGGAAAGGCGTAATCCGTTTTGGGAAACGAGGAAAACTCAATCCTCGTTATATCGGACCATTCAAGATCACCAAAAGAATTGGCCCGGTAGCTTACCGACTCGACCTGCCCCCAGAGCTTAGTAACGTTCATAACACCTTCCACGTGTCCAATCTTAAGAAGTGTCTGGCTGATGAATCACTCGTTATACCCATGGACGAGCTGGAGTTAGACGATAAGTTGAACTTCATTGAGCAACCTGTAGAAATAATGGACCGAGAAGTCAAGAAACTCAAGAACAGTCGAATCCCAATAATAAAAGTCAGATGGAACTCTAAGAGAGGTCCTGAGTTTACATGGGAACGAGAAGATCAGTTCCGGGAAAAATATCCTCACCTGTTCTCAAGTACTCAAGAAGTAGAGAACACGAGCTAATTTCGGGACGAAATTCCCTTAACAGGGGGAGACTGTAACATCCGGCACTAAACCAGGTTAGCAACAAAACCCTAATCTACATTTAATAGTCAATTATAGCCTAATCAGTAGTCATTAGAAATTAATCAAGTGATTAACAAGGCTTATTAGAAAATTCAACTCAATTAGAATCAAATTCATCGGTGCGATGAATCGGGAAATCAATTAATCCGATCAATTTACGACATGAAGGATTAATTCAACTAAGTACGTAATTAAATCATGATTAGTGACACTAATCATACACTAATACAATTACTTAACCTTAACTATGCAAGACTAAAACAATTAATTAAAACAATGCATCCAAAAGTATTTATGAATTTACAAGAAAAGGGAAATACAAGAATACATTTCTAAAAAAAAAAATACATCAAAAATACCCTAACTAGGCCGGCCACATGGAAGGACAAAAGGATCAAAAGTTTGTATTTTTTTACTCCACATTTGTACATCAAATCCCCCTCTTTCCTTTCACCCAAGATTTTACAACTCCTTTCATCATTTCACCACCTTTTCACCTCTATAAATAAGACCCTAATTCCTTGCATTTTCCTCACACCTTCAAAGCAAAATCTCTCCTTTCTCTCCCTCTTGAAAACCGGCCTCAAGCCTCAAGAACACACAAAGTGTTCTTCATATTTTTGAAGTGTTCTTGGTGAAACTTTTGAAGATCCAACCTTCTACTCATTTGCATTCTTCTAAAAACATCAAAGTAAGTAAATACTAACCTATTACATCTTATATTTATGTTTATATAAGTCTTGCATAATATATATAATCACCTACAACAACAAGTTTCATAAAAACTCAAGTTTATAAGTTTCTAGTTTTTATTTTTAAGTTGTTTCTTTAAATGTGTTTATGAATATGTGAACACATTATAAAAGTGTTAATATTATGAAAACATGTGATATATATGTGTTTTTATAACTATTATGACTTTTATACAAGTAGTCTTTGAATAAACAACAAGAATCATAAGTTGTTGTAAGTTTATAAACTACGAATTTTCGGCAGAAAATTTATATCGACTTTGAAAAATCATAACTAATTCATAACTCAACGAAATGAGTTGATTCTTGTCCCCAAAAGTTAGATCTATGTCTTAACTATAGATCTGCAAATTTTCATGATTTATTGTGAAGTTTAAGACCTCCAGAAATTATTTGGGAAACCGAAAGTTTGACAGCTCAAAAATGGCCAACATAGCGTTTTTAACGAGCTTTTTCACTAACCTAATCAACTCGAAAAATGGCCGTTCTTGATTATAAAAATCCTTTGTGTATAGTAGTTGAATGTCCTAGAAAACCAAAGTCTAAAACATTTTGGAGCTTGGTCAAAAACAGCCTCAAAGTAGGCCGAAAAACCTCCGAAAAAGCTGGAAAATTATATATATATATATATATATATACTTGACGTTTTAAGCGCATTTTATTTATAAACTTGTAATGTTGGGTGATTTAAGACATAAAGATCTATAAATGTACATATTATCATATATTGGTGATATTAAGTCCTTATTATCATTTAGGACTCGGTTAAACACCTCCGGTTTCATCACCCATCAAACAACGCACATTTGCATTTTTGCGCCTAGTTTTGCCATCACAAGTTCGATGAGTTCTCATAGCCCCTATTTTCATACTGTTAAGTTTTGGGGATGAAATACATGCTTCGTTTTCATATGGACACGAAAACCACTTCATTCCTATTATGTATTACACATGTGGTTCCATCCGCCCTTATATCATGAACCGTTAATTGCATTTATTTGTAAGCGTGAATATATTGTGGATAGATCTATTGGGAGTCATGTCCCCCATTCGGGTTAGCTCGGTTCGGCTAACAGCGAGTGCATATATATTTAACACACGGTATTACGTATGGGAATACTGCACAGGGCAAAACTCATTTATAATTAAGCTTCGGTTGCATGATGGTTATATGTAATACATAACATTGAATTTATGATTTTATAAATTCAAACTCTATTATTGTTGTCCATACAAGTCAGATTTACGTGTAAACCTATGAGCTCACCAACAATTTTGTTGACGAATTTTAGCGTGTATTTTCAGGAAATTAAGGCAAGTATGCCTTCAGAAGTAACTACTTTCAAGCTTCCGCACTTAAGGAGTCGCATTCTTTTTCAAACCGTCGGAGATTTATTTGCATTATTTTGGATAATTTAATTATGTATTTAAATCTCTGTACCTTGCGAACTACTCTTTATCATTTACGGGTTATGTAAAACATTTCTACCTTTTAAAGTCATATCGATGTATTTTTGAAAACGTCCATATAGTGGTCGTTCATTATGATTATGGTTACGCTTCCGCACTCGTCAAGTCTCGCTGCCAACCGAGGTAGCAGGGTGTGACAAAATTGTATGCTAGTAACGTATGATTGACACTGCTGTAAGTGGACAACTGCTGCTGCATGTTCCTTGTTACTTGCATTGCTCAGGACCGCTGTGAGTGACAGATTGCATTACTTACTTGCATATGTTTCGGTACTTATTGGTGATTGATACTGACTTATATCGAAACATCTGCTGCTGCTTGTTCCTTGATTACATAATTGTATGCTAGGAACGTATGATAGACACTGCTGAAACTGGACAATTGCTGATGCATGTTCCTTGATTATTTGCACTGCTCAGGACCGCTGTGAGTGATAGATTGCATTACTTACTTGTATATGTTTCGGTACTTTCTGGTGATTGTCACTGACTTGTATGGAAACATCTGCTGCTGCTTGTTTCTTGATTACTTAATTGTATGCTAGGAATGTATGATAGACAGTGCTGAAACTAGACAACTGTTGGTGCATGTTCCTTGATTACTTGCATTGCTCAGGACCGCAGTGAGTGACAGTTTGCGTTACTTACTTGCAAATGTTTCGGTACTTATTGGTTAATGTTACTTACTTGTATGGAAACGCTTGCTGCTGCTTGTTCCTTGATTACTTAATTGTATGCTAGGAACGTATGATAGACACTGCTGAAACTGGACACCTGTTGTTGCATGTTCCTTGATTACTTGCATTTCTCAGGACCGCTATGAGTGACAGATTTAATTACTTACATGCATATGTTTAGGTACTTATTGGTAATTGTTACTGACTTTTATGGAAACATCTGGTGCTGCTTGTTCCTTGATAACTTAATTTTATGTTAGGAACATATGATAAACACTGCTGAAACTGGACAACTGTTGTTGCATGTTGCTTGATTCCTTGCATTGCTTAGTTCCGCTATGAGTGACATATTGCATTACTTACTTGCATATGTTTCGGTACTTATCGGTGATTGTTACTGACTTGTATGGAAACATCTGCTGCTGCTTGTTCCTTGATTACTTAATTGTATGCTAGGAACGTATGATAGACACTGCTAGAACTGGACAACTGTTGTTGCTTGTTCCATGATTACTTGCATTGCTCCAGACCGCTGTGAGTGACAGATTGCATTACTTACTTGCATATGTTTCGGTACTTATTGGTGATTGATACTGACTTGTATGGAAACAGCTGTTGCCGCTTGTTCCTTGATTACTTAATTGTATGTTAGGAACGTATGATAGACACTGCTGAAACTGGACAACTGCTACTGCATTTTCCTTGATTTCTTGCATTGCTCAGCACCGCTGTGAGTGACAGATTGCATTACTTACTTGCATATGTTTCGGTACTTATTGGTGATTGTTATTGACTTGTATGGAAACATCTGGTGCTGCTTGTTCCTTGATAACTTAATTTTATGCTAGGAACGTATGATAGACATCGCTGAAACTAGACAACTGTTGTTGCATGTTCCTTGATTACTTGCATTGCTCAGGACCGCTGTGAGTGACAGATTGCATTACTTACTTGCATATGTTTCGGTACTTATTGGTGATTGTTACTGACTTGTATGGAAACATATGCTGTTGCTTGTTCCTAGATTACTTAATTGTATGCTAGGAACGTATGATAGACACTGCTGAAACTGGACAACTGCTACTGCATGTTCCTTGATTACTTGCATTGCTCAGGACCGCTGTGAGTGACAGATTGCATTACTTACTTGCATATGTTTCGGTACTTATTGGTGTATTGACTTGTATGGAAACCTCTGGTGCTGCTTGTTCCTTTATTCCTTGCATTGCTCAGGACCGCTATGAGTGACAGAATGCATTACTTACTTGCATATGTTTCGGTACTTATTGGTGATTGTTACTGACTTGTATGGAAACATTTGTTGCTGCTTGTTCCATGATTACTTAATTTTATGTTAGGAACTTATGATAGACACAGATGAAACTGGACAACTGCTGTTGCATGTTCCTTGATTACTTGCATTGCTCCGGACCGCTGTGAGTGACAGATTGCATTACTTACTTGCATATGTTTCGGTACTTATTGGTGATTGATGCTGACTTGCATGGAAACATCTGCTGCTGCTTTTTCCATGATTACTTAATTGTATGATAGGAACGTATGATAGACACAGATGAAACTGGACAACTGCTGTTGCATGTTCCTTGATTACTTGCATTGCTCCGGACCGCTGTGAGTGACAGATTGCATTACTTACTTGCATATGTTTCGGTACTTATTGGTGATTGATACTGACTTGTATGGAAACAGCTGCTGCTGCTTGTTCCTTGATTACTTAATTGTATCTTAGGAACGTATGATAGACACTGCTGAAACTGGACAACTGCTACTGCATGTTCCTTGATTACTTACATTGCTCAGGACCGCTGTGAGTGACAGATTGCATTACTTACTTGCATATGTTTCGGTACTTATTGGTGTATTGACTTGTATGGAAACATCTGGTGCAGCTTGTTCCTTTGTAACTTAATTTTATGCTAGGAACGTATGATAGACACCGCTGACACTAGACAACTGTTGTTGCATGTTCCTTGATTACTTGCATTGCTCAGGACCGCTGTGAGTGACAAATTACATTACTTACTTGCATATGTTTCGGTACTTATTGGTGATTGTTACTGACTTGTATGAAACACCTAATGCAGTTTGTTCCTTGATTTCTTAATTGTATGCTAGTAACGTTTGACACACACTGCTGTAAGTTGACACCTGCTGCTGCATGTTCCTTGTTACTTGCATTGCTCAGGACCGCTGTGAGTGACTGATTGCATTACTTACTTACATATGTTTCGGTACTTATTGGTGATTGATACTGACTTGTATGGAAACATCTGCTGCTGCTTGTTCCTTGATTACTTAATTGTATGCTAGGATCGTATGATAGACACTGCTGAAACTGAACTAGTGCTGCTGCATGTTCCTTGATTACTTGCACTACTCAGGACCGCTGTAAGTGACAGATTGCATTACTTACTTGCATATGTTTCGGTACTTATTGGTGATTGTTACTGACTTGTATGGAAACATCTGCTGCTGCTTGTTCCTTAATTACTTAATTGTACGCTAGGAACTTATGATAGACACTGTTGAAACTGGACAACTGTTGTTGCATGTTCCTTGATTACTTGCATTGCTCAGGACCGCTATGAGTGACAGATTGCATTACTTACTTGCATATGTTTCGGTACTTATTGGTAATGTTACTGACTTGTATGGAAACATCTAGTGCTGCTTGTTCCTTGATAACTTAATTCTAGGCTAGGAACGTAAGATAGACACTGCTGAAACTAGACAATTGTTGTTGCATGTTCCTTGATTACTTGTATTGCTCAGGACCGCTGTGAGTGACAAATTACATTACTTACTTGCGTATGTATCGGTACTTTTTGGTGATTGTTACTAACTTGTATGAAACATCTGATGCAGTTTGTTCATTGATTACTTAATTGTATGCTAGTAACGTATGATAGACACTGCTGTAAGTGGACAACTTCTGCTGCATGTTCCTTGTTACTTGCATTGCTCAGGACCGTTGTGAGTGACAGATTGCATTTCTTACTTACATATGTTTCGGTACTTATTGGTGATTGATACTGACTTGTATGGAAACATCTACTGCGGCTTGTTCCTTGATTACTTAATTGTATGCTAGGAACGTATGACAGACACTGCTGAAACTGAACAACTGCTGCTGCATGTTCCTTGATTACTTGCACTGCTCCGGACCGCTGTGAGTGACAGAGATTGCATTACTTACTTGCATATGTTTCGGTACTTATTGGTGATTGATACTGACTTGTATGGAAACGTCTGCTGCTGCTTGTTCCTTGATTACTTAATTGTATGCTAGGAACGTATGATAGACACTGCTGAAACTGAACAACTGCTGCTGCATGTAACTTGATTACTTGCAATGCTCAGGACCGCTGTGAGTAACAGATTGCATTACTTACTTGCATATGTTTCGGTACTTATTGGTGATTGTTACTGACTTCTATGGAAACATATGCTGTTGCTTGTTCCTAGATTACTTAATTGTATGCTAGGAACGTATGATAGACACTGCTGAAACTGGACAACTGCTGTTGCATGTTCCTTGATTACTTGCATTGCTCCGGACCGCTGTGAGTGACAGATTGCATTACTTACTTGCATATGTTTCGGTACTTATTGGTGATTGATACTGACTTGCATGGAAACATCTGCTGCTGCTTGTTCCTTAATTACTTAATTGTATGATAGGAACGTATGATAGACACAGATGAAACTGGACAACTGCTGTTGCATGTTCCTTGATTACTTGCATTGCTCCGGACCGCTGTGAGTGACAGATTGCATTACTTACTTGCATATGTTTCGGTACTTATTGGTGATTGTTACTGACTTATATGGAAACATTTGTTGCTGTTTGTTCCATGATTACTTAATTTTATGTTAGGAACTTATGATAGACACAGATGAAACTGGACAACTGCTGCTGCATGTTCCTTGATTACTTGCATTGCTCCGGACCGCTGTGAGTGACAGATTGCATTACTTAGTTGCATATGTTTCGGTACTTATTGGTGATTGATACTGACTTGTATGGAAACATCTGCTGCTGCTTGTTCCTTGATTACTTAATTGTATGATAGGAACGTATGATAGACACAGATGAAACTGGACAACTGCTGTTGCATGTTCCTTGATTACTTGCATTGCTCCGGACCGCTGTGAGTGACAGATTGCATTACTTACTTGCATATGTTTCGGTACTTATTGGTGATTGATACTGACTTGCATGGAAACATCTGCTGCTGCTTGTTCCTTAATTACTTAATTGTATGATAGGAACGTATGATAGACACAGATGAAACTGGACAACTGCTGTTGCATGTTCCTTGATTACTTGCATTGCTCCGGACCGCTGTGAGTGACAGATTGCATTACTTACTTGCATATGTTTCGGTACTTATTGGTGATTGATACTGACTTGTATGGAAACAGCTGCTGCTGCTTGTTCCTTGATTACTTAATTGTATGTTAGGAACGTATGATAGACACTGCTGAAACTGGACAACTGCTACTGCATGTTCCTTGATTACTTACATTGCTCAGGACCGCTGTGAGTGACAGATTGCATTACTTACTTGCATATGTTTCGGTACTTATTGGTGTATTGACTTGTATGGAAACATCTGGTGCTGCTTGTTCCTTTGTAACTTAATTTTATGCTAGGAACGTATGATAGACACCGCTGACACTAGACAACTGTTGTTGCATGTTCCTTGATTACTTGCATTGCTCTGGACCGCTGTGAGTGACAAATTACATTACTTACTTGCATATGTTTCGGTACTTATTGGTGATTGTTACTGACTTGTATGAAACACCTAATGCAGTTTGTTCCTTGATTTCTTAATTGTATGCTAGTAACGTTTGACACACACTTCTGTAAGTTGACACCTGCTGCTGCATGTTCCTTGTTACTTGCATTGCTCAGGACCGCTGTGAGTGACTGATTGCATTACTTACTTACATATGTTTCGGTACTTATTGGTGATTGATACTGACTTGTATGGAAACATCTGCTGCTGCTTGTTCCTTGATTACTTAATTGTATGCTAGGATCGTATGATAGACACTGCTGAAACTGAACTAGTGCTGCTGCATGTTCCTTGATTACTTGCACTACTCAGGACCGCTGTGAGTGACAGATTGCATTACTTAGTTGCATATGTTTCGGTACTTATTGGTGATTGTTACTGACTTGTATGGAAACATCTGCTGCTGCTTGTTCCTTGATTACTTAATTGTATGATAGGAACGTATGATAGACACAGATGAAACTGGACAACTGCTGTTGCATGTTCCTTGATTACTTGCATTGCTCCGGACCGCTGTGAGTGACAGATTGCATTACTTACTTGCATATGTTTCGGTACTTATTGGTGATTGATACTGACTTGCATGGAAACATCTGCTGCTGCTTGTTCCTTAATTACTTAATTGTATGATAGGAACGTATGATAGACACAGATGAAACTGGACAACTGCTGTTGCATGTTCCTTGATTACTTGCATTGCTCCGGACCGCTGTGAGTGACAGATTGCATTACTTACTTGCATATGTTTCGGTACTTATTGGTGATTGATACTGACTTGTATGGAAACAGCTGCTGCTGCTTGTTCCTTGATTACTTAATTGTATGTTAGGAACGTATGATAGACACTGCTGAAACTGGACAACTGCTACTGCATGTTCCTTGATTACTTACATTGCTCAGGACCGCTGTGAGTGACAGATTGCATTACTTACTTGCATATGTTTCGGTACTTATTGGTGTATTGACTTGTATGGAAACATCTGGTGCTGCTTGTTCCTTTGTAACTTAATTTTATGCTAGGAACGTATGATAGACACCGCTGACACTAGACAACTGTTGTTGCATGTTCCTTGATTACTTGCATTGCTCAGGACCGCTGTGAGTGACAAATTACATTACTTACTTGCATATGTTTCGGTACTTATTGGTGATTGTTACTGACTTGTATGAAACACCTAATGCAGTTTGTTCCTTGATTTCTTAATTGTATGCTAGTAACGTTTGACACACACTGCTGTAAGTTGACACCTGCTGCTGCATGATCCTTGTTACTTGCATTGCTCAGGACCGCTGTGAGTGACTGATTGCATTACTTACTTACATATGTTTCGGTACTTATTGGTGATTGATACTGACTGTATGGAAACATCTGCTGCTGCTTGTTCCTTGATTACTTAATTGTATGCTAGGATCGTATGATAGACACTGCTGAAACTGAACTAGTGCTGCTGCATGTTCCTTGATTACTTGCACTACTCAAGACCGCTGTGAGTGACAGATTGCATTACTTACTTGCATATGTTTCGGTACTTATTGGTGATTGTTACTGACTTGTATGGAAACATTTGCTGCTGCTTGTTCCTTAATTACTTAATTGTACGCTAGGAACTTATGATAGACACTGCTGAAACTGGACAACTGTTGTTGCATGTTCCTTGATTACTTGCATTGCTCAGGACCGCTATGAGTGACAGATTGCATTACTTACTTGCATATGTTTCGGTACTTATTGGTAATGTTACTGACTTGTATGGAAACATCTGGTGCTGCTTGTTCCTTGATAACTTAATTCTAGGCTAGGAACGTATGATAGACACTGCTGAAACTAGACAATTGTTGTTGCATGTTCCTTGATTACTTGTATTGCTCAGGACCGCTGTGAGTGACAAATTACATTACTTACTTGCGTATGTATCGGTACTTTTTGGTGATTGTTACTAACTTGTATGAAACATCTGATGCAGTTTGTTCATTGATTACTTAATTGTATGCTAGTAACGTATGATAGACACTGCTGTAAGTGGACAACTTCTGCTGCATGTTCCTTGTTACTTGCATTGCTCAGGACCGTTGTGAGTGACAGATTGCATTACTTACTTACATATGTTTCGGTACTTATTGGTGATTGATACTGACTTGTATGGAAACATCTACTGCGGCTTGTTCCTTGATTACTTAATTGTATGCTAGGAACGTATGACAGACACTGCTGAAACTGAACAACTGCTGCTGCATGTTCCTTGATTACTTGCAATGCTCAGGACCGCTGTGAGTAACAGATTGCATTACTTACTTGCATATGTTTCGGTACTTATTGGTGATTGTTACTGACTTCTATGGAAACATATGCTGTTGCTTGTTCCTAGATTACTTAATTGTATGCTAGGAACGTATGATAGACACTGCTGAAACTGGACAACTGTTGCTGCATGTTCCTTGATTCCTTGCATTGCTCAGGACCGCTATGAGTGACAGATTGCGTTACTTACTTGCATATGTTTCGGTACTTATTGGTGATTGTTACTGACTTGTATGGAAACATTTGTTGCTGCTTGTTGCATGATTACTTAATTTTATGTTAGGAACTTATGATAGACACAGATGAAACTGGACAACTGCTGCTGCATGTTCCTTGATTACTTGCATTGCTCCGGACCGCTGTGAGTGACAGATTGCATTACTTAGTTGCATATGTTTCGGTACTTATTGGTGATTGATACTGACTTGTATGGAAACATCTGCTGCTGCTTGTTCCTTGATTACTTAATTGTATGATAGGAACGTATGATAGACACAGATGAAACTGGACAACTGCTGTTGCATGTTCCTTGATTACTTGCATTGCTCCGGACCGCTGTGAGTGACAGATTGCATTACTTACTTGCATATGTTTCGGTACTTATTGGTGATTGATACAGACTTGTATGGAAACAGCTGCTGCTGCTTGTTCCTTGATTACTTAATTGTATGTTAGGAACGTATGATAGACACTGCTGAAACTGGACAACTGCTACTGCATGTTCCTTGATTACTTGCATTGCTCAGGACCGCTATGAGTGACAGATTGCATTACTTACTTGCATATGTTTCGGTACTTATTGGTGATTGTTATTGACTTGTATGGAAACATCTGGTGCTGCTTGTTCCTTGGTAACTTAATTTTATGCTAGGAACGTATCATAGACACCGATGACACTAGACAACTGTTGTTGCATGTTCCTTGATTACTTGCGTTGCTCAGGACCGCTGTGAGTGACAAATTACATTACTTACTTGCATATGTTTCGGTACTTATTGGTGATTGTTACTGACTTGTATGAAACATCTAATGCAGTTTGTTCCTTGATTACTTAATTGTATGCTAGTAACGTTTGACACAGACTGCTGTAAGTGGACACCTGCTGCTGCATGTTCCTTGTTACTTGCATTGCTCAGGACCGCTGTGAGTGACAGATTGCATTACTTACTTGCATATGTTTCGGTACTTATTGGTGATTGTTATTGACTTGTATGGAAACATCTGGTGCTACTTGTTCCTTGGTAACTTAATTTTATGCTAGGAACGTATCATAGACACCGCTGACACTAGACAACTGTTGTTGCATGTTCCTTGATTACTTGCGTTGCTCAGGACCGCTGTGAGTGACAAATTACATTACTTACTTGCATATGTTTCGGTACTTATTGGTGATTGTTACTGACTTGTATGAAACATCTAATGCAGTTTGTTCCTTGATTACTTAATTGTATGCTAGTAACGTTTGACACACACTGCTGTAAGTGGACACCTGCTGCTGCATGTTCCTTGTTACTTGCATTGCTCAGGACCGCTGTGAGTGACAGATTGCATTACTTACTTACATATGTTTCGGTACTTATTGGCGATTGAAACTGACTTGTATGGAAACATCTGATGCTGCTTGTTCCTTGATTACTTAATTGTATGCTAGGATCGTATGATAGACACTGCTGAAACTGAACTAGTGCTGCTGCATGTTCCTTGATTACTTGCACTACTCAGGACCACTGTGAGTGACAGATTGCATTACTTACTTGCATATGTTTCGGTACTTATTGGTGATTGTTACTGACTTGTATGGAAACATCTGCTTCTGCTTGTTCCTTGATTACTTAATTGTATGCTAGGAACGTATGATAAACACTGCTGAAACTGGACAACTGTTGTTGCATGTTCCTAGATTCCGTGCATTGCTCAGGACCGCTATGAGTGACAGATTGCATTACTTACTTGCATATGTTTCGGTACTTATTGGTGATTGTTACTGACTTGTATGGAAACATCTGCTGATGCTTGTTCCTTGATTACTTAATTGTACGCTAGGAACTTATGATAGACACTGCTGAAACTGGACAACTGTTGTTGCATGTTCCTTGATTACTTGCATTGCTCAGGACCGCTATGAGTGACAGATTTCATTACTTACTTGCATATGTTTCGGTACTTATTGGTAATTGTTACTGACTTGTATGGAAACATCTGGTGCTGCTTGTTCCTTGATAACTTAATTTTAGGCTAGGAACGTATGATAGACACTGCTGAAACTAGACAATTGTTGTTGCATGTTCCTTGATTACTTGTATTGCTCAGGTACGCTGTGAGTGACAAATTACATTACTTACTTGCGTATGTTTCGGTACTTTTTGGTGATTGTTACTAACTTGTATGAAACATCTAATGCAGTTTGTTCCTTGATTACTTAATTGTATGCTAGTAATGTTTGATACACACTGCTGTAAGTGGACAACTGCTACTGCATGTTCCTTGTTACTTGCATTGCTCAGGACTGCTGTGAGTGACGGATTGCATTACTTACTTACATATGTTTCGGTACTTATTGGTGATTGATACAGACTTGTATGGAAACATCTGCTGCTGCTTGTTCCTTGATTACATAATCGTATGCTAGGATCGTATGATAGAAACTGCTGAAACTGAACAACTGCTGCTGCATGTTCCTTGATTACTTGCACTACTCAGGACCGCTGTGAGTGACAGATTGCATTACTTAGTTGCATATGTTTCAGTACTTATTGGTGATTGTTACTGACTTGTATGGAAACATCTGCTGCTGCTTGTTCCTTGATTACTTAAATGTATGCTAGGAACGTATGATAAACACTGCTGAAACTGGACAACTGTTGCTGCATGTTCCTTGATTCCTTGCATTGCGCAGGACCGCTATGAGTGGCAGATTGCATTACTTACTTGCATATGTTTCGGTACTTATTGGTGATTGTTACTGACTTGTATGGAAACGTCTGGTCACACCCTGCTACCTTGGAACGTATGATATACACTGCTGAAACTGGACAACTGTTGTTGCATGTTCCTTGATTACTTGCATTGCTCATGTCACACCCTGCTACCTTGGTTGGCAGCGAGACATGACGAGTGCGGAAGCGTAACCATAATTATAACGAACGACCACTATATGGACGTTTTCGAAATATTACATCATTATAATTTAAGAATGTAATAATGTTTTACAAAATGTAAGAAATGAAGTTCGCGTAAGACAGAGATTCTGATACATAATTAATGCGTCCAAAAATAATGCAGTCAAATCTCCGTTAGTTTCGAAATATGCATGCGACTCCATGAAATGCGGAAGCTTGAAAGTTGGTGTATCCGAAGGCACACTTGCCTTAATTACCTGAAAATACATGCTAAAATACGTCAACAAAATTTGTTGGTGAGTTCATAGGTTTACACGAAAAGACCAGTTGTATGGACATTATCAGATGCGTTGAATTTATAAAATCATAAATTCCATGAGATGTATTACATAAACCATCATGTCACCGAAGCTTAATTAGAATGAGTTTGCCCCGAGCAGTATTCTCATACGTAATACCTTGAGTTGAATATATATGCACCCGCCGTTAGCTAAACCACTAACCCGAGTGGGGGACATGACTCCCAATAGATCTATCCACAATATATTCGCGCTTGCAAACAAATGCAACTAACGATTTCATGATATAAGGGCGGAAATCACATATGTAATACATAATAGAATCGAGAAGTTTTTGTGTCCATATAAAAACGAAGCATGTATTTCATCCCAAAACATAATAATGGAAAAATGGGACTATGAAGACTCACCTTGTTGGTTTTTGATGATGTTTTTGGATCTGAGTTAAGCACTTGTTCGAATGGTTGAGACTCGTCCTAATATTTTTACGAGTTCGGGTCAATATCATCATAATACGTGTTTGAATATTTTATGTACTTGGGGGTGATGTATAAATATTTTCGTAGGATTTCATATGTTGATACTGATTTGTAGTTACGTTCAAGTAATTTATTTAAAAATATAATTTGTTGTATTAATTCCGATTTACAAAAATGACTTTAAGTAGTTTATTTCCAAGGATATTTTGATGCATGCATGCATGCATACGTACATATGTATTTATATATATATACGAAAATGCATACATATATGTACGAGCATGTGCATCATTACGAAAGGGTATTCATACATTTTGCATGGAAAAATTTCACGAGTATTATGAAAACCGAGTTGTAAATGAAGAGTATTATATTTTAGTAAATGTATTTGATTTTTCATGTTTTATAAATTTTTAAGGTGAAAATAACGTAAATAAGAAAAACTTACAAAAGTTTGAAGAACACTTGAACTTCTTGGCCGATTTTGTTTTGAGAGAGAATATGTGTGTTGGTGTGTTTTTGTGAAATGGGTTTGTCTTCTATTTATAGAAGAAAAATGGTTATTAAAATAAAGATAAAGTAATTTAAAATTTTAGTGAAATAATGAAAAGTAAAAAGGTGTTTCGGTTGAGTGTTGGACAAAAAGGTGTGGCCGATTTCATAATTGTATGTTGCATGTTGTTTATTAATATAATAATACAAAAGTACATCTAGTTGTCCTTTAAAGGACAACTTACTTTTTAGGGTGATAAGTAGTATGGGTTTTCATCTTTATATTAATAAAAGTACAAGAGGCGTGCAAAAGAGGTGGCAATAATAAATACTGATATATATATATATATATACATACTTAGAAAAATTTCTGGAATGTTAAACTCGATTCAAGTGTGAATCGAGTTTGTTGTTGTGTCAATCGAGTTTTATAACATAATGCCCGAGTTTTGTCACCCTTTGATCGAGTTTTATGCCTTTGTCATTCGAGTTTCATATAGCTATGGTCGAGTTTTATACAACATTGCCCGAGTTTCTTGCTTCTTTAATCGAGTTTCTTTGTTTAACTGTTCGAGTTTTATGTAGTTTTATTCGAGTTTTATGTTTCTTTATTCGAGTTTCATCCCTTAGAAATCGAGATTTGTATCTTCATCATTCGAGTTTTATACAGCATCATCCGAGAAAATCCTTTCTTTATTCGAGTTTCATCAAAGTGTCATTCGAGTTTAGGTCTTCACTTAATCGAGTTTCATTATATCATTATTCGAGTTTATTATTTCTTTCATCGAGATTCATACAACACCATTCGAGTTTATTGATTATATGATTCGAGATTCATATAATTTCATTCGGGTTTATTACTTCATTATTCGAGTTTTATATTAGTTTAATTTTTGAGTTTCATACCTTATTTTTAGGCCAGTTGTTACAGTCTCCCCCTGTTGGAGGGATTTCGTCCCGAAATTAGCTCGTGTTCTCCTCTGCTTGGACTTTTGAGAACAGCTGGGGGTACTTCTCTCGGAATTGATCTTCGCGTTCCCAAGTAACCTCAGGACCTCGTTTAGAGTTCCATTGGACCTTTATTATTGGAATTCGACAGTGCTTGAGTTTCTTGACTTCTCGGTCCATTATTTCCACCGGTTGCTCAATGAAATTCAACTTATCGTCTATCTCCAGTTCGTCCATGGGTATCACGAGTGATTCATCCGCCAGACATTTCTTAAGATTGGATACGTGGAAGGTATTATGAACGTTACTAAGCTCTGGGGGTAGATCGAGTCGGTAAGCTACCGGGCCAATTCTTCTGGTGATTTTGAATGGTCCGATATAACGAGGATTGAGTTTTCCTCGTTTTCCAAAACGGATTATGCCTTTCCAAGGCGAGACTTTCAGCATCACTTGATCTCCCTCTTGGAATTCCAAATCCTTCCGTCGGATGTCTGCATAACTCTTCTGTCGATCCCGCGCAATCTTCAATCGGTTCCGAATCTGGGCTATCTTCTCTGTAGTTTCCTGGATGATCTCAGGTCCAGTAATCTGACTATCCCCTACTTCGGCCCAACAAAGAGGTGACCGACACTTTCGTCCATAGAGTGCCTCGAATGGGGCGGTCTTAATGCTCGAGTGATAACTGTTGTTATAAGAAAACTCAACTAATGGCAGGTGTCTGTCCCAACTTTTTCCAAAATCGATGACACATGCCCTTAGCATATCTTCCAATGTTTGAATCGTTCTTTCACTCTGACCGTCCGTTTGTGGGTGATAGGTTGTACTCATGTCTAGACGCGTTCCTAGAGCTTCTTGCAATGATTGCCAGAACCTTGACGTAAATCGGCTGTCTCTGTCTTATATAATGGATACTGGCACCCCATGCCTTGAGACGACCTCCTTAAGATAGGTTCGTGTTAACTTATCCATCTTGTCAGTCTCCTTGATTGGCAGGAAGTGTGCGGTCTTGGTCAGCCGATCCACGATCACCCAGATGGTGTCATAACCTCCAGAAGTCTTTGGCAACTTAGTGATAAAATCCATGGTGATATTTTCCCACTTCCATTGGGGTATCTCTGGCTGGACTAGCAATCCTGACGGCCTTTGATGCTCAGCCTTAACTTTTAAACACGTTAAGCACATGATGACATAAGTGGCAATGTCAGCCTTCATGTTTGGCCACCAGTATGATCCCTTCAAATCGTGATACATCTTGTCCAACCCTGGATGAATAGCATATCTTGTTTTGTGCCCTTCATCCATGACCAGTTTCCTTACACCTCCAAATTTTGGTAACCAAATTCTGCCCATGAAGTATCGGCATCCATCTGACTTAATTTCAAACTGCTTATCCATACCTCTCAATGCTTCATTCAGCAGATTATCCTCCTTGACTGCCTCTTCTTGTGCCTCTCGGACTTGAGAGTTTAGGTTTGATTGTATAGTCATTACCAAAGGTTGGACTCTCAATGGCTTAACCCGTTCATTTCGGCTTAGGGCGTCAGCTACGACATTTGCTTTTCCTGGATGGTAGCGAATCTTGCAGTCATAGTCGCTAAGAAGTTCCACCCAACGTCGTTGCCTCATATTTAACTCTTTCTGATTCAGAATATGTTGGAGGCTTTTATGGTCCGTGAACACCGTGCACTTGGTTCCATACAAATAGTGCCTCCATATTTTGAGAGCAAACACCACTGCTCCCAGTTCCAGGTCATGAGTCGTATAGTTTACCTCGTGAATCTTGAGCTGTCGCGATGCATAAGCGATGACCTTGTCCCTTTGCATGAGCACACAACCTAATCCGTTGTGCGAGGCATCACAGTAGACTACAAAATTTTCAGTCCCTTCGGCTAGGGACAGAATTGGTGCACTACACAACCTCTGCTTAAGCAACTGAAACGCCTTTTCCTGCTCTTCACCCCAGACGTATTTCACATCCTTACGGGTCAACTCCGTTAAGGAACCTGCTATCTTCGAGAAGTTCTCAATGAATCGCCTATAATAACCGGCAAGTCCTAGGAATTGGCGGACTTCTGTGGGGGTTCTTGGGATTGCCCAGTTCTTTATGGCCTCGATCTTTGATGGGTCGACTTGAATTCCCTGACTGTTGATCACATGCCCAAGGAATTTTACTTCTCGCAACCAAAATTCACATTTTGAAAATTTGGCGTATAGCTGCTCTTTCTCTAACAACTCCAAGATCAACTTGAGATGTTGTTCATGCTCTTCTTTACTTCTGGAATAGATTAGGATATCGTCTATGAACACTATTACAAATTTATCCAGATATGGTTTACACACCCGATTCATGAGGTCCATAAATACGGCTGGCGCGTTGGTTAAACCGAATGGCATCACCTGGAATTCGTAATGTCCATAACGAGTTCTGAATGCCGTCTTGGGGATATCTTCTTCCCGAACTTTTACTTGATGATAACCGGAGCGCAGATCAATCTTTGAGTAGAAGCTAGATCCCTGTAGCTGGTCGAACAGGTCATCAATCCTAGGGAGAGGGTAGCGGTTCTTTACCGTTAACTTGTTTAGCTCTCGGTAGTCTATGCACATTCGGAAGGATCCGTCTTTCTTTTTAACGAACAAAACCGGAGCTACCCAAGGTGAGGAACTTGGTCCAATGAATCCTTTATCCATCAATTCTTGCAATTGACTGGATAGTTCTTGCATCTCAGAAGGTGTGAGCCTATATGGGGCTCTTGCGACCGGTGCAGCTCCTGGCACTAAGTCGATTTGAAATTCTACTTGCCTAGCTGGAGGAAGCTCAGGCAAGTCTTCCGGGAATACCTTCGGGTAGTCACGTACTACTGGAATATCTTCAAGTCGTTTTTCCTTCGACTCTTTTTCTACGATCTGGACCAGCACTGCATGACAACCCTTCCTAAGACATTTTAATGTTCTTAGGCCGGATATGACATTCAATTGTCGGTTCTTCTATTCCCCTTGGATCGTGAGGACTTTCTTCTTACTGAGTGGTATTCACACCACTTTCTTACCACACAAAATCTCAGCCTGGTTATGTGACAACCAGTCCATACCAATCACCACATCAAAACTTCCGAGTTCTATAGGCATTAAGTCTATCTTAAAGGAGTGTTCTGCTAGCTTTAGTGTGCATTCCTTAATGATACTACTTGCCTTTATTATTTTGCCATCCGCCAGTTCTATTGTATATGAGTTGTCTAAGGGAAGAGTAGAAACATTCAACTGCTGGCTAAACTTATCAGATATAAAGCTCCTATCAGCCCCAGTATCAAAGAGTACGTAAGCGTAAATATCGTTTAGGAGAAACGTACCTGATACTACGTGGGGGTCCTGACGAGCGTCTCCTGCTCCCAACACAAATGCTCTCCCATGAGCTCCTCCTTCGTTCCTCAATTTCGGACACTCACTCTTGACGTGTCCCGTTGCGCCACATTCGAAACAGCCCCTCGGGTTGCTACCACTGACACCCGGGGCTCCGGATCTACAATCTTTGGCCATATGGCCCAAACGTTTGCATTTTCCGCATTGGGTTGGACAGGGGCCAGGGTTGTGGTGGAAGGTGCATTTGGTGCAAAAAGGCTTGGTACCGGTATAGCCCCTCCTTGGCTCAACTCCTGCTACATAGGCTTTAATGGTCTCGGGCTTCTTGGACTGTGAACCCGCGTTCTTTCCGGTCTTTTCTTCCCACTTTCTCTTGTGTTCCCCGGCTTTGGCTTCGTTCCTCCGGGATACTTGGTCCATAAGATTGTTGGCCATTCTGATGGCGTCCTGTATGGTGGATGGGTTGGAGGCTGTAACGTTTCCTTGTATTTGAGGAGCGAGTCCCCAAATATAGCGTTCAATCTTCTTGTATTCCGGAGTTACCATTTGCGGACATAGGATACTTAGTTCATGGAATCGGTTGGTATATCCTGCAATGTCCGTTCCTTTCATTGATAGATTCCAGAACTCCGATTCCATTTTCTGGAGTTCGTTTCTCGGACAGTACTCATCCGTCATCATCTGTTTCAACGTGGACCACGTGAGCTGGTAGGCTTCGTCAATACCTACAGACTGGACGTAGGAATTCCACCATGTGAGCGCGCTATCTTGCAAGGTGTGAGTAGCAAATTTCACCTTGTCTCCTTCAGCGCACCCGCTGACACGATATACGGATTCTAACTTTTCAAACCAACGGATCAAACCGACTGCTCCTTCGGTTCCATTGAAATACCGGGGTTTGCAACTTAAAAACCCTTTAATCCCACAACCTTTCGTGTGAGTTTCAGTTCCTCCCGTGGTGCGACTGGCACCACCATCCCCATTGGCTGTGCTATTCCGGTTTGCCTCGTAGGTAGCTATGGCAGCAGCCACCCTTTGTGCAACAAGCTCTTCAATGTCAGCGGCATTCATTGCTCGTTTTGGCGGCATTAACTTGAAGTTTAAAGAGAATCATAGTGTAAGAAGTTGAATCTTAAAGATGCAGCATAATACTATAATCATCAAGCACAATCTCATAAATATCTTGGGAATTTTCATTAATCATTCGAAATTTTTCTTACATTGGGGGCGGGTTATTACCCGAAAATTTTATCCTACGCTATTACACGATATTTTTCCTACCAATACAATGGAAATGGAAAAGTACTAGGTGTGGGAGTGATCAGGGGTCTCTCCCTTTTCCATTGAGTGGAGGCGCTGTGTCAGCTGTTCGATCCGGGCTTGGCTCTCGGCTAGTTGCTGCCGGAGCTCATTCAGTCCGTCCTGCTATATAGCAAGGGCGTGCTGATTGGCCCAATATATGTTGGAGTTTTGCAACTCCTCCCGCTCTAAACGAGCGGTCATCTCCCCGATATCCAGGTTAAGTAACCGAATCTGGTGGTCATGCCTGGTAGACCTTGCGATCAAAAGTGGTATGGTCTGATCGGCAGGCTCTTGGGTGAGCGATGAGACAGGTGCGGAGGATGGTCCTCCGATCTCGAAGTTTGGAGGAACTCCCTCCATCTGCCTCCATTCGCGGAGGGTCTCCGGTATCCAGGTCCATCGCCGGGCGTCTACCCGTCGGTGTGGTGTCGAGGGATTGGGCTGGGGAGTCGGAACAGGAATAGTCTCCCTTCTGGGTATGTTTACCCGTTTCCGGGGTGTGTACAACATCTTTGGGCCGTTAGGATAAGGCCTATACGGCTTATATGATGGTTCGGCCGGGTGGTACGGGACGCGAGCAGGGGCCGTCGGTGGTGAAGGATCCTCTTCCTCCATCGGCTCTTCTTCGGATTCCTCCATCGGATCTTCCGACGGGTCCTCCTCCTCCGAGGTTTCTTCATCTGGAAAGACTTCCGTGGCCGTGGGACTTGCGGGAGTGTATTCCTCCTCTGAGTCAGATAGAATGATAATTTCTGGATGGTTCATGGTTTCTGCTAACAAGGTTCATTTGTACTCTTTTAGTTAGTTACAAAAACATTCTTAAAATCAGAAATTTTTATGTGCAGTTATAGTCTAGGGTACTAATGCAACCTAGTTCACTATAACTATGGCTCTGATACCAATCTGTCACACCCTGCTACCTTGGTTGGCAGCGAGACGTGACGAGTGCGGAAGCGTAACCATAATTATAACGAACGACCACTATATGGACGTTTTCGAAATATTACATCATTATAATTTAAGAATGTAATAATGTTTTACAAAATGTAAGAAATGAAGTTCGCGTAAGACAGAGATTCTGATACATAATTAATGCGTCCAAAAATAATGCAGTCAAATCTCCGTTAGTTTCGAAATATGCATGCGACTCCATGAAATGCGGAAGCTTGAAAGTTGGTGTATCCGAAGGCACACTTGCCTTAATTACCTGAAAATACATGCTAAAATACGTCAACAAAATTTGTTGGTGAGTTCATAGGTTTACACGAAAAGACCAGTTGTATGGACATTATCAGATGCGTTGAATTTATAAAATCATAAATTCCATGAGATGTATTACATAAACCATCATGTCACCGAAGCTTAATTAGAATGAGTTTGCCCCGAGCAGTATTCCCATACGTAATACCGTGAGTTGAATATATATGCACCCGCCGTTAGCTAAACCACTAACCCGAGTGGGGGACATGACTCCCAATAGATCTATCCACAATATATTCGCGCTTGCAAACAAATGCAACTAACGATTTCATGATATAAGGGCGGAAATCACATATGTAATACATAATAGAATCGAGAAGTTTTTGTGTCCATATAAAAACGAAGCATGTATTTCATCCCAAAACATAATAATGGAAAAATGGGACTATGAAGACTCACCTTGTTGGTTTTTGATGATGTTTTTGGATCTGAGTTAAGCACTTGTTCGAATGGTTGAGACTCGTCCTAATATTTTTACGAGTTCGGGTCAATATCATCATAATACGTGTTTGAATATTTTATGTACTTGGGGGTGATGTATAAATATTTTCGTAGGATTTCATATGTTGATACTGATTTGTAGTTACGTTCAAGTAATTTATTTAAAAATATAATTTGTTGTATTAATTCCGATTTACAAAAATGACTTTAAGTAGTTTATTTCCAAGGATATTTTGATGCATGCATGCATGCATACGTACATATGTATTTATATATATATACGAAAATGCATACATATATGTACGAGCATGTGCATCATTACGAAAGGGTATTCATACATTTTGCATGGAAAAATTTCACGAGTATTATGAAAACCGAGTTGTAAATGAAGAGTATTATATTTTAGTAAATGTATTTGATTTTTCATGTTTTATAAATTTTTAAGGTGAAAATAACGTAAATAAGAAAAACTTACAAAAGTTTGAAGAACACTTGAACTTCTTGGCCGATTTTGTTTTGAGAGAGAATATGTGTGTTGGTGTGTTTTTGTGAAATGGGTTTGTCTTCTATTTATAGAAGAAAAAGGGTTATTAAAATAAAGATAAAGTAATTTAAAATTTTAGTGAAATAATGAAAAGTAAAAAGGTGTTTCGGTTGAGTGTTGGACAAAAAGGTGTGGCCGATTTCATAATTGTATGTTGCATGTTGTTTATTAATATAATAATACAAAAGTACATCTAGTTGTCCTTTAAAGGACAACTTACTTTTTAGGGTGATAAGTAGTATGGGTTTTCAATTTTTATATTAATAAAAGTACAAGAGGCGTGCAAAAGAGGTGGCAATAATAAATACTGATATATATATATATATATATATATATATATATATATATATATATATATATATATATATATATACATACTTAGAAAAATTTCTGGAATGTTAAACTCGATTCAAGTGTGAATCGAGTTTGTTGTTGTGTCAATCGAGTTTTATAACATAATGCCCGAGTTTTGTCACCCTTTGATCGAGTTTTATGCTTTTGTCATTCGAGTTTCATATAGCTATGGTCGAGTTTTATACAACATTGCCCGAGTTTCTTGCTTCTTTAATCGAGTTTCTTTGTTTAACAGTTCGAGTTTTATGTAGTTTTATTCGAGTTTTATGTTTCTTTATTCGAGTTTCATCCCTTAGAAATCGAGATTTGTATCTTCATCATTCGAGTTTTATACAGCATCATCCGAGAAAATCCTTTCTTTATTCGAGTTTCATCAAAGTGTCATTCGAGTTTAGGTCTTCACTTAATCGAGTTTCATTATATCATTATTCGAGTTTATTATTTCTTTCATCGAGATTCATACAACACCATTCGAGTTTATTGATTATATGATTCAAGATTCATATAATTTCATTCGGGTTTATTACTTCATTATTCGAGTTTTATATTAGTTTAATTTTTGAGTTTCATACCTTATTTATAGGCCAGTTGTTACATCAGTAACAATCACCAATAAGTACCGAAACATATGCAAGTAAGTTATGTAATCTGTCACACACAGCGGTCCTGAGTAATGCAAGTAATCAAGGAACATGCAACAACTGTTGTCTAGTTTCAGCAGTGTCTATCATACGTTCCTAGTATACAATTAAGTAATCAAGGAACAAGCAGCAGCAGATGTTTCCATACAAGTCAACAATAATCACCAATAAGTACCGAAACATATGCAAGTAAGTAATGCAATCTGTCACTCACAGCGGTCCGGAGCAATGCAAGTAATCAAGGAACATGCAGCAGTGGTTGTGCAGTTTCATCAGTGTCTATCATACGTTCCTAACATACAATTAAGTAATCAAGGAACAAGAAGCAGCAGATGATTCCATACAAGTCAGTAACAATCACCAATAAGTACAAAAACAGATGCAAGTAAGTAATGCAATCTGTCACTCACAGCGGTCCGGAGCAATGCAAGTAATCAAGGAACATGCAACTACAGTTGTCTAGTTTCAGCAGTGTCTATCATACGTTCCTAGCATACAATTAAGTAATCAAGGAACAAGCAGCAGCAGATGTTTCATACAAGTCAGTAACAATCACCAATAAGTACCGAAACATATGCAAGTTAGTAATGTAATCTGTCACTCACACCAGTCCTGAGCAATGCAAGTAATCCAGAAACATGCAACAACAGTTGTCTAGTTTCAGCAGTGTCTATCATACGTTCCTAGTATACAATTAAGTGATCAAGGAACAAGCAGCAGCAGATATTTCCATACAAGTCAGTAAAAATCACCAATAAGTACCGAAACATATGCAAGTAAGTAATGCAATCACAGCGAACCTGAGCAATGCAAGTAATAAAGGAACATGCAGCAGCAGTTGTCCAGCTTCAGCAGTGTCTATCATACGTTCCTAACATTTAAGTAATCAAGGAACAAGAAGCAGCAGATGTTTCCATAAAAGTCAGTAACAATCACCAATAAGTACTGAAACATGTGCAAGTAATGCAATCTGGCACTCACAGCGGTCCAGAGCAATGCAAGTAATCAAGGAACATGCAGCAGCGGTTGTACATTTTCAGCAGTGTCTATCATACGTTCCTAGCATACAATTAAGTAATCAAAGAACAAGAAGCAGCAGATGATTCCATACAAGTCAGTAACAATCACCAATAAGTACAAAAACATATGCAAGTAAGTAATGCAATCTGTCACTCACAGCGGTCCGGAGCAATGCTAGTAATCAAGGAACATGCAACTACAGTTTTCCAGTTTCAGCAGTGTCTATCATACGTTCCTAGCATACAATTAAGTAATCAAGGAACAAGCAGCAGCAGATGTTTCATACAAGTCAGTTACAATCACCAATAAGTACCGAAACATATGCAAGTTAGTAATGTAATCTGTCACTCATAGAAGTCCTGAGCAATGCAAGTAATCAAGAAACATGCAACAACAGTTGTCTAGTTTCTGCAGTGTCTATCATACGTTCCTAGTATACAATTAAGCAATGCAAGTAATCAAGGAACATGCAACTACAGCTGTCCAGTTTCAGCAGTGTCTATTATAGGTTCCTAACATACAATTAAGTAATCATGGAACAAGCAACAGCAGATGTTTCCATACAAGTAAGTAACAATCACAATTGAGTACCGAAACATATGCAAGTAAGTAATGCAATCTGTCACTCACAACGAACCTGAGCAATGCAAGTAATCAAGGAACATGCAGCAGCGGTTGTGCAGTTTCATCAGTGTCTATCATACGTTCCTAACATACAATTAAGTAATCAAGGAACAAGAAGCAGCAGATGATTCCATACAAGTCAGTTACAATCACCAATAAGTACAAAAACATATGCAAGTAAGTAATGCAATCTGTCACTCACAACGGTCCGGAGCAATGCAAGTAATCAAGGAACATGCAACTACAGTTGTCCAGTTTCAGCAGTGTCTATCTTACGTTCCTAGCATACAATTAAGTAATCAAGGAACAAGCAGCAGCAGATGTTTCATACAAGTCAGTAACAATCACCAATAAGTACCGAAACATATGCAAGCTAGTGATGTAATCTGTCACTCACAGCAGTCCTGAGCAATGTAAGTAATCAAGAAACATGCAACAACAGTTGTCTAGTTTCAGCAGTGTCTATCATACGTTCCTAGTATACAATTAAGTGATCAAGGAACAAGCAGCAGCAGATATATCCATACAAGTCAGTAAAATCACCAATAAGTACCGAAACATATGCAAGTACGTAATGCAATCACAGCGAACCTGAGCAATGCAAGTAATCAAGGAACATGCAGCAGCAGTTGTCCAGCTTCAGCAGTTTCTATCATACGTTCCTAACATTTAAGTAATCAAGGAACAAGAAGCAGCAGATGTTTCCATAAAAGTCAGTGACAATCACCAATAAGTACCGAAACATGTGCAAGTAATGCAAATCTGTCACTCACAGCGGTCCTGAGCAATGCAAGTAATCAAGGAACATGCAGCAGCAGTTGTCCAATTTCAGCATTGCCTATCATACGTTCCTAACATACAATTAAGTAATCAAGGAACAAGCAGCAGCCGATGTTTCCATACAAGTCAGTATCAATCACCAATAAGTACCGAAACATATGCAAGTAAGTAATGCAATCTGTCACTCACAGCGGTCCGGAGCAATGCAAGTAATCAAGGAACATGCAACAGCAGTTGTCCAGTTTCATCAGTGTCTATTATAGGTTCCCAACATACAATTAAGTAATCATGGAACAAGCAGCAGCAGATGTTTCCATACAAGTAAGTAACAATCACAATTGAGTACCAAAACGTATGCAAGTAAGTAATGCAATCTGTCACTCACAGCGGTCCAGAGCAATGCAAGTAATCAAGGAACATGCAACTACAGTTGTCCAGTTTCAGGAGTGTCTATCATACGTTCCTAGCATACAATTAAGTAATCAAGGAACAAGCAGCTGCAGATGTTTCATACAAGTCAGTAACAATGACAAATAAGTACCGAAACATATGCAAGTAAGTAATGTAATCTGTCACTCACAGCGGTCCTGAGCAATGCAAGTAATCAAGGAACATGCAACAACAGTTGTCTAGTTTCAGCAGTGTCTATCATACGTTACTAGTATACAATTAAGTAATCAAGAAACAAGAAGCAGCAGATGATTCAATACAAGTAAGTAATGCAATCACAGCGAACCTGAGCAATGCAAGTAATCAAGGAACATGCAGCAGCAGTTGTCCAGTTTCGTCAGTGTCTATTATAGGTTCCCAACATACAATTAAGTAATCATGGAACAAGCAGCAGCAGATGTTTCCATAAAAGTAAGTAACAATCACAATTGAGTACCGAAACATATGCAAGTAAGTAATGCAATATGTCACTCACAACGGTCCGGAGCAATGCAAGTAATCAAGGAACATGAAACTACAGTTGTCCAGTTTCAGCAGTGTCTATCATACGATCCTAGCATACAATTAAGTAATCAAGGAACAAGCAGCTGCAGATGTTTCATACATGTCAGTAACAATCACCAATTAGTACCAAAACATATGCAAGTAAGTAATGCAATCTGTCACTCACAGCGGTCCTGAGCAATGCAAGTAATCAAGGAACATGCAGCAGCAGTTGTCCAGTTTCAGCAGTGTCTATCATACGTTCCAAACATACAATTAAGTAATCATGGAACAAGCAGCAGCAGATGTTTCCATACAAGTCAGTAACAATCACAATTGAGTACCGAAACATATGCAAGCAAGTAATGCAATCTGTCACTCATAGCGGTCCTGAGCAATGCAAGTAATCAAGGAACATGCAACTACAACTGTCCAGTTTCAGCAGTGTCTATTATAGGTTCCTAACATACAATTAAGTAATCATGGAACAAGCAGCAACAGATGTTTCCATACAAGTAAGTAACAATCACAATTTAGTACCGAAACATATGCAAGTAAGTAATGAAATCTGTCACTCACAGCGAACCTGAGCAATGCAAGTAATCAAGGAACATGCAGCAGCGGTTGTGCAGTTTCATCAGTGTCTATCATACGTTCCTAACATACAATTAAGTAATCAAGGAACAAGAAGCAGCAGATAATTCCATACAAGTCAGTAACAATCACCAATAAGTACAAAAACATATGCAAGTAAGTAATGCAATCTGTCACTCACAGCGGTCCGGAGCAATGCAAGTAATCAAGGAACATGCAACTTCAGTTGTCTAGTTTCAGCAGTGTCTATCATACGTTCCTTGCATACAATTAAGTAATCAAGGAACAAGCAGCAGCAGATGTTTCATACAAGTCAGTAACAATCACCAGTAAGTACCGAAACATATGCAAGTTAGTAATGTAATATGTCACTCACAGCAGTCCTGAGCAATGCAAGTAATCAAGAAACATGCAACAACAGTTGTCTAGTTTCAGCAGTGTCTATCATACGTTCCTAGTATACAATTAAGCGATGCAAGTAATTAAGGAACATGCAACTACAGCTGTCCAGTTTCAGCAGTGTCTATTATAGGTTCCTAACATACAATTAAGTAATCATGGAACAAGCAACAGCAGATGTTTCCATACAAGTAAGTAACAATCACAATTGAGTACCGAAACATATGCAAGTAAGTAATGCAATCTGTCACTCACAGCGAACCTGAGCAATGCAAGTAATCAAGGAACATGCAGCAGCGGTTGTGCAGTTTCATCAGTGTCTATCATACGTTCCTAACATACAATTAAGTAATCAAGGAACAAGAAGCAGCAGATGATTCCATACAAGTCAGTAACAATCACCAATAAGTACAAAAACATATGCAAGTAAGTAATGCAATCTGTCACTCACAGCGGTCCGGAGCAATGCAAGTAATCAAGGAACATGCAACTACAGTTGTCCAGTTTCAGCAGTGTCTATCATACGTTCCTGGCATACAATTAAGTAATCAAGGAACAAGCAGCAGCAGATGTTTCATACAAGTCAGTAACAATCACCAATAAGTACCGAAACATATGCAAGCTAGTAATGTAATCTGTCACTCACAGCAGTCCTGAGCAATGTAAGTAATCAAGAAACATGCAACAACAGTTGTCTAGTTTCAGCAGTGTCTATCATACGTTCCTAGTATACAATTAAGTGATCAAGGAACAAGCAGCAGCAGATATTTCCATACAAGTCAGTAAAAATCACCAATAAGTACCGAAACATATGCAATCAAGTAATGCAATCACAGCGAACCTGAGCAATGCAAGTAATCAAGAAACATGCAACAACAGTTGTCTAGTTTCAGCAGTGTCTATCATACGTTCCTAGTATACAATAAAGCAATGCAAGTAATCAAGGAACATGCAACTACAGCTGTCCAGTTTCAGTAGGGTCAATTATAGGTTCCTAACATACAATTAAGTAATCATGGAACAAGCAACAGCAGATGTTTCCATACAAGTAAGTAACAATCACAATTGAGTACCGAAACATATGCAAGTAAGTAATGCAATCTGTCACTCACAGCGAACCTGAGCAATGCAAGTAATCAAGGAACATGCAGCAGCGGTTGTGCAGTTTCATCAGTGTCTATCATACGTTCCTAACATACAATTAAGTAATCAAGGAACAAGCAGCAGCAGATGTTTCCATACAAGTCAGTATCAATCACCAATAAGTACCGAAACATATGCAAGTAAGTAATGCAATCTGTCACTCACAGCGGTCCGGAGCAATGCAAGTAATCAAGGAACATGCAGCAGCAGTTGTCCGGTTTCATCAGTGTCTATTATAGGTTCCCAACATACAATTAAGTAATCATGGAACAAGCAGCAGCAGATGTTTCCATACAAGTAAGTAACAATCACAATTGAGTACCGAAACATATGCAAGTAAGTAATGCAATCTGTCACTCACAGCGGTCCAGAGCAATGCAAGTAATCAAGGAACATGCAACTACAGTTGTCCAGTTTCTGCAGTGTCTATCATACGTTCCTGTAACATCCAAGTTTCCACAAACAGTACACGTCATAATATTTCATTTCCTTAAGTAATAAATATTACTAATTGTTTGATACCACAGGTCCATCAGCATGAATACTTAATTACAACAATATATTAAAATCAAATGGTGGTCTAACTAGCTTCTAAATCTTCAATCAGAGTGCGGAAGACTGAACAAGCTACCCGAGACCGCATCATCTTTTCAAAATAGGCGTCATCAAAAGTCCAAAAGTCTGCTATTCATCAAATGTCCAGAATCACTTAGCCTGGGACGAACTACCTGCTAGGGTCTTGCCTTTATCAACTTTTCCTGTAAAAGAGTTGTCATGACAGAGTAAGCTAACAATGCTTAGTGAGTTAACAGAGTTCCATTAGTTACCACACACATATAACATACTATCAGATCCTGTCGGCAATACGTCAGAGACGGCAAAAAGGTTGGGAGACAACCCAGTCAGTATTCCCATGTGTAAGGCCGAAGCCCTATGGGAAGTGTATGGAAACAAGTTAAATAGGAAAGGAATCTGCAGAATTCCCTCCTGTGAATGGAGATCTCACATTCGGTCCTGTCGGATAATGCAGTATGCAGCGGCAAGTATATAAACATTCAAGTAAGCAGTAAGTATGATACGTATTTACATAAAATGTAAAAGTGAACATGCAATCAAGGCAATTCAAATGTCTAGCTTCAGAAATGTCAAAAGTACGTTTCTATGATACAATATAGTATTAAAGAAACATGCAGCAACAATCAGAAGTTTCCATACAGTCACTACATTCACCAATAAGTATCGAAATATATGCAAGTAAATAATGAAATCTGTCACTCACAGTAGTCCGTAGTCAGATAATGCTTAACGAATTAAGCTGTTCGGTTTACTCTGTCAAATCGGCGGGTTACTGCAGTTCAGTTTCAAGTCTGGCATATTAATGTCAAGTCTGTGACATAATCTATATAACCCTAGTTATATATTCAGGTTATTGTAAATTCTGGCTGTCGAGTCTGAGGTAGTTCCTAACGTCCCAAGGTGAGTCTTAATCTTAACAGATTAATATGATACCTAATTACACATATGTGTGGCCTTGAAACGAGGCCAATCATATTACTAACTAGGTGAATCATGACATACGTTTTCTAAGAGTTCATTCAGTGTCTGTTAATTTATTTGTGCATAGAAATAGATATGCATCTTGAACTTGTGAGTTTAATCAATATCAAAAGATACCTTTAATACAATAGGTTGTTTAATTAACTTAATCTGATTTTGGAATTAATCTTGGACTTGAAATGGCAATCAGATTCGAACTACAAGGATTAGATTCGAACACCTCTCATTCGAATCTAATGGTTTAGATTCGAAGCACATACAAGATAGATTCTAGGGAATAGATTTGACTAGGTTAAATTCGAATTAGTGAAATAGATTCAAGCCATCCATAGATTCGAACCATACATAGATTCGAAACCTACACACAATTCGAGTCTAGGTGATTAGATTCGAAACTACACACCCTCGAGTCTAAGGAGATAGAATCGAAGCATAGCCATTCGAATCTAAGAGTTTAGATTCGAAATTCACTCATTCGAGTCTGATCATAAATCACTCGAATCTGTTCTATATGTTCAACGATTTTCCAGGTCTTTAACTACGAAACTTGAACAAAAATGAGGAAAAATAGATACTAACCTTCGTCCAAGCTATATCCTTCGACTATAGATGATTTCCAAGCAAAAACAAGTCCTAAATGGGAGCAAATCAGCTTCAAATAAAGGGAATATGAGCAAACTCGAATTTGCTCTTTCAAAACCGAACCAAAAGACAGAAAAGGGGTCGATCTTACCTCAAATCCGGACGAAATCAAACATGCAATGGTAGATTCGTGTAGAGCTCGACGATCTCTATCCGATGGCGTATGAATCACGAGAATCCGACGGTTCGATTAGGAGAAATTCTAGAGAGAAGGTGAAGGTGTAGAGAGAGAAGGAGAGAGTTCTAGATTTTCCAAACCATGGAAATGAGGAGGAATACCCTATTTATAGGGAAATTGGGAAAAATCAGATTTTCTACTGAATTATCCGGAATTGACCAACTTTATTTCCCAACAATCCGATTTGCATATTTGTCTTTTAGTCACATTTTTATTCATTTTAGTCCGTTTCGTCACTTTCAGTCTTTAATTTGTCATTTAGCTGAATTTTAATTATTAATTTTATTTCAGCTAATTTTGGACAACTTTTCATAATTAATTATAACTTAATATAATTAACTATTTAAGATTCATGTTTTCAGTTAATTACTAATATTTGGATAAAATTGCTTTATTATCAAAAGTCTGATGCTGTAATTTATATTTAATAAATTACGGGCTGTTACAATCTTCCCCTGTTAAATTGATTCCGTCCTCGGAATCGACTAAGACAGGAATAACTCCGGATACTTTTGCCTAATCTCGTCTTCTCGTTCCCAAGTTTGCGCAGATCCCTTATGGTATTTCCATTGGACTAACACCATTGGAATTTCCTTGCTGCGCAATTTCAAAACTTTATGATCGATAATACGCTCGGGCTCTTCTTCGTATCGCAACTACTCATCAATTTGCACGTCTTTCCAAGGAATCACAGCTTCAACGTCAGCTAAACACTTTCGAAGATTACTCACATGAAATACATCATGAATCCCAGTCATTTCGACAGGCAGCTTTAGTCTGTAGGCTTGCAATCCTACACGCTCGAGAATTTCAAAAGGACCCACAAATCGAGGGCTCAACTTCCCCCGTTTGCCGAACCTTACTATTCCTTTTCTTGGCGAGACCTTCAGCAGCACTCTATCTCCAACTTCAAACGCAATTGGTTTCCGTCTTTTATCATGATACTTCTTTTGTCTGTCTTGAGAAGTCTGAATCCGCTGTCGAATCAACTGTAGTTGGTCATGGGCTTCTTGCAGAATTGCTGGTCCAGAGATCGGCCGTTCACCTGTTTCCCTCCAACAGGTTGGAGTTCTGCATCGACGTCCGTACAAAAGCTGATATGGAGGCATACCAATAGTCGATGATAACTATTGTTATATGCAAACTCCACAAACGGCAGGTGAGTATCCCAACTTCCACCGAGATCAATCACACAGGCACGTAACATATCTTCTAAGGTCAAAATTGTCCTCTCACTTTGCCCGTCAGTTTCAGGATGATAGGCGGTGCTCATCTTAAGTTCAGTTCCTAGTCCATTCTGAAAAGCCTTCCAAAAACGAGAAGTAAATCTGCTGTCACGGTCCGATACTATAGACAATGGCACACCATGTCTAGTCACGATTTCCTTTACGTACAATTCAGCTAACTTTTCGAGGCGTTCATCTTCACGTATGGGTAGAAAATGGGCTGACTTAGTAAGTCGATCCACTATTACCCATATAGAGTCATGATTCCGCTTTGTCCTGGGCAGCTTCGTCACAAAGTCCATGGTTATATGGTCCCACTTCCATTCCGGGATCGGCAATGGTTGTAGTTCCCCATACGGCTTCTGATGTTCAGATTTGACTTGTAAACAAGTCATGCAATTTTCTACATATCGCCCCACGTCCTTCTTCATTCCAGGCCACCAATATTCCGTTTTCAAATCTTGGTACATTTTAGTAGAACCAGGATGTACCGAAAATTTTGACATATGAGCCTCCGACAGAATTTGATCACGAATACCTCCTAGTCTGGGAACCCATATTCTATCCAAGAACCGTCTAAGACCGCTATTATCAAGAGTCAGCTGGGTCACATAAGTAACCATACGTTCAGATTTCAAGTTCTCATCCCGAATAGCTTCGGTTTGAGCGGCAATAATCGACTCAGGCAAGGCAGACTCCAAAACAACAGAAGTCAAAGCATAACATCGGGTATAATGGTCTGGTCCGGTTTTGCGGCTTAGGGCATCTGCTACAATGTTTGCTTTACCTGGATGGTAAAGGATCTCACAGTCATAGTCTTTAATCAATTCCATAGATCGCCTTTGTCGCATATTCAGCTCTTTCTGGTCAAATATATACTTCAGACTTTTGTGATCGGTATATAACTTGCATCTAGTCCCATACAGATAATGCCGCCAACTCTTCAGTGCAAAGGTCACGGCTGCAAGCTCCAAGTCATGCGTCGGGTAATTCTTTTCATGCGCCTTTAGCTGCCTTGATGCGTAAGCAATTACTTTATCCCTTTGCATCAACACACAGCCTAATCCCATCTTAGAAGCATCACTATAGACTACAAAATCATCATTACCCTCAGGTAAGGCAAGAATCGGTGCTTCAATTAGCTTACGCTTCAGAGTCTCAAAGGCTCGATCTTGGGATTCATTCCATTCAAACTTAACCTCCTTCTTCGTCAGACTGGTTAAAGGCACCGCAATCTTGGAGAAATCACGGATAAATCTTCTATAATAGCCCGCTAAACCCAAGAAACTTCGAACTTCATATACGCTTTTCGGCGCTTCCCACTTCTGAACCGCCTCAACCTTTGATGGATCTACGGCTATTCCCTCACCGGAGACAATATGCCCTAAAAACTGCACCTGGCGTAACCAGAATTCACATTTGGAGAATTTTGCATAGAGTCGCTCCTTCCGTAACAATTCTAGCAATTCTCGCAAATGCATCGCATGATCAGATTCAGACTTGGAGTAAATCAAGATGTCATCAATGAAAACTATCACTGATTTATCCAGCATTGGTCTACATACCCTATTCATAAGGTCCATAAATGCGGCCGGGGCATTTGTGAGACCGAACGGCATTACTAGGAATTCAAAATGGCCATAACGAGTACGAAATGCAGTCTTCGGTACATCAGACTCAAATACTTTGAGCTGATGATATCCAGATCGGAGATCAATCTTTGAAAAATAACTAGCCCCTTGCAGTTGATCAAACAAGTCATCAATTCTAGGCAGAGGGTATCGGTTCTTAATAGTTACCTTATTTAACTCCCGATAATCGATACACATGCGAAAGGTACCATCCTTCTTCTTAACGAAAAGAACCGGAGCACCCCAAGGAGAAGTACTCGGACGAATAAACCCTTTTTCCAATAATTCCTGCAACTGACTCATCATTTCCTTCATTTCATTCGGAGCAAGTCGGTAAGGGGCTTTCGCGATAGGAGCAGCACCCGGTACAAGGTCAATATGGAATTCGATTTGACGATCTGGTGGCAAACCAGAGATGTCATCCGGGAACACGTCAGGGAAATCTCTAACTACAGGTACATCAGACACGGTCTTTTTAACTTCCTTATCATCTAAGGCATATGCTAAATAGGCGGCACAACCTTTGGTTAGGCACTTTCGGGCTTTCATTACAGAAATGAGACCTAAATCTCGAGTCTTTCTATCGCCATAAACATAACATTCACTTCCTTCGGGGGTTCTAATTCTAATTATCCTTTTAGCACAAAGGATTTCAGCATTATTCGTCATAAGCCAGTCCATTCCTATAATAACATCGAATTCTCTAATCCACATCGGTATCAGGTCAACGTCCGAGGAGAGGTCATCAATCACTAGCTTACAGGAACGAAAGATTCTATTCACAGTCACAAAATTCGAGCTAGCAGTTTCTATGTCTAAGGGTGCAGGTAGCATCACAGGGGCAAAATCAAACTGTTTAGCAAACTTTTCAGACACATACGACAGATTAGAGCCAGAGTCAAATAAGATTAAGGCAGGCATATCATTAACAAGAAATGTACCCGTGACGACGTCAGCAGTCTCTTTTGCCTCTTCGGCTGTCATCTGGAAAGATCTCGGTTCATTCCTTGGGGCAGAAGAACCTTTGACTGTTTGCTGAGGTGAAGATGTAGGTGGAGGAACAAATCGGGGTCGGGTACAGTCTTTAGCATGATGCCCCAACGTAATGCAGTTTCTGCAAGCCTCATTGCGCCTGGGACATTCTGACCGATCATGACCATTCTGTCTACAGCAGTAACATCTAACAAATGCAGGATCGCATTTCCCTTCATGAGTTTGCTTGCAGCGAGGACAAGCAGGCTTTGGCGTCGAGGTCACAGCATACGACTTAGCTTTCTTGGAAGACTGCTTATCTCCCTTCTTCGAACTTTCACTCTTCTTTTCAGCTCTCTCAGATTTTTCCTTCTTATTAGATTTAGCAATAAAAGGACATGCTCGCTCAGGATAGATTTCAAGCTCACCTACCCTAGCAATTTCCACTGCCTCAATATAACTTCTCGGTCTGCCAGATTTCACAAACTTCCGGATTTCTCGATCCAAACCATCCACAAACAAATCTCTTCTCCTTTCGTCGGTATCAACAGGGTGATCAGATAATAGCGAGAGCCTGGTAAATTCCAGCTCATAGTCCGTCACGGATCTTGTACCTTGCTGAAAAGATAGCAGGGTTTTCTCCATCTGGCGCTTAACATCCTGGGGGCAGTATTTTTCTTTCAGATGCATCTTAAATTGATCCCAAGTAATGGATTTCTCCATTGCTTCAGACATGGGATTCGTAATTGACTTCCACCAATGGCCAGCTCCATCTTCCAACATTCCCGTCGCAAATGTCACCTTATCTTCTTCATTACACTTGGAGAGTTTAAACGCTTTCTCCACATTCACGACCCAGTCCATAGCTTTAACAGGATCAGATGACCCCGCAAACGTACGAGCTCCACACTTCTTGAAATCGACAAACGTACAGTCACGTCCTACCTTAACGTGATGGTCGGAAGAGTCAGTCTCACTTTCATCAGAGGACACATGCCTATGTTTCCTCTTCCTGTCTTTCTTCGGCTTCGCTAACATTTCTTCCCTATGCTTCAGTTCTAATTCCTGTAACTTAAGTTCTCGCAACCTAAGTTCTTCTTCACGGCGCTTAAATTCCATTTCACGCTGGTTTACTTCGTCAGTCTGCATCACTGCTTTACCCTTGGTCAACAAATCCTTAATCTCCCTAAATCGGTCTTCAACTGCCATATCAGTCTGTAATCGATTCCTATCCATCATAAGCTGCATCTGCCTACGGTTATCCTCATTCAACTTATGAACGAGGTCAATCAATTGAGCCTGCTGAGGAGGCACAGGGGTGGCAGTACTACTTGAGTCATTAGCAGTATTTTCGGGGTCAGTGCCTAAGTCCTCTACATGAACAGATTCTTTGTGTTGATCAGCTGCAGCATCAGCAGCTTTATCAACCCTTGAGGAACCGGCAACAGTCGGATTCTTATCAGCCATTGGCTGAAAATATAAAGGAAATAGCTATTATTTCCTGATTCAAATAAGCACAATTCGAGTCATAATACCTACGTCAGATAATCATATCTAAATTCATAGATATGAAGGCAGTCAGTCAGGCTCACAAAGTCAAGTCAAAGTCAAGTCAGTATCAAGCAGTCAATCCCTCTCCCATCCTATCAGTCATCATTTGCCTATCTTAGGTCAAGTTGTGTGGGTAGTCCTTTACTAATTAGGTTACCCTAGGCCTCGGTGACTTGTTCGGGAATTCAGAGTCACATAGTCCATACCATACCAGTAGTTTAAGTATCGGGTGGCCAATCCGATGATTAAACTGCTGCTCTGATACCAACTTTGTAACATCCAAGTTTCCACAAACAGTACACGTCATAATATTTCATTTCATTAAGTAATAAATATTACTAATTGTTTGATACCACAGGTCCATCAGCATGAATACTTAATTACAACAATATATTAAAATCAAATGGTGGTCTAACTAGCTTCTAAATCTTCAATCAGAGTGCGGAAGACTGAACAAGCTACCCGAGACCGCATCATCTTTTCAAAATAGGCGTCATCAAAAGTCCAAAAGTCTGCTATTCATCAAATGTCCAGAATCACTTAGCCTGGGACGAACTACCTGCTAGGGTCTTGCCTTTATCAACTTTTCCTGTAAAAGAGTTGTCATGACAGAGTAAGCTAACAATGCTTAGTGAGTTAACAGAGTTCCATTAGTTACCACACACATATAACATACTATCAGATCCTGTCGGCAATACGTCAGAGACGGCAAAAAGGTTGGGAGACAACCCAGTCAGTATTCCCATGTGTAAGGCCGAAGCCCTACGGGAAGTGTATGGAAACAAGTCAAATAGGAAAGGAATCTGCAGAATTCCCTCCTGTGAATGGAGATCTCACATTCGGTCCTGTCGGATAATGCAGTATGCAGCGGCAAGTATATAAACAGTCAAGTAAGCAGTAAGTATGATACGTATTTACATAAAATGTAAAAGTGAACATGCAATCAAGGCAATTCAAATGTCTAGCTTCAGAAATGTCAAAAGTACGTTTCTATGATACAATATAGTATTAAAGAAACATGCAGCAACAATCAGAAGTTTCCATACAGTCACTACATTCACCAATAAGTATCGAAATATATGCAAGTAAATAATGAAATCTGTCACTCACAGTAGTCCGTAGTCAGATAATGCTTAACGAATTAAGCTGTTCAGTTTACTCTGTCAAATCGGCGGGTTCCTGCAGTTCAGTTTCAAGTCTGGCATATTAATGTCAAGTCTGTGACATAATCTATATAACCCTAGTTATATATTCAGGTTATTGTCAATTCTGGCTGTCGAGTCTGAGGTAGTTCCTATCGTCCCAAGGTGAGTCTTAATCTTAACAGATTAATATGATACCTAATTACACATATGTGTGGCCTTGAAACGAGGCCAATCATATTACTAACTAGGTGAATCATGACATACGTTTTCTAAGAGTTCATTCAGTGTCTGTTAATTTATTTGTGCATAGAAATAGATATGCATCTTGAACTTGTGAGTTTAATCAATATCAAAAGATACCTTTAATACAATAGGTTGTTTAATTAACTTAATCTGATTTTGGAATTAATCTTGGACTTGAAATGGCAATCAGATTCGAAATACAAGGATTAGATTCGAACACCTCTCATTCGAATCTAATGGTTTAGATTCGAAGCACATACAAAATAGATTCTAGGGAATAGATTTGACTAGGTTAAATTCGAATTAGTGAAATAGATTCAAGCCATCCATAGATTCGAACCATACATAGATTCGAACCATACATAGATTCGAACCATACACACAATTCGAGTCTAGGTGATTAGATTCGAAACTACACACCCTCGAGTCTAAGGAGATAGAATCGAAGCATAGCCATTCGAATCTAAGAGTTTAGATTCGAAATTCACTCATTCGAGTCTGATCATAAATCACTCGAATCTGTTCTATATGTTCAACGATTTTCCAGGTCTTTAACTACGAAACTTGAACAAAAATGAGGAAAAATAGATACTAACCTTCGTCCAAGCTATATCCTTCGACTATAGATGATTTCCAAGCAAAAACAAGTCCTAAATGGGAGCAAATCAGCTTCAAATAAAGGGAATATGAGCAAACTCGAATTTGCTCTTTCAAAACCGAACCAAAAGACAGAAAAGGGGTCGATCTTACCTCAAATCCGGACGAAATCAAACATGCAATGGTAGATTCGTGTAGAGCTCGTCGATATCTAACCGATGGCGTATGAATCACGAGAATCCGACGGTTCGATTAGGAGAAAAGCTAGAGAGAAGATGAAGGTGTAGAGAGAGAAGGAGAGAGTTCTAGATTTTCCAAACCATGGAAATGAGGAGGAATACCCTATTTATAGGGAAATTGGGAAAAATCAGATTTTCTACTGAATTATCCGGAATTGACCAACTTTATTTCCCAACAATCCGATTTGCATATTTGTCTTTTAGTCACATTTTTATTCATTTTAGTCCGTTTCGTCACTTTCAGTCTTTAATTTGTCATTTAGCTGAATTTTAATTATAATTTTATTTCAGCTAATTTTGGGCAACTTTTCATAATTAATTATAACTTAATATAATTAACTATTTAAGATTCATGTTTTCAGTTAATTACTAATATTTGGATAAAATTGCTTTATTATCAAAAGTCTGATGCTGTAATTTATATTTAATAAATTACGGGCTGTTACAGTTCCTAGCATACAATTAAGTAATCAAGGAACAAGCAGCTGCAGATGTTTCATACATGTCAGTAACAATCACCAATTAGTCCCAAAACATATGCAAGTAAGTAATGCAATCTGTCACTCACAGCGGTCCTGAGCAATGCAAGTAATCAAGGAACATGCAGCAGCAGTTGTCCAGTTTCAGCAGTGTCTATCATACGTTCCAAACATACAATTAAGTAATCATGGAACAAGCAGCAGCAGATCTTTCCATACAAGTCAGTAACAATCACAATTGAGTACCGAAACATATGCAAGAAAGAAATGCAATCTGTCACTCATAGCGGTCCTGAGCAATGCAAGTAATCAAGGAACATGCAACTACAGCTGTCCAGTTTCAGCAGTGTTTATTAAAGGTTCCTAACATACAATTAAGTATCATGGAACAAGCAGCAGCAGATGTTTCCATACAAGTCAATATCAATCACCAATAAGTACCGAAACATATGCAAGTAAGTAATGCAATCACAGCGAACCTGAGCAATGCAAGTAATCAAGGAAAATGTAGCAGCAGTTGTCCAGTTTCAGCAGTGTCTATCATACGTTCCTAACATACAATTAAATAATCAAGGAACAAGAAGCAGCAGATGTTTCCATAGAAGTCAGTAACAATCTCCAATAAGCACCAAAACATGTGCAAGTAAGTAATGCAATCTGTCACTCACAGCGGTCCGGAGCAATGCAAGTAATTAAGGAACATGCAGCATCGGTTGTCCAGTTTCATCAGTGTCTATCATACGTTCCTAACATACAATTAATTAATCAAGGACCAAGAAGCAGCAGATGATTCCATACACGTCAGTAACAATCACCAATAAGTACCAAAACATATGCAAGTAAGTAATGCAATCTGTCACTCACAGCGGTCCTAAGCAATCCAAGTAATCAAGGAACATGCAGCAGCAGTTTTCCAGTTTCAGCATTGTCTATCATACGTTCCTAACATACGATTAAATAATCAAGGAACAAGTAACACCAGATGTTTCCATACAAGTCAGTATCAATCACCAATAAGTACCGAAACATATGCAAGCAAGTAATGCAATCTGTCACTCACAGCGGTCCGGAGCAATGCAAGTAATCAAGGAACATGCAGCAGCAGTTGTCAAGTTTCATCAGTGTCTATTATAGGTTCCCAACATACAATTAAGTAATCATGGAACAAGCAGCAGCAGATGTTTCCATACAAGTAAGTAACAATCACAATTGAGTACCGAAACATATGCAAGCAAGTAATGCAATATGTCACTCACAACGGTCCGGAGCAATGCAAGTAATCAAGGAACATGCAACTACAGTTGTCCAGTTTCAGCAGTGTCTATCATACGTTCCTAGCATACAATTAAGTAATCAAGGAACAAGCAGCTGCAGATGTTTCATACATGTCAGTAACAATCACCAATTAGTCCCAAAACATATGCAAGTAAGTAATGCAATCTGTCACTCACAGCGGTCCTGAGCAATGCAAGTAATCAAGGAACATGCAGCATCAGTTGTCCAGTTTCAGCAGTGTCTATCATACGTTCCAAACATACAATTAAGTAATCATGGAACAAGCAGCAGCAGATGTTTCCATACAAGTCAGTAACAATCACAATTGAGTACCGAAACATATGCAAGCAAGTAATGCAATCTGTCACTCATAGCGGTCCTGAGCAATGCAAGTAATCAAGGAACATGCAACTACAGCTGTCCAGTTTTAGCAGTGTCTATTATAGGTTCCTAACGTACAATTAAGTAATCATGGAACAAGCAGCAGCAGATGTTTCCATACAAGTAAGTAACAATCACAATTGAGTACCGAAACATATGCAAGTAAGTAATGAAATCTGTCACTCACAGCGAACCTGAGCAATGCAAGTAATCAAGGAACATGCAGCAGCGGTTGTGCAGTTTCATCAGTGTCTATCATACGTTCCTAACATACAATTAAGTAATCAAGGAACAAGAAGCAGCAGATGATTCCATTCAAGTCAGTAACAATCACCAATAAGTACAAAAACATATGCAAGTAAGTAATGCAATCTGTCACTCACAGCGGTCCGGAGCAATGCAAGTAATCAAGGAACATGCAACTTCAGTTGTCTAGTTTCAGCAGTGTCTATCATACGTTCCTTGCATACAATTAAGTAATCAAGGAACAAGCAGCAGCAGATGTTTCATACAAGTCAGTAACAATCACCAGTAAGTACCAAAACATATGCAAGTTAGTAATGTAATATGTCACTCACAGCAGTCCTGAGCAATGCAAGTAATTAAGAAACATGCAACAACAGTTGTCTAGTTTCAGCAGTGTCTATCATACGTTCCTAGTATACAATTAAGCGATGCAAGTAATTAAGGAACATGCAACTACAGCTGTCCAGTTTCAGCAGTGTCTATTATAGGTTCCTAACATACAATTAAGTAATCATGGAACAAGCAACAGCAGATGTTTCCATACAAGTAAGTAACAATCACAATTGAGTACCGAAACATATGCAAGTAAGTAATGCAATCTGTCACTCACAGCGAACCTGAGCAATGCAAGTAATCAAGGAACATGCAGCAGCGGTTGTGCAGTTTCATCAGTGTCTATCATACGTTCCTAACATACAATTAAGTAATCAAGGAACAAGAAGCAGCAGATGATTCCATACAAGTCAGTAACAATCACCAATAAGTACAAAAACATATGCAAGTAAGTAATGCAATCTGTCACTCACAGCGGTCCGGAGCAATGCAAGTAATCAAGGAACATGCAACTACAGTTGTCCAGTTTCAGCAGTGTCTATCATACGTTCCTGGCATACAATTAAGTAATCAAGGAACAAGCAGCAGCAGATGTTTCATACAAGTCAGTAACAATTACCAATAAGTACCGAAACATATGCAAGCTAGGAATATAATCTGTCACTCACAGCAGTCCTGAGCAATGTAAGTAATCAAGAAACATGCAACAACAGTTGTCTAGTTTCAGCAGTGTCTATCATACGTTCCTAGTATACAATTAAGTGATCAAGGAACAAGCAGCAGCAGATATTTCCATACAAGTCAGTAACAATCACAATTGAGTACTGAAACATATGCAAGTAAGTAATGCAATCTGTCACTCACAGCGGTCCAGAGCAATGCAAGTAATCAAGGAACATGCAACTACAGTTGTCCAGTTTCAGCAGTGTCTATCATACGTTCCTAGCATACAATTAAGTAATCAAAGAACAAGCAGCTGCAGATGTTTCATACATGTCAGTAACAATCACCAATTAGTCCCAAAACATATGCAAGTAAGTAATGCAATCTGTCACTCACAGCGGTCCTGAGCAATGCAAGTAATCAAGGAACATGCAGCAGCAGTTGTCCAGTTTCAGCAGTGTCTATCATACGTTCCAAACATACAATTAAGTAATCATGGAACAAGCAGCAGCAGATGTTTCCATACAAGTCAGTAACAATCACAATTGAGTACCGAAACATATGCAAGTAAGAAATGCAATCTGTCACTCATAGCGGTCCTGAGCAATGCAAGTAATCAAGGAACATGCAACTACAGCTGTCCAGTTTCAGCAGTGTCTATTATAGGTTCCTAACATACAATTAAGTAATCATGGAACAAGCAGCAGCAGATGTTTCCATACAAGTCAATATCAATCACCAATAAGTACCGAAACATATGCAAGTAAGTAATGCAATCACAGCGAACCTGAGCAATGCAAGTAATCAAGGAAAATGTAGCAGCAGTTGTCCAGTTTCAGCAGTGTCTATCATACGTTCCTAACATACAATTAAATAATCAAGGAACAAGAAGCAGCAGATGTTTCCATAAAAGTCAGTAACAATCTCCAATAAGCACCAAAACATGTGCAAGTAAGTAATGCAATCTGTCACTCACAGCGGTCCGGAGCAATGCAAGTAATCAAGGAACATGCAGCATCGGTTGTCCAGTTTCATCAGTGTCTATCATACGTTCCTAACATACAATTAATTAATCAAGGACCAAGAAGCAGCTGATGATTCCATACACGTCAGTAACAATCACCAATAAGTACCAAAACATATGCAAGTAAGTAATGCAATCTGTCACTCACAGCGGTCCTAAGCAATGCAAGTAATCAAGGAACATGCAGCAGCAGTTTTCCAGTTTCAGCATTGTCTATCATACGTTCCTAACATATGATTAAATAATCAAGGAACAAGCAGCAGCAGATGTTTCCATACAAGTCAATATCAATCACCAATAAGTACCGAAACATATGCAAGTAAGTAATGCAATCCGTCACTCACAGCGGTCCGGAGCAATGCAAGTAATCAAGGAACATGCAGCAGTAGTTGTCCAGTTTCAGCATTGTCTATCATACGTTCCTAACATACAATTAAGTAATCAAGGAACAAGCAGCAGCAGCAGATGTTTCCATAAAAGTCAGTATCAATCACCAATAAGTACCGAAACATATGCAAGTAAGTAATGCAATCTGTCACTCAAAGCGGTCCGGAGCAATGCAAGTAATCAAGGAACATGCAACTACAGTTGTCCAGTTTCAGCAGTGTCTATCATACGTTCCTAGCATACAATTAAGTAATCAAGGAACAAGCAGCAGCAGATGTTTCATACAAGTCAGTATCAATCACCAATAAGTACCGAAACATATGCAAGGTAGTAATGTAATCTGTCACTCACAGCAGTCCTGAGCAATGCAAGTAATCAAGGAACATGCAACAACTGTTGTCTAGTTTCAGCAGTGTCTATCATACGTTCCTAGTATACAATTAAGTAATCAAGGAACAAGCAGTAGCAGAACTTTCCATACAAGTCAACAATAATCACCAATAAGTACCGAATCATATGCAAGTAAGTAATGCAATCTGTCACTTACAGCGGTCCGGAGCAATGCAACTAATCTAGGAACATGCAGCAGCAGTTGTCCAGTTTGATCATTGTCTATCATACGTTCCTAACATACAATTAAGTAATCAAGGAACAAGCAGCAGCAGATGTTTCCATACAAGTCAGTATCACTCACCAATAAGTACCGAAACATATGCAAGTAAGTAATGCAATCTGTCACTCACAGCGGTCCGGAGCAATGCAAGTAATCAAGGAACATGCAACTACAGTTGTCCAGTTTCAGCAGTGTCTATCATACGTTCCTAGCATACAATTAAGTAATCAAGGAACAAGCAGTAGCAGATGTTTCATACAAGTCAGTAACAATCACCAATAAGTACCGAAACATATGCACGTAAGTAATGTAATCTGTCACTCACACAGATCCTGAGCAATGCAAGTAATCAAGGAACATACAACAGGAGTTGTCTAGTTTCAGGAGTGTCTATCATACGTTCCTAGTATACAATTAAGTAATCAAGGAACAAGCAGCAGCAGATGTTTCCATACAAGTCAATAAAAATCACCAATAAGTACCTAAACATATGCAAGTAAGTAATGCAATCACAGCGAACCTGAGCAATGCAAGTAATCAAGGAACATGCAGTAGCGGTTGTCCAGTTTCAGCAGTGTCTATCATACGTTCCTAACATACAATTAAGTAATCAAGGAACAAGAAGCAGCAGATGGTTCCATAAAAGTCAGTAACAATCACCAATAAGTACCGAAACATGTGCAAGTAAGTAATGCAATCTGTCACTCACAGCGGTCCGGGGCAATGTGAGTAATCAAGGAACATGCAGCAGCGGTTGTCCAGTTTCATCAGTGTCTATCATACGTTCCTAACATACAATTAAGTAATCAAGGAACAAGCAGCAGCAGATGTTTCCATACTAGTCAATATCAATCACCAATAAGTACCGAAACATATGCAAGTAAGTAATGCAATCACAGCGAACCTGAGCAATGCAAGTAATCAAGGAACATGCAGCAGCAGTTGTCCAGTTTCAACAGTGTCTATCATACGTTCCTAACATACAATTAAGTAATCAAGGAACAAGAAGCAGCAGATGTTTCCATAAAAGTCAGTAACAATCACCAATAAGTACCGAAACATGTGCAAGTAAGTAATGCAATCTGTCACTCACAGCGGTCCGGAGCAATGCAAGTAATCAAGGAACATGCAGCAACAGTTTTCCAGTTTCAGCATTTTCTATCATACGTTCCTAACATACAATTAAGTAATCAAGGAACAAGCAGCAGCAGATGTTTCATACAAGACAGTAACAATCACCAATAAGTACCGAAACATATGCAAGTAAGTAATGTAATCTGTTACTCACAGCGGTCCTGAGCATTGCAAGTAATCAAGGAACATGCAGCAGCAGTTGTCCAGTTTTAGCAGTGTCTATCATACGTTCCTAGCATACAATTAAATAATCAAGGAACAAGCAGCAGAAGATGTTTCATACAAGACAGTAACAATCACCAATAAGTACTGAAACCTATGCAAGTAAGTAATGTAATCTGTCACTCACAGCGATCCTGAGCAATGCAAGTAATCAAGGAACATGCAACAACAGTTGTCTAGTTGCAGCAGTGTCTATCATACGTTCCTAACATACAATTAAGTAATCAAGGAACAAGAAGAAGCAGATGTTTCCATAAAAGTAAGTAACAATCACCATTAAGTACCGAAACATGTGCAAGTAAGTAATGCAATCTGTCACTCACAGCGGTCCGTAGCAATGCAAGTAATCAAGGAACATGCTGCAGCGGTTGTCCAGTTTCATTAGTGTCTATCATACGTTCGTAACATACAATTAAATAATCAAGGAACAAGAAGCAGCAGATGATTCCATACAAGTCAGTAACAATCACCAATAAGTACCAAAACATATGCAAGTAAGTAATGCAATCTGTCACTCACAGCGGTCCGGAACAATGCAAGTAATCAAGAAACGTGCAACTACAGTTGTCCAGTTTCAGCAGTGTCTATCATACGTTCCTAGCATACAATTAAGTAATCAAGGAACAAGCAGCAGCAGATGTTTCATACAAGTCAGTAACAATCACCAATAAGTACCGAAACATATGCACGTAAGTAATGTAATCTGTCACTCCCACAGATCCTGAGCAATGCAAGTAATCAAGGAACATACAACAGGAGTTGTCTAGTTTCGGCAGTGTCTATCATACGTTCCTAGTATACAATTAAGTAATCAAGGAACAAGCAGCAGCAGATGTTTCCATACAAGTCAATAAAAATCACCAATAAGTACCGAAACATATGAAAGTAAGTAATGCAATCACAGCGAACCTGAGCAATGCAAGTAATCAAGGAACATGCAGTAGCGGTTGTCCAGTTTCAGCAGTGTCTATCATACGTTCCTAACATACAATTAAGAAATCAAGGAACAAGAAGCAGCAGATGGTTCCATAAAAGTCAGTAACAATCACCAATAAGTACCGAAACATGTGCAAGTAAGTAATGCAATCTATCACTCACAGCGGTCCGGAGCAATGCGAGTAATCAAGGAACATGCAGCAGCGGTTGTCCAGTTTCATCAGTGTCTATCATACGTTCCTAACATACAATTAAGTAATCAAGGAACAAGAAGCAGCAGATGATTCCATACAAGTAAGTAACAATCACCAATAAGTACCAAAACATATGCAAGTAAGTAATGCAATCTGTCACTCACAACGGTCCAGAGCAATGCAAGTAATCAAGGAACATGCAACAGCAGTTTTCCAGTTTCAGCATTGTCTATCATACGTTCCTATCATACAATTAAGTAATCAAGGAACAAGCAGCAGCAGATGTTTCCATACAAGTCAATATCAATCACCAATAAGTACCGAAACATATGCAAGTAAGTAATGCAATCACAGCGAACCTGAGCAATGCAAGTAATTAAGGAACATGCAGCAGCAGTTGTCCAGTTTCAACAGTATCTATCATACGTTCCGAACATACAATTAAGTAATCAAGGAACAAGAAGCAGCAGATGTTTCCATAAAAGTCAGTAACAATCACCAATAAGTACCGAAACATGTGCAAGTAAGTAATGCAATCTGTCACTCACAGCGGTCCGGAGCAATGCAAGTAATCAAGGAACATGCAGCAGCAGTTGTCCAGTTTCATCAGTGTTTATCATACGTTCCTAACATACAATCAAGTAATCAAGGAACAAGAAGCAGCAGATGATTCCATACAAGTCAGTAACAATCACCAATAAGTACCAAAACATATGCAAGTAAGTAATGCAATCTCTCACTCACAGCGGTCCTGAGCAATGCAAGTAATCAAGGAACACGCAACAACAGTTTTCCAGTTTCAGCATTGTCTATCATACGTTCCTAACTTACAATTAAGTAATCAAGGAACAAGCAGCAGCAGATGTTTCCATACAAGTCAATATCAATCACCAATAAGTACCGAAACATATGCAAGTAAGTAATGCAATCACAGCGAACCTGAGCAATGCAAGTAATCAAGGAAAATGCAGCAGCAGCTGTCCAGTTTCAGAAGTGTCTATCATACGTTCCTAACATACAATTAAGTAATCAAGGAACAAGAAGCAGCAGATGTTTCCACAAAAGTCAGTAACAATCTCCAATAAGTACCAAAACATGTGCAAGTAAGTAATGCAATCTGTCACTCACAGCGGTCCGGAGCAATGCAAGTAATCAAGGAACATGCAGCATCGGTTGTCCAGTTTCATCAGTGTCTATCATACGTTCCTAACATACAATTAATTAATCAAGGACCAAGAAGCAGCAGATGATTCCATACATGTCAGTAACAATCACCAATAAGTACCAAAACATATTCAAGTAAGTAATGTAATCTGTCACTCACAGCGGTCCGGAGCAATGCAAGTAATCAAGGAACATGCAGCAGCAGTTGTCCAGTTTCATCAGTGTCTATCATACGTTCCTAACATACAATCAAGTAATCAAGGAACAAGAAGCAGCAGATGATTCCATACAAGTCAGTAACAATCACCAATAAGTACCAAAACATATGCAAGTAAGTAATGCAATCTCTCACTCACAGCGGTCCTGAGCAATGCAAGTAATCAAGGAACACGCAACAACAGTTTTCCAGTTTCAGCATTGTCTATCATACGTTCCTAACTTACAATTAAGTAATCAAGGAACAAGCAGCAGCAGATGTTTCCATACAAGTCAATATCAATCACCAATAAGTACCGAAACATATGCAAGTAAGTAATGCAATCACAGCGAACCTGAGCAATGCAAGTAATCAAGGAAAATGCAGCAGCAGCTGTCCAGTTTCAGAAGTGTCTATCATACGTTCCTAACATACAATTAAGTAATCAAGGAACAAGAAGCAGCAGATGTTTCCACAAAAGTCAGTAACAATCTCCAATAAGTACCAAAACATGTGCAAGTAAGTAATGCAATCTGTCACTCACAGCGGTCCGGAGCAATGCAAGTAATCAAGGAACATGCAGCATCGGTTGTCCAGTTTCATCAGTGTCTATCATACGTTCCTAACATACAATTAATTAATCAAGGACCAAGAAGCAGCAGATGATTCCATACATGTCAGTAACAATCACCAATAAGTACCAAAACATATTCAAGTAAGTAATGTAATCTGTCACTCACAGCGGTCCTGAGCAATGCAAGTAATCAAGGAACATGCAGCAGCAGTTTTCCAGTTTCAGCATTGTTATCATACGTTTCTAACATACAATTAAATAATCAAGGAACAAGCAGCAGCAGATGTTTCCATACAAGTCAATATCAATCACCAATAAGTACCGAAACATATGCAAGTAAGTAATGCAATCCGTCACTCACAGCGGTCCGGAGCAATGCAAGTAATCAAGGAACATGCAGCAGTAGTTGTCCAGTTTCAGCATTGTCTATCATACGTTCCTAACATACAATTAAGTAATCAAGGAACAAGCAGCAGCAGATGTTTCCATAAAAGTCAGTATCAATCACCAATAAGTACCGAAACATATGCAAGTAAGTAATGCAATCTGTCACTCAAAGCGGTCCGGAGCAATGCAAGTAATCAAGGAACATGCAACTACATTTGTCCAGTTTCAGCAGTGTCTATCATACGTTCCTAGCATACAATTAAGTAATCAAGGAACAAGCAGCAGCAGATGTTTCATACAAGTCAGTAACAATCACCAATAAGTACCGAAACATATGCAAGTAAGTAATGTAATCTGTCACTCACAGCGGTCCTGAGCAATGCAAGTAATCAAGGAACATGCAACAACTGTTGTCTAGTTTCAGCAGTGTCTATCATACGTTCCTAGTATACAATTAAGTAATCAAGGAACAAGCAGCAGCAGATGTTTCCATACAAGTCAACAATAATCACCAATAAGTACCGAAACATATGCAAGTAAGTAATGCAATCTGTCACTTACAGCGGTCCGGAGCAATGCAAATAATCAAGGAACATGCAGCAGCAGTTGTCCAGTTTGATCATTGTCTATCATACGTTCCTAACATACAATTAAGTAATCAAGGAACCAGCAGCAGCAGATGTTTCCATACAAGTCAGTATCACTCACCAATAAGTACCGAAACATATGCAAGTAAGTAATGCAATTTGTCACTCACAGCGGTCCGGAGCAATGCAAGTAATCAAGGAACATGCAACTACAGTTGTCCAGTTTTAGCAGTGTATATCATACGTTCCTAGCATACAATTAAGTAATCAAGGAACAAGCAGTAGCAGATGTTTCATACAAGTCAGTTAGAATCACCAATAAGTACCGAAACAAATGCACGTAATTAATGTAATCTGTCACTCACACAGATCCTGAGAAATGCAAGTAATCAAGGAACATACAACAGGAGTTGTCTAGTTTCAGGAGTGTCTATCATACGTTCCTAGTATACAATTAAGTAATCAAGGAACAAGCAGCAGCAGATGTTTCCATACAAGTCAATAAAAATCACCAATAAGTACCTAAACATATGCAAGTAAGTAATGCAATCACAGCGAACCTGAGCAATGCAAGTAATCAAGGAACATGCAGTAGCGGTTGTCCAGTTTCAGCAGTGTCTATCATACGTTCCTAACATACAATTAAGTAATCAAGGAACAAGAAGCAGCAGATGGTTCCATAAAAGTCAGTAACAATCCCCAATAAGTACCGAAACATGTGCAAGTAAGTAATGCAATCTGTCACTCACAGCGGTCCGGAGCAATGTGAGTAATCAAGGAACATGCAGCAGCGGTTGTCCAGTTTCATCAGTGTCTATCATACGTTCCTAACATACAATTAAGTAATCAAGGAACAAGCAGCAGCAGATGTTTCCATACTAGTCAATGTCAATCACCAATAAGTACCGAAACATATGCAAGTAAGTAATGCAATCACAGCGAACCTGAGCAATGCAAGTAATAAAGGAACATGCAGCAGCAGTTGTCCAGTTTCAACAGTGTCTATCATACGTTCCTAACATACAATTAAGTAATCAAGGAACAAGAAGCAGCAGATGTTTCCATAAAAGTCAGTAACAATCACCAATAAGTACCGAAACATGTGCAAGTAAGTAATGCAATCTGTCACTCACAGCGGTCCGGAGCAATGCAAGTAATCAAGGAACATGCAGCAGCAGTTGTCCAGTTTCATCAGTGTCTATCATACGTTCCTAACATACAATCAAGTAATCAAGGAACAAGAAGCAGCAGATGATTCCATACAAGTCAGTAACAATCACCAATAAGTACTAAAACATATGCAAGTAAGTAATGCAATCTGTCACTCACAGCGGTCTTGAGCAATGCAAGTAATCAAGGAACATGCAACAGCTGTTTTCCAGTTTCAGCATTGTCTATCATACGTTCCTAACATACAATTAAGTAATCAAGGAACAAGCAGCAGCAGATGTTTCCATACAAGTCAATATCAATCACCAATAAGTACCGATACATATGCAAGTAAGTAATGCAATCACAGCGAACCTGAGCAATGCAAGTAATCAAGGAAAATGCAGCAGCAGTTGTCCAGTTTCAGCAGTGTCTATCATAGGTTCCTAACATACAATTAAGTAATCAAGGAACAAGAAGCAGCAGATGTTTCCATAAAAGTCAGTAAGAATCTCCAATAAGTACCAAAACATGTGCAAGTAAGTAATGCAATCTGTCACTCACAGCGGTCCGGAGCTATGCAAGTAATCAAGGAACATGCAACATCGGTTGTCCAGTTTCATCAGTGTCTATCATACGTTCCTAACATACAATTAATTAATCAAGGACCAAGAAGCAGCAGATGATTCCATACACGTCAGTAACAATCACCAATAAGTACCAAAACATATGCAAGTAAGTAATGCAATCTGTCACTCACAGCGGTCCTGAGCAATGCAAGTAATCAAGGAACATGCAGCAGCAGTTTTCCAGTTTCAGCATTGTCTATCATACGTTCCTAACATACAATTAAATAATCAAGGAACAAGCAGCAGCAGATGTTTCCATACAAGTCAATATCAATCACCAATAAGTACCAAAACATATGCAAGTAAGTAATGCAATCCGTCACTCACAGCGGTCCGGAGCAATGCAAGTATTCAAGGAACATGCAGCAGTAGTTGTCCAGTTTCAGCATTGTAACATCCCAAATTTTCAATTATATGTAATTTGCAATTTTAAGGACTTAATTATTATGTTAATGGAATATTATGTCAATATAAGTTATTTTATATCAAAATATCAGTTAAAATATGAAAATACAAAGTTGAGGGGTGTGTTATGCAAATGGGTCAAAAATAGGAATAAAAGAGAGAAACCCTTCATTTTCACCAACATCTTCTCTCACTACACTCTCTCTCTAAAATCGGTTCTCTCTCTCTACTCTCTCTCGGATTTCAACTCAAGAACACAAGAATTATCAAATTTCAAGTGCAAAATTTGGAAACAAGTAGAAATTAAGGAACTATAGCAACTGCAAGTATCAAATCAAGGTAACAATCTCCCTATATTACGGATTTTTGAAGTTTTTGAGTCGGGTTTTATGTGAACCGATTTCTAAGATTCAAGATGCAAATGTTAATGCATGTCATATATTATGATAGATTATCTGAATTCGAGCATGTATGTTGTTGTATACAAAAATTCAGAATCAGATTCGAAGCCTAAGTATGATTTCTGAAATTAAGTGTGTGTTTTAGTGTGTGTTCATCGAGATTTGTAGAAAATGGACACAAATGTGGGATTTTTGGTATATACATGTTATGATATAAGTTAAAACAATGTTACTAAGCTTATATTTGCAATATTAGACTCAAAACGTGCAAAAATGGTCAAAAACATAATTCTGGAAAATATTGGAAAATTTTCTAAGTATGAACTCGGATTGATGATCCATCCGAATTCGGATCATCAACCCAGTTCGGACCATTAACCATTTCGGATCTATAGTGATTTCGGACTACACATTTCGGGTTACTCCATTTCGGACCAACCTATTTCGGACCCCATTACCCATTTCGGATCAGTGTCAATTTCGGACTCAATCCCAATTCGGACCAATGTTAATTTCGGACCAGAGACCAATTTCGGACCAACCACAATTCGGACCATCCGAATTCGGATATGGTCCGAAATCAGAACCCAATTACAATTAAAATTACTGAATACAAGTTTTAAGCAATTACTGACACAAATTCACTATTACACTTACATTACAGATCATTGTGGTGTTATCAAAACACACATTGATTCGGAGACAAGTCACACAAAACCAATCACTGTGAGTAACAGATTGTCATTCGAACATTTATTGTTTTTGCATTCATGTTTATACATTCAATGGGATGTTCGCTTTGTTCATATACATCATTTGGCACTCGTACATGATTTGTTGTTATGATGCACACTCGTACTTGACATGTAATACACATGTAGCCAGCGTTCAATTGAAAGTGCATTTATTTACATCATGCTTGCACTGCATGATCATTACTTCACAATCTGATGCGACCTGGACTGGGGCTGACAGCAGGCCACTGTCGGGGACTGATCATCCCACTCGTTATCCCGTCAGGTTCGGCACATCCCCGATCAGCATTTGAACTGCCAACCCCATGCTAGCAATGCATGGTTTACACATACATTGAGGCTTACACTGCCTATTTTCACATACATGGGGCTTACACTGCCCATGGTTAAGCATTGCTTGTAAATAAATATTTGTTGTTTGCATAATCTGTTATCTCACTAAGCTTTAGCTTACTGTTGACTCACCATGTTTTCAGGCAAAGGCAAAAGTGTAGCAGGACCTTCTACTTAAGCATATCAAATCAATATCCCGAAGACCTTAGTAGCTATTGGTACTTGAATGTAATAGCTTTGGGCTGGGATTACTACTTTTAATCAATTATGATGTTGTAATAGTTAGACTTAATCACTGTAGACATGTACTTTCATTGCTTTAGCATGGATTTGCTTAACTCTATCTTAAGTATTCAATTTTAATTGTTATGTCTATTCATTGGGTTGTTTGTTGATCCTGGTGATTTCTATTATAATATCAAAGCAAGAGGGTGTCACAGGTTTTGGTATCAGAGCATTAGTTTGAGGTTTCAAGTGTCCGCAAGGACTTGGACTCAAACTTAGGTTATGATATTAGAATGGACTCCTAAGTAAAGATCTGAACTAAGATAGGATTGACATGCACACGGGGATACATAAAGGGTAACTGTAAATACTTAGGACTTACAACCAAATGTTCTAAATATAAGTTTTTATATTTCAGAACATGTCAGGAGACGATATGACTCCTCAGCAAATGTTCCAGATGATGCAAGCTCTCATGGAACAAAACAACGAATTACAATCCAAACGAATGGCTGAGCAGGCTCAGTCATTTGCAGATCAGTTAAGGGCCAGGGATGAGGCCGAAGCAAAACGTAAGGCCGATAAACGAAAGAACAAGGAGCAACAACAAGATGATCAAGAGGAAAGACAAGACACTGGGTCTTCTACCCGATCAAGGGGCTGTAGGTTTAAGGACTTCAAAAGTAACGGGGCTGTTACTTTTGACGGAACTGGAGATGCTGTCACTGCATTGGAATGGATCACCACCACAGAAAGAACTTTCAGAATCAGCGACTGCGCTGACAAAGACATGGTCCGCTTTGCAACCGCAATGTTTGCAAGGGACGCAGTAATGTGGTGGGATGCAATGACACATGTGTTGACGATGGAGGTAGTGTCACACATGTCATGGAGTGAATTCAAGGAAGTATTCTCTCAGCAATACTGTCCTACTGATGAGAAGAGCCGACTAGAGGCGAAATTCCTGAACCTAACTCAAGGAACGAAAACGGTTACACAATATGCCGTTGAGTTCACTCGACTAAGTTTGTTTGCACCGCATCAAGTCGATACAGAAGAGAGAAAGATAGCTCGGTTTGAGGCCGGACTAGACTATGAGATTCGCCGAACCATGAGTGGGGTTCGGTATACAACTTTTGCTGGTTTGTTAGAGGCTGCTCGAAATGTGGAGCAGATCGTTCTATTGTCAGGGTATGTCATAGGGTCAGCTGCCGCAACACCGACTCAACCGTCGCCGCCAAAAAGGCAGCGGGAGTCTGGATCCTCCCGATTCTCTCCTCAATCCCATCAACAGTCATCATCACCCAAGAAGGGAAGGGCCTTCTCGGCCAGTTCTGAAATGAGAGACTGCAGACGATGCAGAAAAGCGCACTCTGGGGAGTGCAAGACTCAAGATATGTACTGCTTCTGCTGTGGGCAGAAAGGCCATCACTGGGAGCATTGTCCACGAAAAGATGATGCATGCTACAATTGCCACAGACTTGGCCATTTCTCAAGGGATTGCCCGAAACCCCCACGAGATCAGAATGCTCGACAATCAACAGCAAGATCTTCTGTAGCTTCCACGGCTCGCAGAGATCAATCTCAAAGGGCTCCAACAAGGGCATTCCAAATCACAGCTGAAGAAGCAAAGGATGACCCGGAGGTGGTCACTGGTACGTTCTATGTTAACTCAATTCCTGCACGTATCTTGTTTGATTCCGGAGCAAATCGTTCGTTTGTCTCCACTTCATTTGCTCATCAATTCAATATGCCTACTTCCAAACTGCAATTTGTACTTGACATAGAGACTGCTAGCAACATGTTAGTTAAAGCAGACAAGGTATATAGGAATTGCACTTTACTTGTAGAAGATGTAGTGTTCAATATAGATTTGATCCCTATGGAGTTCGGGGAATTTGATATCATAGTAGGCATGGACTGGTTAGTTCATAACGAGGCCCAAATCGTTTGAAGAAGAGAATGATTAAGATCACTACTCTCGAGGGCCGACACATTTTCATTTATGGTGACAGACACAAAGGCGACTTGTGCCTTATATCAATTGCAAAAGCCCGAAAGCACGTTGCCAAGGGTTGTTCTGCATACTTAGCCTACGCTGTCGATGCAAAGGCTGAAATTCAATCTCCTTCTACCGTTCCAGTCGTTTCTGAATTTCCAGATGTCTTTCCAGAAGATATCTCGGGATTGCCACCTGATCGCCAAGTGGAATTCCGCATTGATCTCATTCCCGGAGCTGCTCCAATAGCAAAGGCTCCGTACCGTTTAGCTCCTGCAGAAATGCAGGAAATGATGAAGCATTTACAGGAGCTACTTGACAAAGGTTTTATCCGCCCAAGTTCATCTCCTTGAGGCGTTCCTGTTCTGTTCGTTAAGAAGAAAGATGGCACATTGCGTATGTGCATCGATTACAGAGAACTCAACAAAGTCACAATCAAGAACAAATACCCGTTGCCCCGGATTGATGATCTTTTCGACCAGTTACAAGGCGCAAGCTACTTCTCGAAGATTGATCTTCGTACGAGTTATCATCAACTCAAAGTACACCCGGATGATATTCCAAAGACGGCTTTCAAAACTCGTTACGGACACTACGAGTTTCTGGTAATGCCATTCGGTCTCACAAATGCGCCGGCTGCTTTCATGGATCTCATGAATCGAGTCTGCCGGCCAATGCTCGACAAATCGGTCATCGTGTTCATCGATGACATTCTCATCTATTCAAAGATCGAAGAGGATCATGCAGCACATCTGCGAGAATTATTAGAGTTGCTACGCAAAGAGCGACTTTATGCCAAATTCTCGAAATGTGAATTCTGGTTGAGGCAGGTACGTCTCAACATCCCAAACGATTCCTTGATCCTTACATTCACTAATGAACTCTTTGTTAACTTGTACCTACTCAATATTCAATTCAGATCCAATTCTTGGGGCACGTGATATCTAGTGCTGGGATTGCTGTTGATCCTGCAAAGATCGAGGCTATCCAGAACTGGGAATCACCTCGCAACACCTCAGAGATTCGTAGCTTCCTGAAATTGGCTGGTTACTACCGCCGATTCATCAAAGACTTCTCAAAGATCGCCGTACCTCTTACAAAACTTACTCGCAAGAACGCAACCTTCTTTTGGAATGAAGAACAACAAATAGCTTTTGACAAGCTGAAGAATCTGCTAAGTGAAGCACCAGTGTTAGCCCTGCCTGAAGGGAACGAGGACTTTGTAGTCTACACAGATGCATCAGGCATGGGTTTGGGTGCTGTTCTGATGCAAAGAGGAAATGTCATAGCATATGCGTCTAGACAGCTCAAGCCGCATGAAAAAGATTATTCTACTCATGATCTAGAGCTGACTGCTGTGACTTTTGCTCTCAAGTTATGGAGACATTATTTGTACGGAACTCTTCACCGACCACAAGAGTTTGAAGCACATATTCAGTCAGAAGGACTTGAATATGAGGCAAAGAAGGTCAATGGAGCTGATTAAAGATTACGACTGTGAGATTCTCTATCATCCAGGGAAGGCCAACGTAGTGGCCGATGCCCTAAGCAGGAAAGCGTACTGCAAGGCATACTGCTATGTAACAGCCCGTAATTAATTAAATATAAATTACAGCAGCGGACTTTGGATAATAAGCAATTTTAATCCAAATATTAGTAAATAACTGAAAATATGAATTTGTAATAGTTAATTATATTAAGTTATAATTAATCATGAAAAGTTGGCCAAAATTAGCTGAAATTAAGTTAATAATTAAAATTCAGCTAAATGACAAATTAAAGACTGAAAATGACGAAACGGACTAAAATGAATAAAAATTTGACTAAAAGACAATTATAGCTAAATCTAGAACTCCCTTGCTATTATTTGCATCTGAAATGCAAATCAGATTGATGGGAATAAAGTTGGACGATTCCGGAAATTCTGTAGAAAATCTGATCTTTTTCCTATTCTCCTATAAATATGAGCTCCCCTCCTCATTTCTTAAGTTTGGAAACTTGGGCTCTCCTCCTTCTCTCTCTAAGATTACACCTTCTCTCTAGCATTTCTCCCAATCGAACCGTCGGATTCTCGTGATTCATACGCCATCGGTTAGATATCGTCGAGCTCTACACGAATCTACCATTACATGTTTGATTTCGTCCGGATTTAAGGTAAGATTGGCCCTATTTCTGTCTTTTGGTTCGGTTTTGAAAGAGCAAACTCGAGTTTGCTCAAATTCCCTTCATTTGAAGCTGATTTGCTCCCGTTTAGGACCTGTTTTTGCTTGGAAAACGTCTACAATCGACTGCTATAACTTGGGCGAAGGTTAGTATCTATTTTTCCGTCATTTATGTTCTTGTTTAGTAGCTAAAACCTGGAAAAAACGTTGAACATGTAGAACAGATTCGAAAATCCATGATTAGACTCGAAATTACTGATTTCGAATCTGCCCCCCCTAGACTCGAAGGTTGCTTCGAATCTATTTATGTCCTTCGAATCTGATGCTGTCCTTCGAGTCTAGTGTGTTGCCTTCGATTCTGGTATGGGTTCGAGTCTAGGAAGGCTTCGAGTCTAGGAAGGTTTCGAGTCTAGGAAAGCTTCGAATCTAAGAAGGCTTCGAATCTAAGTCCTTGTTTCTAATCTATGCCATTCGAATCTAGTTCAAATAGATTCGAATTTACCATTTCTCGAATCTATTCCTTTTAATTCAAAGTTTGATTTTTGTTCCAAGCCTAAGATTAATTCCTAAATCAGATTAAGTTATTAAACAACCTATTGTAATTAAAAGTATAATATGATTATGATAAAACTCACAAATTCAAGTTGCACATCTATTTTATGCACAAATAAATTAACAGACATTGAATGAACTCTTAGAAATCGTATGTCATGATGCACCTAGCTAGTAATATGATTGGCTTTATTTCAAGGCCACACATATGTAATTAGATGAATCGTATTAATCTGATAAGAATAGACTCACCTTGGGACGATAGGAACTACCTCAGACTCGACAGCCAGAATTGACAATAACCTGAATATGTAACTAGGGTTATATAGATTATGTCACAGACTTGACATTAATATGCCAGACTTGAAACTGAAATGCAGGAACCCGTCGATTTGACAGAGTAAACTGAACCGCTTAATTCGTTAAGCATTATCTGACTACGGACCACTGTGAGTGACAGATTTCATTAATTACTTGCATATATTTCGATACTTATTGGTGAATGTATTGACTGTATGGAAACTTCCGATTGCTGTTGCATGTTTCTTTAATACTATATTGTATCATAGAAACGTACTTTTGACATTACTGAAGCTAGACACTTGAATTGCCTTGATTGCATGTTCACTTTTACATTTTATGTAAATACGTATCATGCTTATTGCTTACTTGACTGTATAAATATTTGCCGCTGCATATTGCATTATCCGACAAGACCGAATGTGAGATCTCCATTCACAGGAGGGAATTCTGCAGATTCCTTTCCTATTTGACTTGTTTCCATACACTTCCCGTAGGGCTTCGGCCTTACACATGGGAATACCGACTGGGTTGTCTCCCAACCTTTTTGCCGTCTCTGACGTATTGCCGACAGGAACTGATAGTATGTTATATGTGTGTGGTAACTAATGGAACTCTGTTAACTCACTAAGCAATGTTAGCTTACTCTGTCATGACAACTCTTTTACAGGAAAAGTTGATAAGGGCAAGACCATAGCAGGTAGTTCGTCTCAGGCTAAGTGATTCTGGACATTTGATGAATAGCAGACTTCTGGACTTTTGCTGACGCCTATTTTGAAAAGATGATGCGGTCTCGGGTAGCTTGTTCAGTCTTCCGCACTCTGATTGAAGATTTAGAAGCTAGTTAGACCACCATTTGATTATAATATATTTTTGTAATTAAGTATTCAGGCAGTTGGACCTGTGGTATCAAACAATTAGTAATATTTATTACTCTATGAAATGAAATATTATGACGTGTACTGTTTGTGGAAATTGGATGCTACAAAGTTGGTATCAGAGCCGCAGTTTAATCATCGGATTGGCCACCCGATACTTAAACTACTGGTATGATATGGACTATGTGACTCTGAATTCCCGAGCAAGTCACCGAGGCCTAGGGTAACTTAATTAGTAAAGGACTACCCACACAACTTGACCAAAGATAGGCAAATGATGACTGATAGGATGGGGGAGGGACTGACTGCTTGATACTGACTTGACTTTGACTTGACTTTGTGAGCCTGACTAACTGCTTTCATATCTATGAATTTAGATATGACTATCTGACGTAGGTATTATGACTCGATATGTGCTTAATTGAATCAGGAAATAATAGTTATTTCCTTTATATTTTCAGCCAATGGCTGATAAGAATCCAAATGTTGCTGGTACCTCGACTGTTGGTAAAGCTGCTGATGCTGCAGCTGATCAACACAAAGAATCTGTTCATATAGAGGACCTAGGCACTGACCCTGAAAATACTGCTAATGACTCAAGCAGTACTGCTACGCCTGTGCCTCCCCAGCAGGCTCAATTATTTGATCTCATTCACAAGCTGAATGAGGATAATCGTAGGCAAATACAGCTTATGATGGATAGGAATCGACTGCAGACTGATATGTCGGTTGAGGACCGATTTAAGGAAATTAAGGACTTGCTGACTAAGGGTAAAGCGGTTGTGCAAACTGACGAAGAAATCCAGCGTGAAATTGACTTTTAGCGCCGTGAAGAAGAACTTAGGTCGCGAGAACTTAAGTTACGGGAGTTAGAATTGAAGTATAGAGAAGAGATGTTAGCAAAGCCCAAGAAGGATCGAAAAAGGAAACTTAGGCATGAGCCCTCTGAGGGACGACGAAGGGATCATTTTGTGAATTCTGGCAGACCGAGAAGTGATATGGAAGTAGTTGAAGTTGCTAAGGTAGGGGAACTTGAAATCTATCCGGAACGAGCGACTCTCTTTATTGCCAAGTCCAGCAAGAAAGAAAAATCTGAGAAATCGGAAAAGGAGAGTGAAAGTTCAAGGCAAGGAGATAAGCAGTCTTTTAAGAAGGCTAAATCTTATGCTGTGACCGCTACGCCAAGGTCTGCTTGTCCTCGCTGCAAGCAGATTCATGGAGGAAAATGTGATCCTGTGTTCGTAAGATGCTACTGCTGTAGTCAGAATGGTCACGTCCGATCGGAATGTCCCAAGCGCAGTAAGGCTTGCCGCAACTGTATTACGTTGGGGCACCATGCTAAAGACTGTACCCGACCCCGATTTGTTCCTCCGCCTGCATTTTCACCCCGGCAATCATTCAAGGGTTCTTCTGCTCCGAGGAATCAACCAAGATCTTTCCAGATGACAGCCGATGAGGCAAAAGAGACTGCTGATGTCGTCATAGGTACATTTCTTGTTAACTCAATGCCTACTCTAATCTGTCATATGTGTTTGAAAAGTTTGCTAAACTGTTTGATTTTGGCCCAATAATGCTACCTGTACCGATAGATATAGAAACTGCGAGCTCGAGTTTTGTGACTATAAGTAGAATCTTTCGTTCCTGTAAGCTAGTGATTGATGACCTCTCCTCAGACTTTGACCTGATACCGATGTGGATTAAAGAATTCGATATTATTATAGGAATGGACAGGCTCATGGCGAGCAATGCTGAAATCCTTTGTGCCAAAGGATAATTAGAATTAGAACCCCGAAGGAAATGAACGTTATGTTTATGACGATAGAAAAACTCGAGATTTAGGTCTCATTTCTGTAATGAAAGCCCGAAAGTACCTAATCAAAGATTGATCTTTGATCTGGATATCATCAACGTAAGATATTTGAGTCTGACGTACCGAAGACTGCATTTCGTGTCGTTACGGCCATTTTGAGTTTCTAACAATACCGTTCGGTCTCACCAATGCCCCGGCCGCGTTTATGGACCTCATGAATAGGGTATGTAGACCAATGCTGGATAAATCAGTGATAGTCTTCATTGATGACATCTTGATTTACTCCAAGTCTGAATCTGATCATGCGATGCATTTGCGAGAATTGCTAGAATTGTTACGAAAGGAGCTACTCTATGCAAAATTCTCCAAATGTGAATTTTGGTTACGCCAGGTGCAATTTTTAGGATATATTGTCTCGGGTGAGGGAATAACCGTAGATCCATCAAAGGTTGAAGCGGTTCAGAAATGGGAAGCGCCGAAAAACGTATCAGAAGTTCGAAGTTTCTTGGGTTTAGCGGGCTATTACCGAAGATTCATCCGTGATTTCTCCAAGATTGCGGTGCCTTTAACCAGTCTGACGAAGAAGGAGGTTAAGTTTGAATGGAATGAATCCCAAGATCGAGCCTTTGAGACATTGAAACGTAAGCTAATTGAAGCACCGATTCTGGCCTTACCTGAGGGTAATGATGATTTTGTAGTTTATAGTGATGCTTCTAAGATGGGATTAGGCTGTGTGTTGATGCAAAGAGATAAAGTAATTGCCTACGCATCAAAGCAGCTAAAGGCGCATGAAAAGAATTACCCGACGCATGACTTGGAGCTTGCTGCCGTGACTTTTGCATTGAAGATTTGGCGGCATTATCTGTATGGGACCAGGTGTAAATTATATACAGATCACAAGAGTCTGAAGTATTTATTTGACCAAAAAGAGCTGAATATGCGACAAAGGCGATCTATGGAATTGATTAAAGACTATGACTGTGAGATCCTTTACCATCCAGGTAAAGCAAACATAGTACCAGATGCCCGAAGCCGCAAAACCGGACCAGACCATTATACCCGATGTTATGCTTTGACTTCTGTTGTTTTGGAGTCTGCCTTGCCTGAGTCGATTATTGCCACTCAAACCGAAGCCATTCGGGATGAGAACTTGAAATCTGAACGTATGGTTACTTATGTGACCAAGCTGACCCTTGATAATCGTGGTCTTAGGCGGTTCATGAATAGAATATGGGTCCCTAGATTAGGAGGAATTCGTGATCAATTTCTGTCGGAGGCTCATATGTCAAAATTTTCGGTACATCCTGGTTCTACTAAAATGTACCAAGATTTGAAAACGGATTATTGGTGGCCTGGAATGAAGAAGGACATAGGACGATATGTAGAAAATTGCATAACTTGTTTACAAGTCAAATCGGAACATCAGAAGCCGTATGGGGAACTACAACCATTGCCAATCCCGGAATGGAAGTGGGACCACATAACCATGGACTTTGTGACGAAGCTGCCCAGGACTAAGCGGAATCATGACTCTATATGGGTAATAGTGGGTCGACTTACTAAGTCAGCTCATTTTCTACCCATACGTGAAGATGAACGCCTCGAAAAGTTAGCTGAATTGTGCGTAAAGGAAATCGTGACTAGACATGGTGTGCCATTGTCTATAGTATCGGACCGTGACAGCAGATTTACTTCTCGTTTTTGGAAGGCTTTTCAGAATGGACTAGGAACTGAACTTAAGATGAGCACCGCTTATCATCCAGAAACCGACGGGCAAACTGAGAGAACGATTTTGACCTTAGAAGATATGTTACGTGCCTGTGTGATTGATCTCGGTGGAAGTTGGGATACTCACCTGCCGTTTGTGGAGTTTGCTTATAACAATAGTTATCACTCGACTATTGGTATGCCTCCATATCAGCTTTTGTACGGACGTCGATGCTGAACTCCAACCTGTTGGAGGGAAACAGGTGAACGCCCGATCTCTGGACCAGCGATTTTGCAAGAAGCCCATGATCAGCTACAATTGATTCGGCAGCGGATACAGACTTCTCAAGACAGACAAAAGAAATATTATGATCGAAGACGTAAGCCAATTGTGTTCGAGGTGGGTGATAAAGTGTTGTTGAAGGTCTCGCCAAGAAAAGGAATAGTAAGGTTCGGCAAACGGGGGAAGTTGAGCCCTCGATTTGTGGGTCCTTTTGAAATTCTCGAGCGTGTAGGATTGCAGGCCTGCAGATTGAAGTTGCCTGCCGAAATGACTGGGATTCATGATATATTTCATGTGAGAAATCTTCGAAAGTGTTTAGCTGACGCTGAAGCTGTGATTCCTTGGAAAGACGTGCAAATTGATGAGCAGTTGCGATACGAAGAAGAGCCCGAGCGTATAATCGATCATAAGGTTTCGAAATTGCGCAGCAAGGAAATTCCAATGGTGTTAGTCCAATGGAAATACCATAAGGGATCTGCACAAACTTGGGAACGAGAAGACGAGATTAGGCAAAAATATCCGAAGTTATTCCTGTCTTAGTCGATTCCGAGGGCGGAATCAATTTAACGGGGGAAGATTGTAACAGCCCGTAATTAATTAAATATAAATTACAGCAGCGGACTTTGGATAATAAGCAATTTTAATCCAAATATTAGTAAATAACTGAAAATATGAATTTGTAATAGTTAATTATATTAAGTTATAATTAATCATGAAAAGTTGGCCAAAATTAGCTGAAATTAAGTTAATAATTAAAATTCAGCTAAATGACAAATTAAAGACTGAAAATGACGAAACGAACTAAAATGAATAAAAATTTGACTAAAAGACAATTATAGCTAAATCTAGAACTCCCTTGCTATTATTTGCATCTGAAATGCAAATCAGATTGATGGGAATAAAGTTGGACGATTCCGGAAATTCTGTAGAAAATCTGATCTTTTTCCTATTCTCCTATAAATATGAGCTCCCCTCCTCATTTCTTAAGTTTGGAAACTTGGGCTCTCCTCCTTCTCTCTCTAAGATTACACCTTCTCTCTAGCATTTCTCCCAATCGAACCGTCGGATTCTCGTGATTCATACGCCATCGGTTAGATATCGTCGAGCTCTACACGAATCTACCATTACATGTTTGATTTCGTCCGGATTTAAGGTAAGATTGGCCCTATTTCTGTCTTTTGGTTCGGTTTTGAAAGAGCAAACTCGAGTTTGCTCAAATTCCCTTCATTTGAAGCTGATTTGCTCCCGTTTAGGACCTGTTTTTGCTTGGAAAACGTCTACAATCGACTGCTATAACTTGGGCGAAGGTTAGTATCTATTTTTCCGTCATTTATGTTCTTGTTTAGTAGCTAAAACCTGGAAAAAACGTTGAACATGTAGAACAGATTCGAAAATCCATGATTAGACTCGAAATTACTGATTTCGAATCTGCCCCCCCTAGACTCGAAGGTTGCTTCGAATCTATTTATGTCCTTCGAATCTGATGCTGTCCTTCGAGTCTAGTGTGTTGCCTTCGATTCTGGTATGGGTTCGAGTCTAGGAAGGCTTCGAGTCTAGGAAGGCTTCGAGTCTAGGAAAGCTTCGAATCTAAGAAGGCTTCGAATGTAAGTCCTTGTTTCTAATCTATGCCATTCGAATCTAGTTCAAATAGATTCGAATTTACCATTTCTCGAATCTATTCCTTTTAATTCAAAGTTTGATTTTTGTTCCAAGCCTAAGATTAATTCCTAAATCAGATTAAGTTATTAAACAACCTATAGTAATTAAAAGTATAATATGATTATGATAAAACTCACAAATTCAAGTTGCACATCTATTTTATGCACAAATGAATTAACAGACTCTGTACGGACCCTTAGAATGTGTATGACCTGTTCACCTTGCTAGAAATACGATTGGCTTTGTTTCAAGGCCACACACCTGTAATTAGATGAATCGTATTAATCTGATAAGAATAAACTCACCTTGGGACGATAGGAACTACCTCAGACTCGACAGCCAGAAATGACAATAACCTGAATATGTAACTAGGGTTATATAGATTATGACACAGACTTGACATTAATATGCCAGACTTGAAACTGAAATGCAGGAACCCGTCGAATTGACAGAGTAAACTGAACCGCTTAATTCGTTAAGCCTTATCTGACTACGGACCACTGTGAGTGACAGATTTCATTAATTACTTGCATATATTTCGATACTTATTGGTGAATGTATTGACTGTATGGAAACTTCCGATTGTTGCTGCATGTTTCTTTAATACTATATTGTATCATAGAAACGTACTTTTGACATTACTGAAGCTAGACACTTGAATTGCCTTGATTGCATGTTCACTTTTACATTTTATGTAAATACGTATCATGCTTATTGCTTACTTGACTGTTATACTTGCCGCTGCATACTGCATTATCCGACAGGACCGAATGTGAGATCTCCATTCACAGGAGGGAATTCTGCAGATTCCTTTCCTATTTGACTTGTTTCCATACATTTCCCGTAGGGCTTCGGCCTTACACAGGGGAATACTAACTGGGTTGTCTCCCAACCTTTTTGCCGTCTTTGACGTATTGCCGACAGGAACTGATAGTATGTTATATGTGTGTGGTAACTAATGGAACTCTGTTAACTCACTAAGCAATGTTAGCTTACTCTGTCATGACAACTCTTTTATAGGAAAAGTTGATAAGGGCAAGACCATAGCAGGTAGTTCGTCCCAGGCTAAGTGATTCTGGACATTTGATGAATAGCAGACTTCTGGACTTTTGCTGACGCCTATTTTGAAAAGATGATGCGGTCTCGGGTAGCTTGTTCAGTCTTCCGCACTCTGATTGAAGATTTAGAAGCTAGTTAGACCACCATTTGATTATAATATATTTTTGTAATTAAGTATTCAGGCAGTTGGACCTGTGGTATCAAACAATTAGTAATATTTATTACTCTATGAAATGAAATATTATGACGTGTACTGTTTGTGGAAATTGGATGTTACATGCTATGCCTTGACTTCCACAATACTGACGTCCACTATTATAGACGATGTAAGGGCTGCTCAGTTGCAGGCCTTAAAGGAGGAAAATGTTAAAGACGAGAATATCAGAGTTCAACTTCCATTAATGCAAGATGATGGAACCGGACTGAAGGGTATTTACGGCAGAACTTGGGTTCCTAAGTACGGGAACATGCGAGAAGTAATACTTGCAGAAGCTCATCAATCCAAGTTCTCAATTCATCCTGGTAGCACGAAAATGTACAACGACCTGAAAGCCGATTTCTGGTGGCCAGGATTGAAAAGAGACGTCGGTCAATATGTTGAAAGGTGCAGAACTTGTCGTTTAGTCAAAGCAGAACATCAGCAACCCTATGGTAGTATGCAACCTCTTCCTATCCCAGAATGGAAGTGGGACCATATACCATGGATTTCGTAACCAAACTTCCAAAAACGCGTCGTCAACATGATGCCGTTTGGGTCATCGTTGACCGATTAACAAAATCCGCACACTTCATTCCAATCCGAGAAACTTACTCACTGGACCGTCTTGCCCAGATCTACATTAACGAAATCGTCATTAGGCATGGTGTGCCTAAATCTATTGTCTCCGACCGAGATAGTAGATTCACTTCCAATTTCTGGGCTGCTCTGCAAAACGGTCTTGGTACTCGCATCGCAATGAGTACTGCATATAGACCTCAATCGGACGGGCAAAGTGAAAGAACAATCCTAACTCTAGAAGACATGCTCAGAGCGTGTGTCATGGATTTGGGTGGTAACTGGGACGATCACCTCCCATTGGTTGAATTCTCCTACAACAATAGTTACCATTCCACAATCAAGATGGCACCATTCGAGTTCCTGTATGGCAGAAAATGTAGGACTCCAACCTGTTGGAGGGAAACAGGAGAAACTCCAATAGCTGGTCCTGCCTTGCTACAAGAAACAAACGAAAAGATCCAACTCATTCGTCAGTACATGAAAACGGCACAAGATCGGCAAAAGAACTATCACGATCGCCGACACAAAGCAATAGGGTTTCAAAAGGACGATTGGGTATACTTGAAGGTTTCTCCGATGAAAGGTGTCACGAGATTTGTTAAGCGAGGAAAGCTATCACCTCGGTTCATAGGACCCTTCAAAATACTAGACAGAGTTGGTAATCAGTCCTATCACTTGGACTTGCCGGAAGAGTTATCAGGAGTTCACCCAGTATTTCACGTTGGATATCTAAGAAAGAGTCTGGTGCCCGAAAGGGAACCATTGACTGACCATTCAGACATTAAGATTGACGAACGGCTAAGATTCGTGGACGAGCCGGAATGCATTTTGGAAACAAAAATCAAGAAACTCCGCAACAAGGAAATCAGGATGGTGCTGGTCAAGTGGAAGCATCATCGGGGAGCTAATCATACTTGGGAATCAGAAGAAGACATGAAGACTAAGTACCCAAGTCTGTTTAGCGCAGCATGACTTCGCGGACGAAGTATAGGCGTGGTGGAGCCCATGCTGTAACATCCCAAATTTTCAATTATATGTAATTTGCAATTTTAAGGACTTAATTATTATGTTAATGGAATATTATGTCAATATAAGTTATTTTATATCAAAATATCAGTTAAAATATTAAAATACAAAGTTGAGGGGTGTGTTATGCAAATGGGTCAAAAATAGGAATAAAAGAGAGAAACCCTTCATTTTCACCAACATCTTCTCTCACTACACTCTCTCTCTAAAATCGGTTCTCTCTCTCTACTCTCTCTCTCTCTCTCTCTCTCTCTCTCTCTCTCTCTCTCGGATTTCAACTCAAGAACACAAGAATTATCAAATTTCAAGTGCAAAATTTGGAAACAATTAGCAATTAAGGAACTATAGCAACTGCAAGTATCAAATCAAGGTAACAATCTCCCTATATTACGGATTTTTGAAGTTTTTGAGTCGGGTTTTATGTGAACCGATTTCTAAGATTCAAGATGCAAATGTTAATGCATGTCATATATTATGATAGATTATCTAAATTCGAGCATGTATGTTGTTGTATACAAAAATTTAGAATCAGATTCGAAGCCTAAGTATGATTTCTGAAATTAAGTGTGTGTTTTAGTGTGTGTTCATCGAGATTTGTAGAAAATGGACACAAATGTGGGATTTTTGGTATATACATGTTATGATATAAGTTAAAACAATGTTACTAAGCTTATATTTGCAATATTAGACTCAAAACGTGCAAAAATGGTCAAAAACATAATTCTGGAAAATATTGGAAAATTTTCTAAGTATGAACTCGGATTGATGATCCATCCGAATTCGGATCATCAACCCAGTTCGGACCATTAACCATTTCGGATCTATAGTGATTTCGGACTACACATTTCGGGTTACTCCATTCGGACCAACCTATTTCGGACCCCATTACCCATTTCGGATCAGTGTCAATTTCGGACTCAATCCCAATTCGGACCAATGTTAATTTCGGACCAGAGACCAATTTCGGACCAACCACAATTCGGACCATCCGAATTCGGATATGGTCCGAAATCAGAACCCAATTACAATTAAAATTACAGAATACAAGTTTTAAGCAATTACTGACACAAATTCACTATTACACTTACATTACAGATCATTGTGGTGTTATCAAAACACACATTGATTCGGAGACAAGTCACACAAAACCAATCACTGTGAGTAACAGATTGTCATTCGAACATTTATTATTTTTGCATTCATGTTTATACATTCAATGGCATGTTCACTTTGTTCATATACATCATTTGGCACTCGTACATGATTTGTTGTTATGATGCACACTCGTACTTGACATGTAATACACATGTAGCCAGCGTTCAATTGAAAGTGCATTTATTTACATCATGCTTGCACTGCATGATCATTACTTCACAATCTGATGCGACCTGGACTGCGGCTGACAGCAGGCCACTGTCGGGGACTGATAATCCCACTCGTTATCCCGTCAGGTTCGGCACATCCCCGATCAGCGTTTGAACTGCCAACCCCATGCTAGCAATGCATGGTTTACACATACATTGAGGCTTACACTGCCTATTTTCACATACATGGGGCTTACACTGCCCATGGTTAAGCATTGCTTGTAAAGAAATATTTGTTGTTTGCATAATCTGTTATCTCACTAAGCTTTAGCTTACTGTTGACTCACCATGTTTTCAGGCAAAGGCAAAAGTGTAGCAGGACCTTCTACTTAAGCATATCAAATCAATATCCCGAAGACCTTAGTAGCTATTGGTACTTGAATGTAATAGCTTTGGGCTGGGATTACTACTTTTAATCAATTATGATGTTGTAATAGTTAGACTTAATCACTGTAGACATGTACTTTCATTGCTTTAGCGTGGATTTGCTTAACTCTATCTTAAGTATTCAATTTCAATTGTTATGTCTATTCATTGGGTTGTTTGTTGATCCTGGTGATTTCTATTATAATATCAAAGCAAGAGGGTGTCACACGCATTGTCTATCATACGTTCCTAACATACAATTAAGTAATCAAGGAACAAGCAGCAGCAGATGTTTCCATAAAAGTTAGTATCAATCACCAATAAGTACCGAAACATATGCAAGTAAGTAATGCAATCTGTCACTCAAAGCGGTACGGAGCAATGCAAGTAATCAATGAACATGCAACTACAGTTGTCCAGTTTCAGCAGTGTCTTCATACGTTCCTAGCATACAATTAAGTAATCAAGGAACATGTAACAGCCCGTAATTTATTAAATATAAAGTACAGCATCAAACTTTGGATAATTAAGCAATTTTGTCCTATTATTAGTAATTAACCGAAAACATGAATTTTAAATAGTTAATTATATTAAGTTATAACTAATTATGAAAACTTGTCCCAAATTAGCTGAAATAAAGTTAATAACTAAATTTAGCTAATTGACAAATTAAAGACTGAAAATTTGACTAAGATGATAATTGTAGCAAATCTAGAACTTCTTTGCTATTATTTGCATCTGAAAATGCAAAATTAGATTGCTAAGAATAAAAGTTGGTCAATTCCAGAAATTCAGTAGAAAATCTGTTTTTTTCTCTATAAATAGAGCCCTTCCACCTCATTTCCTTGGTTTAGCAAGTTAGAACTCTCTCTCTCTCTCTCTCTCACTACAATCTCACCTTATCTCTAACTTTTCTCCTAAACGGTTCACCGGATTCTCGTGATTTTTACGTCATCGGATAGATATCGTCGAGCTCTACACTAATCGGTCATTGCATGTTCGATTTGGTTCCGATTTGAGGTAAGATCGACCCTTTTTCTGTCTTTTGGTTCGGGTTGAAGAGCAAACTCGAGTTTGCTCAAACCCTCTTCATTCGAAGCTGATTTGCTCTCGTTTAGGACCTGATTTTGCTTGGAAAACGTCAATAATCGAAGGCTATAGCTTGGACGAAGGTTAGTGACTATTTCTCCCTCATATATGTTCATGTTTAGTTGCTAAAACCTGGAAAATCGATGAACAAGAAGAACAAATTCGAGAAATTCATGTCTAGACTCGAACTCACTAGATTCGAAGATGTTGTTTTCGAATCTATCTCCCTTAGACTCGAAGGTGCTGTTTTAAATCCGATAAGTTAGACTCGAATTAAGGCTGTTTCGAATCTGATTAGTTAAACTCGAATTCATCCTCAGATTAGGTTCGAAATTGATTGCATTAATGACTTTTGGTATCCAAATACATTAGACTCGAAGATAGTATTCGAATCTGTCCCTATTTTCGAATCTGTCCCTTATTCGAATCTGTCCCTATATTCGAACCCGTTCCCTATATTCGAATCTGTCCATTCAGACTCGACAACAAGATATGACAATAACCTGATTATATAATTAGGGATTATATAGATCATGTTACAAACTTGACATTAATATACCAGACTTGAAACTGAACTGCAGGAAACAGCCGCTTTGACAGAGTAAATTGGACGGCTTAATTCGTTAAGCACTAACTGACTAAGTTACCTTGCTCAGGACTACGGTGAGTGACAGATTACTTTGAGTACATGCATATATTTCAATACTTATTGGTGATTGTTACTGAATTGTATGGAAACATTTGCTATGGTTGTCTGTTTCTTGAATACTTATTGTATGATAGGAACTTACTTTTGACATTATTGAAATTAGATATCTGATATGCCTTGTAATGCATGTTCACTTTTACTTTTTATGTAAATACTTAACATGCTTGTTGATTTCTTGTTAATGAATCATTCGCATCTGCATACTGCATTTACTGATCTGACCGAATGTGAGATCTCCATTCAAAGGAAGGAATTCTGCAGATTCCTTTCCTATCTGACTCGTTTCCTTACACTTCCCGTAGGGCTTCGGCCTTACACATGGGAATACAGATTTGGGTTGACTCCCAAATCTTTTGCCGTCTCTGACGTGTTGACTTGCCGACATGAGCTGATAGTATGTTTTATATGTGTGGTAACTAATGGTACTCTGTTAACTCACTAAGCAAAGTTAGCTTACTCTGTCATGACATCTCTCTTTACAGGAAAAGTTGATAAGGCCAAGGCTAAAGCAGGTAGTTCGTCCCAAGCTAAGTGAACTTTGATACTGGAGGATTGCAGACTTTTGAACCTATTGCTGATGCCTATTTTGTACTGATTATTGCGGTCTCGGGTAGCTTGTTCAATCTTCCGCACTCTGATTGAAGATTTTAGAAGCTAGATTAGACCACCATCATATCTTTAATATATTTTGTAATTAAGTATCTTGTAGCTTTTTGAATCAGGTATGTGGACCTGTGGTATCAGACAATAGTAATATTTATTAATTAATGAAATGTACTATAAGAAATTATGACGTGTACTGTTTGTGGTAACTCGGGTGTTACAAAGTTGGTATCAGAGCAGCAGTAGATCGGTTTAATCATCGGATTGGCCACCCGATACTTAAACTACTGGTATGGTATGGACTATGTGACTCTGAATTCCCGAACAAGTCACCGAGGCCTAGGGTAACCTAATTAGTAAAGGACTACCCACACAACTTGACCTAAGATAGGCAATTGATGACTGATAGGATGGGGGAAAGACTGATTGCTTGATACTGACTTGACTTTGTGTCAGCCTGACTGGCTGCTTTCATGATAATGTAAATTATATGTGATTATCTGACGTAGGCATTATGACTCGCATTGTGCTTATTTGAATCAGGAAATAATAGTTATTTCCTTTATATTTTCAGCCAATGGCTGATAAGAATCCGACTGTTGCTGGTACCTCAACTGTTGGTAAAGCTGCTGATGCTGCGGCTGATCAACAAAAAGAGTCTGTTCATGTAGAAGACTTAGGCACTGACCCAGAAAATACTGCTAATGACTCAAGCAGTACTGCTACGCCTGTGCTACCTCAGCAGGCTCAAGTAATTGATCTCGTTCATAAGTTGAATGAGGATAATCGTAGACAAATGCAGCTTATGATGGATAGGAATCGATTGCAGACTGATATGGCGGTTGAAGACCGATTTAAGGAAATTAAGGACTTGCTTACCAAGGGCAAAGCAGTGATGCAACCTGATGAGGAAAACCAGCGTGAAATAGACTTTAGGCGCCGTGAGGAAGAACTCAGGTTACGAGAACTTAAGTTGCAGGAGCTGGAACTGAAATATAGGGAAGAAATGTTAGCAAAACCGAAGAAAGATCGAAAGAGGAAACATAGGCATGTGTCCTCTGATGAAAGCGAGACTGATTCCTCTGACCATCACGTTAAGGTGGGACGAGAGTGTATATTTGTTGATTTTAAGAAATGTGGAGCTCGTACGTTTGCTGGGACATCAGATCCAGTAAAAGCAATGGATTGGGTTGCCAATGTGGAGAAAGCGTTTAAACTCTCCAAGTGTAATGAAGAAGACAAGGTTACGTTTGCAACGGGAATGTTAGAGGATGGAGCTGGCCGACGGTGGAAGTCAATTACAAATCCCATGTCTGATGCAATGGAGAAATCCATTACTTGGGATCAATTCAAAATTCATCTGAAGGAGAAATACTGCCCTCAGGATGTTAAACGCCAAATGGAGAAAACTCTGCTATCTTTTCAGCAAGGTACAAGGTCCGTAACAGATTATGAGCTGGAATTTACCAGCCTCTCGCTATTATCTGATCACCCTGTCGATACTGATGAAAGACGAATGGATTTATTTGTGGATGGTCTGGATAGAGAAATTCGAAAGTTTGTGAAATCTAGCAGACCGAGAAGTTATATAGAGGCGGTTGAAATTGCTAGGGTAGGTGAGCTTGAAATCTATCCTGAGCGAGCATGTCCTTTTATTGCTAAATCTAGTAAGAAGGAAGATCTGAGAAAGCTGGAAAGGAGAGGGTGGAAAAGAAGAATGAAAGTTCGAAGAAAGGAGATAGGCATTCTTCCAAGAAAGCTAAATCTTATGCTGTGTCCTCAGCGCCAAAGCCTTCTTGTCCTCGCTGCAAGCAAATTCATGAAGGAAAATGTGATCCTGCGTTCGTTAAGTGCTACTGCTGTAGACAGAATGGTCATGACAGGTCGTAATGTCCCAAACGCAGTGAGGCTTGTCGTAATTGCATCACTTTGGGGCACCATGCTAAAGACTGTACTCGGCCCCGATTTGTTCCTCCGCCTGCATCTTCACCCCAGCAATCAGGCAAGGGTTCTTCTGCTCCGAGGAACCAACCAAGATCCTTTCAGATGACAGCCGAAGAGGCAAAAGAGACTGCTGATGTCGTCACGGGTACATTTCTTGTTAACCATATACCTGCTTTAATCCTATTTGACTCTGGCTCTAATCTGTCATATGTGTCTGAAAAGTTTGCTAAACAGTTTGATTTTGCCCCGGTAATGTTACCTGTACCCTTAAGCATAGAAACTGCTAGTTCAAGCTTTGTGACTGTAAATAGGGTCTATCGCTCTTGTAAGCTAGTAATCGATGACCTCTCCTCGGACATTGACCTGATACCGATGTGGATTAGAGAGTTTGATGTTATTATAGGAATGGACTGGCTAATGATGAATAATGCTGAAATCCTTTGTGCTAAAAGGATAATTAGAATTAGAACCCCCGAAGGATGTGAACGTTACGTTTATGGCGATAGAAAAACTCAAGATTTAGGTCTCATTTCCGTAATGAAAGCCCGAAAGTGTCTAACCAAGGGTTGTTCCGCCTATTTAGCATATATCATAGATGCTAAAGAAGTTAAAAAGACTGTGTCTGAAGTACCTGTAGTTCAAGAATTTCCTGATGTATTCCCGGATGACATCTCTGGATTGCCACCAGATCGTCAAATCGAATTCCACATTGACCTTGTACCGGGTGCAGCTCCCATCGCAAAAGCTTCTTACCGTCTTGCTCCGAATGAAATGAAGGAAATGATGAGTCAGTTACAGGAATTATTGGAAAAAGGGTTTATTCGTCCGAGTACTTCTCCTTGGGGTGCTCCGGTTCTTTTTGTTAAGAAGAAAGATGGTACCTTTCGCATGTGTATCGATTATCGGGAGCTAAATAAAGTAACTATTAAGAACCGATACCCACTGCCTAGAATTGATGACTTGTTTGATCAACTGCAAGGGGCTAGCTATTTCTCGAAGATTGATCTTCGATCTGGATATCATCAACTCAAGGTATTTGAAACTGACATACCGAAAACTGAATTTCGTACTCGTTATGGCCATTTTGAATTTCTTGTAATGTCGTTCGGTCTCACAAATGCCCCGGCAGCATTTATGGACCTCATGAACAGGGTATGTAGACCAATGTTGGACAAATCAGTGATAGTCTTCATTGATGACATTTTGAGTTAATCTAAGTCTGAATCTGACCATGCGATGCATTTGCGAGAATTTCTAGAATTGTTACGAAAAGAGCGACTCTACGCAAAATTCTCCAAATGTGAATTCTGGTTACGCCAGGTGCAATTTTTAGGACATATTGTCTCGGGTGAGGGAATTTTCGTGGATCCATCAAAAGTTGATGCGGTTCAGAAATGGGAAGCACCGAAAAGCGTATCTGAAATTCGAAGTTTCTTGGGATTAGCAGGTTATTATCGAAGATTTATTCGTGATTTCTCCAAGATTGCGGTACCTTTAACCAGTCTGACAAAGAAAGAAGTTAAGTTTGAATGGAATGAATCTCAAGAGCGAGCCTTTGAGACTCTGAAGCGTAAGCTAATTGAAGCACCGATTCTGGCCTTACCTGAGGGTAATGACGACTTTGTAGTCTATAGTGATGCTTCAAGGATGGGATTAGGCTGTGTGCTGATGCAGCGGGATAAAGTAATTGCCTACGCATCAAGGCAGCTAAAGGTGCATGAAAAGAATTATCCGACGCATGATTTGGAGCTTGCAGACGTAACCTTTGCATTGAATATTTGGCGGCATTATCTGTATGGGACTAGATGCAAATTATATACAGATCACAAAAGTCTGAAATATATATTCGACCAAAAAGAGCTGAATATGCGACAATGGCGATCCATGGAATTGATTAAAGACTATGACTGTGAGATTCTTTACCATCCAGGTAAAGCAAACATAGTAGCAGATGCCTTAAGCCGCAAATCCGGACAAAACCATTATATCCGATGTTATGCCTTGACTTCTGTTGTTATGGAGTCTGTTCTGCCTGAGTTGTTAATTGCCGCTCAATCTAAAGCCATTCGAGATGAGAACCTAAAATCCGAACGTGTGGTTACTTATGTGACCAAGCTGACCCTTGACAATCGTGGTCTTAGACGGTTCATGAATAGAATATGGGTTCCCAGATTAGGAGGTGTTCATGATCAGATTCTGTCGGAGGCTCATATGTCGAAATTTGCGATACATCCTGGTTCTACTAAAATGTATCAAGATTTGAGGACGGAATATTGGTGGCCTAGAATGAAGAAGGATGTAGCTCGATATGTAGAAAATTGCATGACTTGCTTACAAGTCAAATCTGAACATCAGAAGCCGTATGGGGAACTTCAACCATTACCAATCCCGGAATGGAAGTGGGACCATATAACCATGGACTTTGTGACGAAGCTGCCCAGGACTAAACGGAATCATGACTCTATATGGGTAATAGTGGATCGACTCACTAAGTCAGCCCATTTCCTACCCATACGTGAAGATGAACGCCTCGAAAAGCTAGCTGAATTGTACATGAAAGAAATCGTGATTAGACATGGTGTGTCATTGTCTATTGTGTCTGACCGTGACAGCAGATTTACTTCTCGCTTTTGGAAGGCCTTTCAGAATGAACTAGGTACTGATCTCAAGATGAGCACCGCTTATCATCCAGAAACCGACGGGCAAAGTGAGAGAACGATTTTGACTTTGGAAGATATGCTACGTGCCTGTGTGATTGATCTCGGAGGAAATTGGGATACTCACCTTCCATTTGTAGAGTTTGCTTACAATAATAGCTATCACTCGACTATTGGCATGCCTCCATATCAGCTATTGTACGGACGATGATGCCGAACTCCAACCTGTTGGAGGGAAACAGGTGAACGCCCGATCTCAGGACCAACCATTTTGCAAGAAGCCCATGATCAGCTACAATTGATTCGACAGCGGATACAGACTTCTCAAGACAGACAAAACAAATATCATGATCGAAGACGTAAACCAATTGTGTTTGAGATTGGTGATAAAGTGTTGTTGAAAGTCACGCCAAGAAAAGGGATAGTAAGGTTTGGCAAACGGGGGAAGTTGAGCCCTCGATTTGTTGGTCCTTTCGAAATTCTCGAGCGTGTAGGATTGCAAGCCTACAGGTTAAAGTTGCCTGCCGAAATGTCTGGGATTCATGATGTATTTCACGTTAGTAATCTTCGAAAGTGTTTGATTGAAGCTGAAGCTGCGATTCCTTGGAAAGACGTACAAATTGACGAGCAGCTGCGATACGAAGAAGAGCCCGAGCGTATAATCGATCATAAGATTTCAAAATTGCGCAACAAGGAAATTCCAATGGTGTTAGTTCAATGGAAATACCATAAGGGATCTGCGCAAACATGGGAGCGAGAAGACGAGATTAGGCAAAAATATCCAAAGTTATTTCTGTCTTAGTCGATTCCGAGGAAGGAATCAATTTAACGGGGGAAGACTGTAACAGCCCGTAATTTATTAAATATAAAGTACAGCATCAAACTTTGGATAATTAAGCAATTTTGTCCTATTATTAGTAATTAACCGAAAACATGAATTTTAAATAGTTAATTATATTAAGTTATAACTAATTATGAAAACTTGTCCCAAATTAGCTGAAATAAAGTTAATAACTAAATTTAGCTAATTGACAAATTAAAGACTGAAAATTTGACTAAGATGATAATTGTAGCAAATCTAGAACTTCTTTGCTATTATTTGCATCTGAAAATGCAAAATTAGATTGCTAAGAATAAAAGTTGGTCAATTCCAGAAATTCAGTAGAAAATCTGTTTTTTTCTCTATAAATAGAGCCCTTCCACCTCATTTCCTTGGTTTAGCAAGTTAGAACTCTCTCTCTCTCTCTCTCTCACTACAATCTCACCTTATCTCTAACTTTTCTCCTAAACGGTTCACCGGATTCTCGTGATTTTTACGTCATCGGATAGATATCGTCGAGCTCTACACTAATCGGTCATTGCATGTTCGATTTGGTTCCGATTTGAGGTAAGATCGACCCTTTTTCTGTCTTTTGGTTCGGGTTGAAGAGCAAACTCGAGTTTGCTCAAACCCTCTTCATTCGAAGCTGATTTGCTCTCGTTTAGGACCTGATTTTGCTTGGAAAACGTCAATAATCGAAGGCTATAGCTTGGACGAAGGTTAGTGACTATTTCTCCCTCATATATGTTCATGTTTAGTTGCTAAAACCTGGAAAATCGATGAACAAGAAGAACAAATTCGAGAAATTCATGTCTAGACTCGAACTCACTAGATTCGAATATGTTGTTTTCGAATCTATCTCCCTTAGACTCGAAGGTGCTGTTTCAAATCTGATAAGTTAGACTCGAATTAAGGTTGTTTCGAATCTGATTAGTTAAACTCGAATTCATCCTCAGATTAGGTTCGAAATTGATTGCATTAATGACTTTTGGTATCCAAATACATTAGACTCGAAGATAGTATTCGAATCTGTCCCTATTTTCGAATCTGTCCCTTATTCGAATCTGTCCCTATATTCGAACCCGTTCCCTATATTCGAATCTGTCCATTCAGACTCGACAACAAGATATGACAATAACCTGATTATATAATTAGGGATTATATAGATCATGTTACAAACTTGACATTAATATACCAGACTTGAAACTGAACTGCAGGAACCAGCCGCTTTGACAGAGTAAATTGGACGGCTTAATTCGTTAAGCACTAACTGACTAAGTTACCTTGCTCAGGACTACGGTGAGTGACAGATTACTTTGAGTACATGCATATATTTCAATACTTATTGGTGATTGTTACTGAATTGTATGGAAACATTTGCTATGGTTGTCTGTTTCTTGAATACTTATAGTATGATAGGAACTTACTTTTGACATTATTGAAATTAGATATCTGATATGCCTTGTAATGCATGTTCACTTTTACTTTTTATGTAAATACTTAACATGCTTGTTGATTTCTTGTTAATGAATCATTCGCATCTGCATACTGCATTTACTGATCTGACCGAATGTGAGATCTCCATTCAAAGGAAGGAATTCTGCAGATTCCTTTCCTATCTGACTCGTTTCCATACACTTCCCGTAGGGCTTCGGCCTTACACATGGGAATACAGATTTGGGTTGACTCCCAAATCTTTTGCCGTCTCTGACGTGTTGACTTGCCGACATGAGCTGATAGTATGTTTTATATGTGTGGTAACTAATGGTACTCTGTTAACTCACTAAGCAAAGTTAGCTTACTCTGTCATGACATCTCTCTTTACAGGAAAAGTTGATAAGGCCAAGGCTAAAGCAGGTAGTTCGTCCCAAGCTAAGTGAACTTTGATACTGGAGGATTGCAGACTTTTGAACCTATTGCTGATGCCTATTTTGTACTGATTATTGCGGTCTCGGGTAGCTTGTTCAATCTTCCGCACTCTGATTGAAGATTTTAGAAGCTAGATTAGACCACCATCATATCTTTAATATATTTTGTAATTAAGTATCTTGTAGCTTTTTGAATCAGGTATGTGGACCTGTGGTATCAGACAATAGTAATATTTATTAATTAATGAAATGTACTATAAGAAATTATGACGTGTACTGTTTGTGGTAACTCGGGTGTTACAGAACAAGCAGCAGCAGATGTTTCATACAAGTCAGTAACAATCACCAATAAGTACCGAAACATATGCAAGTAAGTTTTGTAATCTGTCACTCACAGCGGTCCTGAGCAATGTAAGTAATCAAGGAACATGCAACAACTGTTGTCTAGTTTCAGCAGTGTCTATCATACGTTCCTAGTATACAATTAAGTAATCAAGGAACAAGAAGCAGCAGATCTTTCCATACAAGTCAAAAATAATCACCAATAAGTACCGAAACATATGCAAGTAAGTAATGCAATCTGTCACTTACAGCGGTCCGGAGCAATGCAACTAATCAAGGAACATGCAGCAGCAGTTGTCCAGTTTGATCATTGTCTATCATACGTTCCTAACATACAATTAAGTAATCAAGGAACAAGCAGCAGCAGATGTTTCCATACAAGTCAGTATCACTCACCAATAAGTACCGAAACATATGCAAGTAAGTAATGCAATCTTTCACTCACAGCGGTCCTGAGCAATGCAAGTAATCAAGGAACATGCAACTACAGTTGTCCAGTTTCAGCCGTGTCTATCATACGTTCCTAGCATACAATTAAGTAATCAAGGAACAAGTAGCAGCAGATGTATCATACAAGTCAGTAACAATCACCAATAAGTACCGAAACATATGGACGTAAGTAATGTAATCTGTCACTCACACAGATCCTGCCTGAGCAATGCAAGTAATCAAGGAACATACAACAGGAGTTGTCTAGTTTCAGCAGTGTCTATCATACGTTCCTAGTATACAATTAAGTAATCAAGGAACAAGCAGCAGCAGATGTTTCCATACAAGTCAGTTCAATCACCAATAAGTACCGAAACATATGCAAGTAAGTAATGCAATCTGTCACTCAAAGCGGTACGGAGCAATGCAAGTAATCAAGGAACATGCAACTACAGTTGTCCAGTTTCAGCAGTGTCTATCATACGTTCCTAGCATACAATTAAGTAATCAAGGAACAAGCAGCAGCAGATGTTTCATACAAGTCAGTAACAATCACCAATAAGTACCGAAACATATGCAAGTAAGTAATGTAATCTGTCACTCACAGCGGTCCTGAGCAATGCAAGTAATCAAGGAACATGCAACAACTGTTGTCTAGTTTCAGCAGTGTCTATCATACGTTCCTAGTATACAATTAAGTAATTAAGGAACAAGAAGCAGCAGATCTTTCCATACAAGTCAACAATAATCACCAATAAGTAACGAAACATATGTAAGTAAGTAATGCAATCTGTCACTTACAGCGGTCCGGAGCAATGCAACTAATCAAGGAACATGCAACAGCAGTTGTCCAGTTTGATCATTGTCTATCATACGTTCCTAACATACAATTAAGTAATCAAGGAACAAGTAGCAGCAGATGTTTCCATACAAGTCAGTATCACTCACCAATAAGTACCGAAACATATGCAAGTAAGTAATGCAATCTGTCACTCACAGCGGTCCTGAGCAATGCAAGTAATCAATGAACATGCAACTACAGTTGTCCAGTTTCAGCAGTGTCTATCATACGTTCCTAGCATACAATTAAGTAATCAAGGAACAAGCAGCAGCAGATGTTTCATACAAGTCAGTAACAATAACCAATAAGTACCGAAACATATGCACGTAAGTAATGTAATCTGTCACTCACACGGATCCTGAGCAATGCAAGTAATCAAGGAACATACAACAGGAGTTGTCTAGTTTCAGCAGTGTCTATCATACGTTCCTAGTATACAATTAAGTAATCAAGGAACAAGCAGTAGCAGATGTTTCCATACAAGTCAGTTCAATCACCAATAAGTACCGAAATGTAACATCCAAGTTTCCACAAACAGTACACGTCATAACATTTCATTTCATTAAGTAATAATTATTACTAATTGTTTGATACCACAGGTCCATCAGCATGAATACTTAATTACAACAATATATTAAAATCAAATGGTGGTCTAACTAGCTTCTAAATCTTCAATCAGAGTGCGGAAGACTGAACAAGCTACCCGAGTCCGCAACATCTTTTCAAAATAGGCGTCATCAAATCCATAAGTCTGCTATTCATCAAAGTCCAGATTCACTTAGCCTGGGACGAACTACCTGCTATGGTCTTGCCTTTATCAGCTTTTCCTGAAAAAGAGTTGTCATGACAGAGTAAGCTAACATTGCTTAGTGAGTTAACAGAGTTCCATTAGTTACCACACACAAGCCATACTATCAGCTCCTGCCGGCAAGTCACTACGTCCTGAGACAGCAAAAAGGTTGGGAGACAACCCAGTTTGTATTCCCCTATGTAAGGCCGAAGCCCTACGGGAAGTGTATGGAAACAGGTCATATAGGAAAGGAATCTGCAGAATTCCCTCCTGTGAATGGAGATCTCACATTCGGTCCTATCGGATAATGCAGTATGCAGCGGCAAATATATAAACAGTCAAATAAGCAGTAAGCATGATAAGTATTTACATAAAATGTAAAAGTGAACATGCAATCAAGGCCATTCAAGTGTCTAACTTCAGTAATGTCAAAAGTACGTTTCTATGATACAATAAAGTATTAAAGAAACATGCAGCAACAAACGGAAGTTTCCATACAGTCGATGACATTCACCAATAAGTATCGAAACATATGCAAGTAATTAATGAAATCTGTCACTCACTGTAGTCCGTAGTCAGATAATGCTTAACGAATTAAGCTGATCAGTTTACTCTGTCAAATCGGCGGTTTCCTGCATTTCAGTTTCAAGTCTGGCATTTCAGTTTCAAGTCTGTGACATAATCTATATAACCCTAGTTACATAATTAGGTTATTGTCAATTCTGGTTATCGAGTCTGAGGTAGTTCCTATCGTCCCAAGGTGAGTCTATTCTTATCAGATTAATACGATTCACCTAATTACAGATGTGTGGCCTTGAAACAAAGCCAATCGTATTACTTAGCAAGTTGAACAGGTCATACACATTCTAAGGGTTCGTACAGAGTCTGTTAATTCATTTGTGCATAAAATAGTTCTGCATCTTGAAACTTACGATTTTTATCATAATTAAACGATACTTTCAATTTCATTAGGTTATTTAATAACTTAATCTGATTTAGGAATTAATCTTATACTTGGAACAAGAACCAAATTCGAATTTAGAGGGACAGATTCGAACTAGTACCATTCGAATCTAATTGATTAGATTCGAAATTCACATCACCTTGAAACCATACCCATAGACTCGAAGCATGCATATAGATTCGAAATCAGGACTTAGACTCGAAGCACATACCTAGATTCGAACCTACATAGACTCGAACACATAGATTCGAAACATACACACAATTCGAGTCTAAGCATGAATCTCTCGAATTTGTTCATCTTGTTCATCGGTTTTCCAGGTTCTAACAACTAAATATGAGCATAAATGATAGAGAAATGGTTACTAACCTTCGTCCAAGCTATAACCTTCGACTATGGATGATTTCCAAGCAAAAACAGGTCCTAAACGGAAGCAAATCAGCTTCAAATGAAGGGAAAATGAGCAAACTCGAAATTGCTCTTTCAAAACCGAACCAAAAGACAGAATAGGGGTCGATCTTACCTCAAATTCGGACGAAATCAAACATGTAATGGTTGATTCGTGAAGAGCTCGACGATCTCTATCCGATGGCGTATGAATCACGAGAATCCGACGGTTCGATTAGGAGGAATTCTAGAGAGAAGGTGAGAGTGTAGAGAGAGAAGGTGGAGAGCCCAAGTTTCCAAACTTATGAAATGAGGAGGGAAGGTCATATTTATAGAAAAATAGGAAAAAGATCAGATTTTCTACAAAATTTCCGGGATCGACCAACTTAATTCCCATCAATCTGATTTGCATTTCAGATGCAGATAATAGCAAGGGAGTTCTAGATTTGCTATAATTGTCTTTTTATGTAACAGCCCGTAATTTATTAAATACAAATTACAGCAACAGACTTTGGATAATAAGGCAATTTTATCCAAATATTAGAAATTAACTGAAAACATGAATCTTAAATAGTTAATTATATTAAGTTATAATTATTTATGAAAAGTTGCCCAAAATTAGCTGAAATAAAATTAATAATTAAAATTCAGCTAAATGACAAATTAAAGACTGAAAATGACGAAACGGACTAAAATGAATAAAAATGTGACTAAAAGACAAATATGCAATTCGGATTGTTGGGAAATAAAGTTGGTCGATTCCGGAAATTCTGTAGAAAATCTGATTTTTTTTCCTATTTTCCTATAAATATGGGCTCCCATCCTCATTTCTTAGGTTTGGAAACTTGGGCTCTCCTCCTTCTCTCTCTAAGATTACCCCTTCTCTCTAGCATTTCTCCTAATCGAACCGTCGGATTCTCGTAATTCATACGCCATCGGTTAGATATCGACGAGCTCTACACGAATCTACCATTGCATATTTGATTTCGTCCGGATTTAAGGTAAGATCGGCCCTATTTCTGTCTTTTGGTTCGGTTTTGAATGAGCAAACTCGAGTTTGCTCAAATTCCCTTCATTCGAAGCTGATTTACTCACGTTTAGGACCTGTTTTGGCTTGGAAATCGTTTATAATCGAAGGCTATAGCTTGGACGAAGGTTAGTGACTATTTCTCCCTCATTTATGTTCAAGTTTCGTAGTTAAAGACCTGGAAAAACTGATGAGAAAATGAACAGATTCGAGAGACTTATGATCAGACTCGAATGTGTGTATTTCGAATCTAAACTCTTAGATTTGAATGTGTATGTTTCGATTCTATCTCCTTAAACTCGAAAGAGGCCTTCGAATCTAAGTGTTGATTTCGATTCTATCCTCTGTCTTCGAATCTAGGGTTGTTTTCGAATCTAGGTATTGGCTTCAAATCTATCTCCCTAGATTCGAAATGAGGCTGTTCGAATCTGCCTCTTTAAATTCGAAATTTGCCATTTAACGAATCTGATTATGTTCCAAGCCTAAGATTAATTCCTAAATCAGATTAAGTTATTAATCAACCTATTGTAATTAAAAGTATAATATGATTATGATTAAACTCACAAGTTCAAGTTGCATATCTATTTTATGCACAAATGAATTAACAGACTCTGTACGGACCCTTAGAATGTGTATGACCTGTTCACCTTGCTAGAAATACGATTGGCTTTGTTTCAAGGCCACACACCTGTAATTAGATGAATCGTATTAATCTGATAATAATAAACTCACCTTGGGACGATAGGAACTACCTCAGACTCGACAGCCAGAATTGATAATAAACTGAATATATAACTAGGGTTATATAGATTATGACACAGACTTGACATTAATATGCCAGACTTGAAACTGAACTGCAGGAACCCGTCGATTTGACAGAGTAAACTGAACAGCTTAATTCGTTAAGCATTATCTGACTACGGACTACTGTGAGTGACAGATTTCATTAATTACTTGCATATATTTCGATACTTATTGGTGAATGTATTGACTGTATGGAAACTTCCGATTGTTGCTGCATGTTTCTTTAATACTATTTTGTATCATAGAAACGTACTTTTGACAATACTGAAGCTAGACACTTGAATTGCCTTGATTGCATGTTCACTTTTACATTTTATGTAAATACGTATCATGCTTATTGCTTACTTGACTGTATAAATATTTGCCGCTGCATATTGCATTATCCGACCGGACCGAATGTGAGATCTCCATTCACAGGAGGGAATTCTGCAGATTCCTTTCCTATTTGACTTGTTTCCATACACTTCCCGTAGGGCTTCGGCCTTACACATGGGAATACCGACTGGGTTGTCTCCCAACCTTTTTGCCGTCTCTGACGTATTGCCGACAGGATCTGATAGTATGTTATATGTGTGTGGTAACTAATGGAACTCTGTTAACTCACTAAGCATTGTTAGCTTACTCTGTCATGACAACTTTTTTACAGGAAAAGTTGATAAAGGCAAGACCCTAGCAGGTAGTTCGTCCCAGGCTAAGTGATTCTGGACATTTGATGAATAGCAGACTTTTGGAATTTTGGTGACGCCTATTTTGAAAAGATGTTGCGGTCTCGGGTAGCTTGTTCAGTCTTCCGCACTCTGGTTGAAGATTTAGAAGCTAGTTTAGACCACCATTTGATCTTTAATTTATTGTTGTAATTAAGTATTCAGGCTGATGGACCTGTGGTATCAAACAATTAGTAATATTTATTACTTAATGAAATGAAATATTATGACGTGTACTGTTTGTGGAAACTTGGATGTTACATGCACGTTCTTGGATTACTTGCATTGCTCAGGACCGCTGTGAGTGATAGATTGCATTACTTACTTGCATATGTTTCGGTACTTATTGGTGATTCTTACTGATTTGTATAGAAACATCTGCTGCTGCTTGTTCCTTGATTACTTAATTATATGCTAGGAACGTATGATACACACTGCTGAAACTAGACAACTGCTGTTGCATGGTCCTTGATTAGTTGCATTGCTCAGGACCGCTGTGAGTGACAGATTATATTACTTACTTGCATATGTTTCAGTACTTATTGGTGATTGTTACTGAATTGTATGAAACAGCTGATGCAGTTTGTTCCTTGATTACTTAATTGTATGCTAGGAACGTATGATAGACACTGCTGAAACTAGACAAATGTTGTTGCATGGTCCTTGATTACTTGCATTGCTCAGGACCGCTGTGAGTGACAGATTATATTCCTTACTTGCATCTGTTTCGGTACTTATTGGTGATTGTTACTGACTTGTATGAAACATCTGATGCAGTTTGTTCCTTGATTACTTAATTGTATGCTAGGAACGTATGATAGACACTGCTGAAACTGGACAACTGCTGCTGCAAATTCCTTGATTACATGCATTGCTCCGGACCGCTATGAGTGACAGATTTCATTACTTACTTGCATTTGTTTCGGTACTTATTGGTGATTGTTACCGACTTGTATGAAACATCTGATGCAGTTTGTTCCTTGATTACTTAATTGTATGCTAGTAACGTATGATAGACACTGCTGTAAGTGGACAACAGCTGCTGCATGTTCCTTGTTACTTGCATTTCTCAGGACCGCTGTGAGTGACAGATTGCACTACTTACTTGCATATGTTTCGGTACTTATTGGTGATTGTTACTGACTTATATGGAAACATCTGCTGCTGCTTATTCCTTGATTACTTAATTGTATGTTAGGAACGTATGATAGACACTGCAGAAACTGGACAACTGCTAATGCATGTTCCTTGATTACTTGCATTGCTCAGGACCGCTGTGAGTGAAAGATTGCATTACTTACTTGCATATGTTTCAGTACTTATTGGTGATTGAAATTGACTTGTATGGAAACATCTGCTGCTGCTTGTTCCATGATTAATTAATTGTATGCTAGGAACGTATGATAGACACTGCTGAAACTAGACAACTGTTGCTGCGTGTTCCTTGATTACTTGCATTGCTCCGGACCGCTGTGAGTGACATATTGCATTACTTACTTGCATATGTTTCGGTACTTATTGGTGATTGTTACTGACTTGTATGGAAACATCAGCTGCTGCTTGTTCCTTGATTACTTAATTGTATGTTAGGAACGTATGATAAACACTGCTGAAACTGGACAACTGCTAATGCATGTTCCTTGATTACTTGCATTGCTCAGGACCGCTGTGAGTGACAGATTGCACTACTTACTTGCATATGTTTTGGTACTTATTGGTGATTTTTAGTGACTTGTATGGAACATCTGTTGCTGCTTATTCCTTGATTACTTAATTGTATGTTAGGAACGTATGTTAGACACTGCTGAAACTGGACAACTGCTACTGCACGTTCTTTGATTACTTGCATTGCTCAGGACCGCTGTGAGTGATAGATTGCATTACTTACTTGCATATGTTTCGGTACTTATTGGTGATTCTTACTGACTTGTATGGAAACATCTGCTGCTTGTTCCTTGATTACTTAATTATATGCTAGGAACGTATGATAGACACTGTTGAAACTGGACAACTGCTGCTGCATGTTCCTTGATTACTTGCATTGCTCGGGACCGCTGTGAGTGACAGATTGCACTACTTACTTGCAAATGTTTTGGTACTTATTGGTGATTGTTATTGACTTGTATGGAAACATCAGATGCTGCTTGTTCCTTGATTACTTAATTGTATGTTAGGAACGTATGATTGACACTGCTGAAACTGGACAACTACTGATGCATGTTCCTTGATTACTTGCATTGCTCAGGACCGCTGTGAGTGACAGATTGCACTACTTACTTGCATACGTTTCGGTACTTATTGGTGATTGATACTGACTTGTATGGAAACATCTGTTGCTGCTTGTTCCTTGATTACTTAATTGTATGGTAGGAACGTATGATAGACACTGATGAAACTGGACAACTGCTGCAGCATGTTCCTTGATTACTTGCATTGCTCCGGACCGCAGTGAGGGACAGATTGCACTACTTACTTGCATATGTTTCGGTACTTATTGGTGATTGATACTGACTTGTATGGAAACATCTGCTGCTGCTTGTTCCATGATTAATTAATTGTATGCTAGGAACGTATGATAGACACTACTGAAACTAGACAACTGTTGCTGCGTGTTCCATGATTACTTGCATTGCTCCGGACCGCTGTGAGTGACATATTGCATTACTTACTTGCATATGTTTCGGTACTTATTGGTGATTGTTACTGACTTGTATGGAAACATCAGCTGCTGCTTGTTCCTTGATTACTTAATTGTATGTTAGGAACGTATGATAAACACTGTTGAAACTGGACAACTGCTACTGCATGTTCCTTGATTACTTGCATTGCTCAGGACCGCTGTGAGTGACAGATTGCACTACTTGCATATGTTTTGGTACTTATTGGTGATTTTTAGTGACTTGTATGGAAACATCTGTTGCTGCTTATTCCTTGATTACTTAATTGTATGTTAGGAACGTATGTTAGACACTGTTGAAACTGGACAACTGCTACTGCACGTTCTTTGATTACTAGCATTGCTCAGGACCGCTGTGAGTGATAGATTGCATTACTTACTTGCATATGTTTCGGTACTTATTGGTGATTCTTACTAACTTGTATGGAAACATCTGCTGCTGCTTGTTCCTTGATTACTTAATTATATGCTAGGAACGTATGATAGACACTGCTGAAACTAGACAACTGCTGTTGCATGGTCCTTGATTACTTGCATTGCTCAGGACCGCTGTGAGTGACAGAGTATATTCCTTACTTGCATATGTTTCGGTACTTATTGGTGATTGTTACTGACTTGTATGAAACATCTGATGCAGTTTGTTCCTTGATTACTTAATTGTATGCTAGGAACATTTGATAGACACTGCTGAAACTAGACAACGGTTGTTGCATGGTCCTTGATTACTTGCATTGCTCAGGACTGCTGTGAGTGACAGATTATATTCCTTACTTGCATATGTTTCGGTACTTATTGGTGATTGTTACTGACTTGTATGAAACATCTGATGCAGTTTGTTCCTTGATTTCTTAATTGTATGCTAGGAACGTATAATAGACACTGCTGAAACAGGACAACTGCTGCCGCATGTTCCTTGATTACGGGCACTACTTAGGACCGCTGTGAGTGACAGATTGCATTACTTACTTGCATATGTTTCGGTACTTATTGGTGATTGTTACTGACTTGTATGGAAACATCTGCTGCTTGTTCCTTGATTACTTAATTGTATGCTAGGAACGTATGATAGACACTGCTGAAACTGGACAACTGCTGCTGCAAATTCCTTGATTACATGCATTGCTCCGGACCGCTATGAGTGACAGATTTCATTACTTACTTGCATTTGTTTCGGTACTTATTGGTGATTGTTACCGACTTGTATGAAACATCTGATGCAGTTTGTTCCTTGATTACTTAATTGTATGCTAGTAACGTATAATAGACACTGCTGTAAGTGGACAACAGCTGCTGCATGTTCCTTGTTACTTGCATTTCTCAGGACCGCTATGACTAACAGATTGCACTACTTACTTGCATATGTTTCGGTACTTATTGGTGATTGTTACTGACTTATATGGAAACATCTGCTGCTGCTTATTCCTTGATTACTTAATTGTATGTTAGGAACGTATGATAGACACTGCTGAAACTGGACAACTGCTAATGCATGTTCCTTGATTACTTGCATTGCTCAGGACCGCTGTGAGTGAAAGATTGCATTACTTACTTGCATATGTTTCAGTACTTATTGGTGATTGAAATTGACTTGTATGGAAACATCTGCTGCTGCTTGTTCCATGATTAATTAATTGTATGCTAGGAACGTATGATAGACACTGCTGAAACTAGACAACTGTTGCTGCGTGTTCCTTGATTACTTGCATTGCTCCGGACCGCTGTGAGTGACATATTGCATTACTTACTTGCATATGTTTCGGTACTTATTGGTGATTGTTACTGACTTGTATGGAAAATCAGCTGCTGCTTGTTCCTTGATTACTTAATTGTATGTTAGGAACGTATGATAAACACTCCTGAAACTCGACAACTGCTACTGCATGTTCCTTGATTACTTGCATTGCTCAGGACCGCTGTGAGTGACAGATTGCACTACTTACTTGCATATGTTTTGGTACTTATTGGTGATTTTTAGTGACTTGTATGGAAACATCTGTTGCTGCTTATTCCTTGATTACTTAATTGTATGTTAGGAACGTATGTTAGACACTGTTGAAACTGGACAACTGCTACTGCACGTTCTTTGATTACTTGCATTGCTCAGGACCGCTGTGAGTGATAGATTGCATTACTTAATTGCATATGTTTCGGTACTTATTGGTGATTCTTACTGACTTGTATGGAAACATCTGCTGCTGCTTGTTCCTTGATTACTTAATTATATGCTAGGAACGTATGATAGACACTGCTGAAACTAGACAACTGCTGTTGCATGGTCCTTGATTACTTGCATTGCTCAGGACCGCTGTGAGTGACAGAGTATATTCCTTACTTGCATATGTTTCGGTACTTATTGGTGATTGTTACTGACTTGTATGAAACATCTGATGCAGTTTGTTCCTTGATTACTTAATTGTATTCTAGGAACGTATGATAGACACTGCTGAAACTAGACAACTGTTGTTGCATGGTCCTTGATTACTTGTATTGCTCAGGACCGCTGTGAGTGACAGATTAAATTCCTTACTTGCATATGTTTCGGTACTTATTGGTGATTGTTACTGACTTGTATGAAACATCTGATGCAGTTTGTTCCTCGATTACTTAATTGTACGCTAGGAACGTATGATAGACACTGCTGAAACAGGACAACTGCTGCCGCATGTTCCTTGATTACTGGCACTACTCAGGACCGCTGTGAGTGACAGATTGCATTACTTACTTCCATATGTTTCGGTACTTATTGGTGATTGTTACTGACTTGTATGGAAACATATGCTGCTTGTTCCTTGATTACTTAATTGTATGCTAGGAACATATGATAGACACTGCTGAAACTGGACAACTGCTGCTGCAAATTCCTTGATTACATGCATTGCTCCGGACCGCTATGAGTGACAGATTTCATTACTTACTTGCATATGTTTCGGTACTTATTGATGATTGATACTGACTTGTATGGAAACATCTGCTGCTGCTTGTTCCATGATTACTTAATTGTATGCTAGGAACATATGATAGACACTGCTGAAACAGGACAACTGCTGCTGCATGTTCCTTGACTACTTGCATTGCTCTGGACCGCTGTGAGTGACAAATTGCATTACTTACTTGCATATGTTTCGGTACTTATTGGTGATTGATACTGACTTGTATGGAAACATCTGTTGCTGCTTGTTCCTTGATTACTTAATTGTATGGTAGGAACGTATGATAGACACTGATGAAACTGGACAACTGCTGCAGCATGTTCCTTGATTACTTGCATTGCTCCGGACCGCAGTGAGTGACAGATTGCACTACTTACTTGCATATGTTTCAGTACTTATTGGTGATTGATACTGACTTGTATGGAAACATCTGTTGCTGCTTGTTCCATGATTACTTAATTGTATGCTAGGATCATATGATCGACACTGCTGAAACTGGACAACTGCTGCTGCATGTTCCTTGATTACTTGCATTGCTCCGGACCGCTGTGAGTGACAAATTGCATTACTTACTTGCATATGTTTCGGTACTTATTGGTGATTGATACTGACTTGTATGGAAACATAACCTGCTGATTGTTCCTTGATTACTTAATTGTATGTTAGGAACGTATGATAAACACTGCTGAAACTGGACAACTGCTACTGCATGTTCCTTGATTACTTGCATTGCACAGGACCGCTGTGAGTGACAGATTGCACTACTTACTTGCGTATGTTTTGGTACTTATTGGTGATTGTTAGTGACTTGTATGGAAACATCTGTTGCTGCTTATTCCTTGATTACTTAATTGTATGTTAGGAACGTATGTTAGACACTGCTGAAACTGGACAACTGCTACTGCACGTTCTTTGATTACTTGCATTGCTCAGGACCGCTGTGAGTGGTAGATTGCATTACTTACTTGCATATGTTTCGGTACTTATTGGTGATTCTTACTGACTTGTATGGAAACATCCGCTGCTCCTTGTTCCTTGATTACTTAATTATATGCTAGGAACGTATGATAGACACTGCTGAAACTAGACAACTGCTGTTGCATGGTCCTTGATTACTTGCATTGCTCAGGTTCGCTGTGAGTGACAGATTATATTCCTTTCTTGCATATGTTTCGGTACTTATTGGTGATTGTTACTGACTTGTATGAAACATCTGATGCAGTTTGTTCCTTGATTACTTAATTGTATGCTAGGAACGTTTGATAGACACTGCTGAAACTAGACAACTGTTGTTTCATGGTCCTTGATTACTTGCATTGCTCAGGACCGCTGTGAGGGACAGATTATATTCCTTACTTGCATATGTTTCGGTACTTATTGGTGATTGTTACTGACTTGTATGAAACATCTGATGCAGTTTGTTCCTTGATTACTTAATTGTATGCTAGGAACGTATGATAGACACTGCTGAAACAGGACAACTGCTGCCGCATGTTCCTTGATTACTGGCACTACTCAGGACCGCTGTGAGTGACAGATTGCATTACTTACTTGCATATGTTTCGGTACTTATTGATGATTGTTATCAACTTGTATGAAACATCTGATGCAGTTTGTTCCTTGATTACTTAATTGTATGCTAGTAACGTATGATAGACACTGCTGTAAGTGGACAACAGCTGCTGCGTGTTCCTTGTTACTTGCATTTCTCAGGACCGCTGTGAGTGACAGATTGCACTACTTACTTGCATATGTTTCGGTACTTATTGGTGATTGCTACTGACTTATATGGAAACATCTGCTGCTGCTTATTCCTTGATTACTTAATTGTATGTTAGGAACGTATGATAGACACTGCTGAAACTGGACAACTGCTAATGCATGTTCCTTGATTACTTGCATTGCTCAGGACAGCTGTGAGTGAAAGATTGCATTACTTACTTGCATATGTTTCGGTACTTATTGGTGATTGAAATTGACTTGTATGGAAAAATCTGTTGCTGCTTGTTCCATGATTAATTAATTGTATCCTAGGAACGTATGATAGACACTGCTGAAACTAGACAACTGTAGCTGCATGTTCCTTGATTACTTGCAATGCTCAGGACTGCTGTGAGTGACGGATTGCATTACTTACTTGCATATGTTTCGTTACTTATTAGTGATTGTTACCGACTTGTATGGAAACATCTGTTGCTGCTTGTTCCTTGATTACTTAATTGTATGCTAGGAACGTATGATAGACAGTGCTGAAACTAGACAATTGTTGTTGCATGGTCCTTGATTACTTGCATTGGTCAGGACCGCTCTGAGTGACAGATTACATTACTTACTTGCGTACGCTTCGGTACTTATTGGTGATTGTTACTGACTTCTATGAAACATCTGATGCAGTTTGTTCCTTGATTACTTAATTGTATGCTAGTAACATATGATAGACACTGCTGTAAGTGGACAACAGCTGCTGCATGTTCCTTGTTACTTGTATTGCTCAGGACCGCTGTGAGTGACAGATTGCATTACTTACTTGCATATATTCCGGTACTTATTGGTGATTGATACTGACTTGTATGGAAACATCTGCTGCTGCTTGTTCCTTGATTACTTAATTGTATGTTAGGAACGTATGATAGACACTGATGAAACTGGACAACTGCTGCAGCATGTTCCTTGATTACTTGCATTGCTCCAGACCGCTGTGAGTAACAGATTGCATTATTTACTTGCTTATGTTTCGGTACTTATTGGTGATTGTTACTGACTTGAATGGAAACATCTGCTGCTGCTTGTTCCTTGATTACTTAATTGTATGTTAGGAACGTATGATAGACACTGCTGAAACTGAACAACTGCTGCTGCATGTTCCTTGATTACTTGCATTTCTAAGGACCGCTGCGAGTGACAGATTGCACTACTTACTTGCATATGTTTCGGTGCTGTAACAACTGGCCTAAAAAAAAAAATAAGGTATGAAACTCAAAAAAATTAAACTAATATAAAACTCGAATAATGAAGTAATAAACTCGAATGAAGTTATATGAATCTCGAATCATATAATCAATAAACTCGAATGGTGTTGTATGAATCCCGATGAAAGAAGTAATAAACTCGAATAATGATATAATGAAACTCGATTAGTAAAGATCTAAACTCGAATAACACTTTGATGAAACTCGAATAAAGAAACAATTTTCTCGGATGATGCAGTATAAAACTCGAATGATGAAGATACAAATCTCGATTTCTAAGGGATGAAACGCGAATAAAGAAACATAAAACTCGAACAGTTAAACAAAGAAACTCGATTAAAGAAGCAAGAAACTCGGGCAATGTTGTATAAAACTCGACTATAGCTATATGAAACTCGAATGACAAAGGCGTAAAACTCGATCAAAGTGTGATAAAACTCGGGCATAATGTTATAAAACTCGATTGACACTGCAACAAACTCGATTCACACTTGAATCGAGTTTAACATTCCAGAAAAATTTTCTAAGTATGTATATATATATATATATATATATATATATATATATATATATATATATATATATATATATATATATATATATATATATATATATATATATATATATATATATCAGTATTTATTACTACCACCTTTTCGTGCATGCTTTTGTACTTTTATTGATATAAAATTTGAAAACCCATACTACTTATCACCCTAAAAAGTAAGTTGTCCTTTAAAGGACAACTAGATGTACTTTTGTATTATTATATTAATAAATAATATACAACATACAATCATAACAATCGGCCACACCTTTTTGATAAACACTCAACCGGTTTTACCTTTTCACTTTTCATCATCATAATTATTTTAAATTTCTTTATCATTAATTTAAATAACCGATTTTTCTTCTATAAGTAGAAGCCAACACCCATTTTCAAAAATCACACCAACACACATATTCTCTCAAGAAAGAAAATCGGCCAACCATATTTAAGGATTTCAAGTGTTCTTCAAACATTTGTAAGTTTTCTTATTTAGCTTATTTTCCACCTTAAAAATTTATCAAACAGACAGAGCCTTATGTATATTACCAACCACAAACACTTAAATAAATTTTATACTTTTTCACTAGCACACTGTTCTCTTATAACCACTCGTAAATCATCATGCCAAAATTTTATATATATGCTCTATTTTCATGCACATGCACATGCTCATAGATACATGTATAATTATGAATATATGTATATATATATGTATACATATATACGTGAGTATGCATGCATGCAGCAAATTATTTTTAGAAATAAATATCTATAAATCGATATTCACATATAAAATCCTACGAAATTAATTATACATCACCCCCAAGTACATAAAATATTCAAACACGTATTATGATGATATTACCCGAACTCGTAAAAATATTAGGACGAGTCTCAACCATTCAAACAAGTGTTCAACTCAGATCCAAAAACATCATCAAAAATCTACAAGGTGAGTCTTCATAGTCCCATTTTCACATTACTATGTTTTGGGATGAAATGCATGCTTCGTTTTTATATGGACACAAAAACTTCTCGATTCTATTATGTATTACATATGTGATTTCCGCCCTTATATCATGAAATCGTTAGTTGCATTTGTTTGCAAGCGCGAATATATTGTGGATAGATCTATTGGGAGTCATGTCCCCCACTCGGGTTAGTGGTTTAGCTAACTGCGGGTGCATATATATTCAACACACGGTATTACGTATGGGAATACTGCTCGGGGCAAACTCATTCTAATTAAGCTTCGGTGACATGATGGTTTATGTAATACATCTCATGGAATTTATGATTTTATAAATTCAACTCATCTGATAATGTCCATACAACTGGTCTTTTCGCGTAAACCTATGAACTCACCAACAATTTTTGTTGACGTATTTTAGTATGTATTTTCAGGTAATTAAGGCAAGTGTGCCTTCGGATACACCAACTTTCAAGCTTCCGCATTTCATGAAGTCGCTTGCATATTTCGAAACTAACGGAGATTCGACTGCATTATTTTTGGACGCATTAATTATGTATCAGAATCTCTGTATTACGCGAACTTCATTCCTTTCATTTTGTAAAACATTACTACATTTTTAAATTTTAATGATGTAATATTTCGAAAACGTCCATATAGTGGTCGTTTGTCACACCCTGCTACCTTGGTTGGCAGCGAGACGTGACGAGTGCGGAAGCGTAACCATAATTATAACGAACGACCACTATATGGACGTTTTCGAAATATTACGACATTAAAATTTAAAAATGTATTAATGTTTTACAAAATGAAAGGAATGAAGTTCGCGTAATACAGAGATTCTGAAACATAATTAATGCGTCCAAAAATAATGCAGTCAAATCTCCGTTAGTTTTCGAAATATGCATGCGACTCCATGAAATGCGGAAGCTTGAAAGTTGGTGTATCCGAAGGCACACTTGCCTTAATTACCTGAAAATACATACTAAAATACGTCAACAAAAATTGTTGGTGAGCTCATAGGTTTACGCGAAAAGACCAGTTGTATGGACATTATCAGATGAGTTGAATTTATAAAATCATAAATTCCGTGTATGTATTACATAAACCATCATGCAACCGAAGCTTAATTAGAATGAGTTTGCCCTGTGCAGTATTCCCATACGTAATACCGTGTGTTGAATATATATGCACTCGCTGTTAGCCGAACCGAGCTAACACGAATGGGGGACATGACTCCCAATAGATCTATCCACAATATACTCGCGCTTACAAATAAATGCAATTAACGGTTCATGATATAAGGGCTGATGGAATCCGAACATGTAATACATATAAGAAATAAACAGTTTTGATGTCCATATGAAAAACAGTGCATGTATTTCCACCCCAATAGATAGTGAAAAATAGGGGCTATGAAGACTCACCGAACTTGTGATGGCAAAACGACGCGCAAAAATGCAAAAGTGCGTTGTTTGATGGGTGATGAAACCGGAGGTGTTTAACCGAGTCCTAAATGATGATAAGGACTTAATATCACTAATATATGATAATATGTATATTTATAGATTTTTATGTCTTAAATCACCCAACATTACAAGTTTATAAATAAGATTTGCTTAAAACGTCAAGTTTATATATATATAATTTTCCAGCTTTTTCGGAGGTTTTTCGGCCTACTTTGAGGCTGTTTTTGACCAAGCTCCAAAATGTTTTAGACTTTGGTTTTCTAGGACATTAAACTACTATATACAAAGGATTTTTAGAATCAAGAACGGCCATTTTTCGAGTTGTTTAGGTTGGTGAAAAATCTCGTTAAAAACGCTATGTTGGCCATTTTTGAGCTGTCAAACTTTCGGTTTCTCAAATAATTTCTGGAGGTCTTAAACTTCAAAATAAATTATGAAAAATTGCAGATCTATAGTTAAGACATAGATCTAACTTTTGAGACAAGAATCAACTCATTTCGTTGAGTTATGAATTAGTTATGATTTTCAAAAGTCGATACAAATATTCTGCCGAAATTCCGTAGTTTATAAATTTAAAACAACTTATGATTCTTGTTGTTTATTTAAAGACAACTTGTTTAAAAGCCATAATAGTTATAAAACCACATATATAACACATGTTTTCATAATATTAACATGCTTATAATGTGTTCATATATTCATAAACACATTTAAAGAAACAACTTAAAAATAACAACTAGAAACTTATAAACTTGAGTTTTTATGAAACTTGTTGTTGTAGGTGATTATATATATTATGCAAGACTTATATAAACTTAAATATATGATGAAATAAGTTAGTATTTACTTACTTTGATGTATTTGGAGTATGAAATTGAGAAGAAGTTGGAACTCTTGCAAGATTTGAACCAAGAACACTAGAAGTTCACCAAGAACACTTGAATTTCACCAAGAACACTTGAATGAAAAAGTTTGTAGTGTGTGTGTGTGTGTGTTGGATCCGGTTTTGAGAGGAGAGAAAGAGATATTTTGGTGTGAAAATAATGAAAAGGAAGCCCTCTATTTATAGGCAAAGTCTTGGTCTTTCAAATTGAGGTGGAGTGTAAGATCATGTTGAAATGAAAGGAGAATGGGGTGTGAAAGATTTGATTATGAAAGGTTATGGAGTTGGGAATTAAAAAATTGAAATCAAATCTTGGGTAGTACTACCCTATGACCAGATTTTTATGGATTATTTTCATGTTATTATATATTTTTTTTTTGTATAAAAGTATTTAGAATGTATTCTTGTATTTCCCTTTTCTTGTAAATTCATAAATACTTTTGAATGCATTGTTTTAATGAATTTTTTTAGTCTTGCATAATTAATGTTAAGTAATTGTATTAGTGTATGATTAGTGTCACTAATCATAATTTAATTATGTACTTAGTTGAATTAATCCCTCATATCGTAAATTGATCGGATTAATTGATTTCCCGATTCATCGCACCGATGAATTTGATTCTAATTGAGTTGAATTTTCTAATAAACCTTGTTAATCACTTGATTAATATCTAATGACCACTGATTAGCCTATAATTGACTATTAAATACATATTAGGTCATTGTTGCTATCATGGTTTAGTGCCGGATGTTACAGTCTCCCCCTGTTAAGGGAATTTCGTCCCGAAATTAGCTCGTGTTCTCCACTTCTTGAGTACTTGAGAACAGGTGTGGGTATTTTTCTCGGAACTGATCCTCGCGTTCCCACGTAAACTCAGGACCTCACTTAGAGTTCCATCTGACTTTTATTATCGGGATCCGGCTGTGCTTTAGTTTCTTGACTTCGCGGTCCATTATTTCTACAGGTTGCTCAATGAAGTTCAACTTATCGTCTAACTCCAGCTCGTCCATGGGTATAACGAGTGATTCATTAGCCAGACACTTCTTAAGATTGGACACGTGGAAGGTATTATGAACGTTATTAAGCTCTGGGGGCAGGTCGAGTTGGTAAGCTACCGGGCCAATTCTTTTGGTGATCTTGAATGGTCCGATATAACGAGGATTGAGTTTTCCTCATTTCCCAAAACGGATTACGCCCTTCCAAGGCGAGAGTTTCATTGGTACTCGTTCTCCTAATTAGAATTCAAGGGATTTTCTTCCTACATCTGCATAACTTTCTGACAATTGCGGGCAACTTTTAGTCAGTTCCGCAATCGTACTATCCTTTCGGTAATTTTGTGAATGATCTTAACGCCAATGATTTGGCCGTTTCCCACTTCTTCCCAATAAATTGGTGATCGACACTTTTGCCCGTAGAGGGCCTCAAACGGAGCAGCTTTAGTACTTGAGTGATAGCTATTGTAGTACGATAATTCCACTAAGGCAAATAAGTATCCATTACACAGGCTCTTAATGTACGTTCTAGGGTTTGGATCGTTCTATTATTCTGACCATTGGTCTGAGAGTGATATGTGGTACTCAGGTCCAGGTTTTTATCCACAGTTGGCTATAATAATTGCCAAAAGCTTAGCTGTAGATCTGCTATCCATATCAAAATGATTATAATAGGCACTCCGTGTCCGGAGACGACTTCCTTGAGGTACGTTTGGACTAGCTTATTCATCCTGATGTTCTTCTTGATTGGTAGGAACGCGCGGATTTTGTTAGGTTGTCGACTATTACCCAAATGGTTTCTGATGGTTTATCTTAACTTTGGAGCGTGTTAGGAATTTTCTGACCGATTTGGCAAGTCATTCTTCATGATAGGCCACCCGTATAGTTTCTTAAGGTCATGATACATTTTATTGGATCCGGGGTGAACGACATATCTTAATTTGTGTCCTTCATCCATAGCCAGCTTTCTTATTCCACCAAACAGAGTAATCAGATTCTATTCATGAATTATCGATTTTTATTAGCCCTTATTCTAAACTATTTATCCACTTGTACTCTTAACGGCTTAGCTCCTTAGTTTTCCTCAGGTGATAACGAATTTTCACGGTTGCCATTACATATTAGTTCCATCCAACGGTACTACTTCGTATTCGACTCTTTCTGGTTCAAGATGTGTTGGAGGCTCTTATGGTCTGTGAATACAATACACTTCATACCGTACAACTATTGTCTCCAAGGATTAAGACTACTGCTTCAAGATCCAGATCATGTGTTGTGTAAATCACCTAGTGAACCTTAAGTTTTCATAAAGTATAAGCTATGTCCCTATTTTTCTATATAGGCCCATTGTGTGAAGCGTCACAGTAATCTACAAATTTCTCGTTCCTCTTAAGTATGGACAAAATAGGCGCGCTGCACAGTTTGTGCTTTAATAACTGGAATGATGTCTCCTGATCCTTGCTCCAATCATACTTAATGTCTTTTCGGGTCAGTTTTGTTAGAGTTCTGGTGGTCTTTGAGAAAATTGCTTATAATAAGTGGCAAGTCTTAAGGACTGTCGTATCTCTATGGGGGTTCTAAGAGTTGACCAATTCCTGATAGCCTTGATCTTTGCGGGGTCGACTTGGATTCCTTTACTATTGTTCACATGACCGAGGGATTTCACCTCTCCTAACCAAAAGTCAAATTTAGAAAGCTTAGCATATAGTTGTTCTTTCTCCGATAATTCCAGAATCAGTCTTAAATGTTGCTCATGCTCCTTTCGTTTCGTGAGTAGATTAAAAGTCATTCATGAATACAATCACGAATTTGTCTAAATAAGGTTTGCACACCCGATGAGGTCCATGAGTACCGTTGGGGACACTGGTTAATCCAAACGGCATTAATAGGAATTTATGATGACCGAAACGGAATCTGAAAGCTGTCTTTGGAATATCTTTCTTGTGAACTCTAACCTGATGATAACCAGACCTAAGGACGATCTTCGAATAGAAGCTTAATTCTTGGAGTTTTGTCAAACAAGTCATTGATCCTTGGAAGTGGGTATTGGTTCTTTTAGCTTATTTAATTTCTCGGTAATTGATGCACATCCCGAAAGTTCCATCCTTCTCCATTATGAACAAAACTGGAGCTCCTCCAAAGCCAGGAACTCGGTTTGATAGGCCCTTTTGCTAAGAGCTCCTATAGTTGGTTGGACGATTCTTACACTATTGATGGGGCTAATCGGCATGGTGCTCGAGCCACTGGTACCGCACCTGATACTAGGCCTATTTTTGAATTTGACTTGCCTCGATGTTGGGAGTTCAGGTAAGTGTTCTGGAAAAACTTTGGGGTAACCATAAATAATAAGAATATTTTCGAGCCGCTTTCCCTTTGGCTCCCTCTCTATCAACACTTCAGGGTCCTAATGCTAGAGATGATGCTTACTTTGGTATTTCTTGCTTCGCGTTGGACGGTAAGGACCTTCTTATTGGCTAAAGGTATATGAACTATGTTCTTGTTGCATACTATTTCCTCACGATTTTCGATAGCCAATCCATGCCTATGACCATGTAAACACTTCCCAGTTTGATGGGTATCATGTCTGTTTCAAAGAGTCGGCCTACTAATTCTAAGGAGCATCCTCGACTTATATTATTTGTCTTAAGCGTCTCACTGTCATCAACCTCAATAGCATAAGTAGCACTTAATGGAATTTATCAGCTTCGTGAACTTAGTGGATATAAAGCTCTTATCAGCACCAGTATCAAATAGTAGAAATGCATAAGTGGTATCTAATGGGGTAAGAGGATAAGTCTACGGGTTTGAAATTTCTTAGGCAGATAGTCACAGCTTTATCTATTCCTACGCAGAGTTGTAGTTAAAACTTAATTCCTCATAAAAGTTCTTGATACTTAATCTTTGTATGTGATATGGTCAAAATTTTTTTGATAAATTCTTAAGCCTTATTTACCCTAAGATATATCAGATAGTAAAGCCTAGATAAATACTATAAAATGGTAGAAGGGTACTAAGTATGAGATGCCTCTGGGGTTTCCTCGTACTCCAGAGTGTTAAGTCGTTGGGTTAGTTCTGCATTGCGGGTTTTGTGCTCCGCTAAGCGTTGTCACAATTTGTTGATTCCGTCTGGTTGAATCGCCTGTTTATTCTGGTTGGCCTAAGGTTTATTGGTGGTTTGCATTGCCTCCTGCTTAATCCTTGCAAAGATCTCACTGACCTCTTGGTGGATTTTGTCGAAATTGGAGGTCAGGTCTGGCGGCCCCTGCCACCAACAGAGACATTGTTTGTTACGTAGGTTTCTGGGTAAGTGTCGGCACTTGAGAGGAAGATGGTGTTCTGACTTCAAACTGGATTTGGATCCCCTCTTCGTTTCTCCACTCTTGGAGAGTGTGAGGTATCCATCCCCACTGTCCTATGCTTGCCCGTTACTACTGCGGCGGGCTTGGCTGATGGGCAGGTACCGGGATAGACTCCCGTTGTGCTAGTCACACCCTTTCCCTAGGGGTGAATTTCGATATGTTATTGTCATCAGGGTCCATATATGTGTTCACAGTTCTTGAAGAAAGTTTAGTTTTTGTAACAGTTATAGTCTAGTAACTAATGCAACCTAGTTCACTATAACCTGGCTCTGATACCAATCTGTCACACCCTGCTACCTTGGTTGGCAGCGAGACGTGACGAGTGCGGAAGCGTAACCATAATTATAACGAACGACCACTATATGGACGTTTTCGAAATATTACGACATTAAAATTTAAAAATGTATTAATGTTTTACAAAATGAAAGGAATGAAGTTCGCGTAATACAGAGATTCTGAAACATAATTAATGCGTCCAAAAATAATGCAGTCAAATCTCCGTTAGTTTTCGAAATATGCATGCGACTCCATGAAATGCGGAAGCTTGAAAGTTGGTGTATCCGAAGGCACACTTGCCTTAATTACCTGAAAATACATACTAAAATACGTCAACAAAAATTGTTGGTGAGCTCATAGGTTTACGCGAAAAGACCAGTTGTATGGACATTATCAGATGAGTTGAATTTATAAAATCATAAATTCCGTGTATGTATTACATAAACCATCATGCAACCGAAGCTTAATTAGAATGAGTTTGCCCTGTGCAGTATTCCCATACGTAATACCGTGTGTTGAATATATATGCACTCGCTGTTAGCCGAACCGAGCTAACACGAATGGGGGACATGACTCCCAATAGATCTATCCACAATATACTCGCGCTTACAAATAAATGCAATTAACGGTTCATGATATAAGGGCTGATGGAATCCGAACATGTAATACATATAAGAAATAAACAGTTTTGATGTCCATATGAAAAACAGTGCATGTATTTCCACCCCAATAGATAGTGAAAAATAGGGGCTATGAAGACTCACCGAACTTGTGATGGCAAAACGACGCGCAAAAATGCAAAAGTGCGTTGTTTGATGGGTGATGAAACCGGAGGTGTTTAACCGAGTCCTAAATGATGATAAGGACTTAATATCACTATGATAATATGTATATTTATAGATTTTTATGTCTTAAATCACCCAACATTACAAGTTTATAAATAAGATTTGCTTAAAACGTCAAGTATATATATATATATAATTTTCCAGCTTTTTCGGAGGTTTTTCGGCCTACTTTGAGGCTGTTTTTGACCAAGCTCCAAAATGTTTTAGACTTTGGTTTTCTAGGACATTAAACTACTATATACAAAGGATTTTTAGAATCAAGAACGACCATTTTTCGAGTTGTTTAGGTTGGTGAAAAATCTCGTTAAAAACGCTATGTTGGCCATTTTTGAGCTGTCAAACTTTCGGTTTCTCAAATAATTTCTGGAGGTCTTAAACTTCAAAATAAATTATGAAAAATTGCAGATCTATAGTTAAGACATAGATCTAACTTTTGAGACAAGAATCAACTCATTTCGTTGAGTTATGAATTAGTTATGATTTTTCAAAGTCGATACAAATATTCTGCCGAAATTCCGTAGTTTATAAATTTAAAACAACTTATGATTCTTGTTGTTTATTTAAAGACAACTTGTTTAAAAGCCATAATAGTTATAAAACCACATATATAACACATGTTTTCATAATATTAACATGCTTATAATGTGTTCATATATTCATAAACACATTTAAAGAAACAACTTAAAAATAACAACTAGAAACTTATAAACTTGAGTTTTTATGAAACTTGTTGTTGTAGGTGATTATATATATTATGCAAGACTTATATAAACTTAAATATATGATGAAATAAGTTAGTATTTACTTACTTTGATGTATTTGGAGTATGAAATTGAGAAGAAGTTGGAACTCTTGCAAGATTTGAACCAAGAACACTAGAAGTTCACCAAGAACACTTGAATTTCACCAAGAACACTTGAATGAAAAGGTTTGTAGTGTGTGTGTGTGTTGGATCCGGTTTTGAGAGGAGAGAAAGAGATATTTTGGTGTGAAAATAATGAAAAGGAAGCCCTCTATTTATAGGCAAAGTCTTGGTCTTTCAAATTGAGGTGGAGTGTAAGATCATGTTGAAATGAAAGGAGAATGGGGTGTGAAAGATTTGATTATGAAAGGTTATGGAGTTGGGAATTAAAAAATTGAAATCAAATATTGGGTAGTACTACCCTATGACCAGATTTTTATGGATTATTTTCATGTATTATATATATATATTTTTTTGTATAAAAGTATTTAGAATGTATTCTTGTATTTCCCTTTTCTTGTAAATTCATAAATACTTTTGAATGCATTGTTTTAATGAATTGTTTTAGTCTTGCATAATTAATGTTAAGTAATTGTATTAGTGTATGATTAGTGTCACTAATCATAATTTAATTATGTACTTAGTTGAATTAATCCCTCATATCGTAAATTGATCGGATTAATTGATTTCCCGATTCATCGCACCGATGAATTTGATTCTAATTGAGTTGAATTTTCTAATAAACCTTGTTAATCACTTGATTAATATCTAATGACCACTGATTAGCCTATAATTGACTATTAAATACATATTAGGTCATTGTTGCTATCATGGTTTAGTGCCGGATGTTACATCGTTCGTTATAATTATGGTTACGCTTCCGCACTCGTCACGTCTCGCTGCCAACCAAGGTAGCAGGGTGTGACAGGTACTTATGGTGATTGTAACTGACTTGTATGGAAACATCAACTGCTGCTTGTTCCTTGATTACTTAATTGTATGTTAGGAACGTATGATAAACACTGCTGAAACTGGACAACTGCTGCATGTTCCTTGATTACTTGCATTGCTCATGACCGCTATAAGTGACAGATTGCACTACTTACTTGCATATGTTTTGGTACTTATTGGTGATTGTTACTGACTTGTATGGAAACATCAGTTGCTGCTTGTTCCTTAATTACTTAATTGTATGTTAGGAACTGTAACAGCCCGTAATTTATTAAATATAAATTACAGCATCAGACTTTTGATAATAAAGCAATTTTATCCAAATATTAATAATTAATTTTCAGCTAAATGACAAATTAAAGACTGAAAGTGACGAAACGGACTAAAATGAATAAAAATGTGACTAAAAGACAAATATGCAAATCGGATTGTTGGGAAATAAAGTTGGTCAATTCTGGAAAATTCAGTAGAAAATCTGATCTTTCCCTATTTTCCCTATAAATATGACCTCCCCTCCTCATTTCTTAGGTTTGGAAATCTAAGAACTCTCTCCTCCTTCTCTCTCTAAGTTACATCTTCTCTCTAGCTTTTCTACTAATCGAACCGTCGGATTCTCGTGATTCTTACGCCATCGGTTAGAGATCGTCGAGTTCTTCACGAATCTACCATTACATGTTTGATTTCGTCCGGATTTGAGGTAAGATCGACCATTTTTCTGACTTTTGGTTCGGTTTTGAAAGAGCATTTTCGAGTTTGCTCATTTTCCCTTCATTTGAAGCTGATTTGCTTCCGTTTAGGACCTGTTTTTGCTTGGAAATCATCCATAGTCGAAGGTTATAGCTTGGACGAAGGTTAGTATCTATTTTTCCTCATTTATGTTCAAGTTTCGTAGTTAAAGACCTGGAAAACCGTTGAACTTGTAGAACAAACTCGAGTTATTCATGTGTTCGAATCTAATCACTCAGACTCGAGGATGTGCAGTTCGAATCTACTCCCCTTAGAATCTAATTTATGTGTTTCGAATCTGTCTTGCTAGATTCGAATATGAGTGTATCGAATCTGACCCTCCCTAGACTCGAATGTAGGCCTTCGAATCTGTCTAGCCCATCTCGGATTTATGCATTCGAATCTAGCTATGTATGCATTCGAATCTAGCTATGTATGCATTCGAATCTATAGATTCGAAATAGGGTGGTTCGAATCTAACTTTTTTAATTCGAATCTGTGTTTGTTCCTAGCCAAAGTTAAATTCCTAAAATCAGATTAAGTGATTAAACAACCTATTGTATGAAAGGTATCTTTTGATATTGATTAAACTCACAAGTTTAAGATGCGTATCTATAATATGCACAAATAAATTAACAGACTCTGGTTGAACCCTTAGAATTTGTATGTCCTGTTCACCTTGCTAAGTAATACGATTGGCTTTGTTCAAGGCCACATATCTGTAATTAGATGAACCGTATTAATCTGATAAGAATAGACTCACCTTGGGACGATAGGAACTACCTCAGACTCGATAACCAGAATTGACAATGACCTGAATATGTAACTAGGGTTATATAGATTATGACTCAGACTTGACATTAATATGCCAGACTTGAAACTGAAATGCAGGAACCCGTCGATTTGACAGAGTAAACTGAACCGCTTAATTCGTTAAGCATTATCTGACTACGGACCACTGTGAGTGACAGATTTTCATTAAATACTTGCATATATTTCGATACTTATTGGTGAATGTATTGACTGTATGGAAACTACTGACTGTTGCTGCATGTTTCTTTAATACTATATTGTATCATAGAAACGTACTTTTGACATTACTGAAGCTAGACACTTGAATTGCCTTGATTGCATGTTCACTTTTACATTTTATGTAAATACGTATCATGCTCATTGCTTACTTGACTGTATAAATATTTGCCGCTGCATATTGCATTATCCGACCGGACCGAATGTGAGATCTCCATTCACAGGAAGGAATTCTGCAGATTCCTTTCCTAATTGACTTGTTTCCATACACTTCCCGTAGGGCTTCGGCCTTACACATGGGAATACCGACTGGGTTGTCTCCCAACCTTTTGCCGTCTCTGACGTGTTGCCGACAGGATCTGATAGTATGTTATATGTGTGTGGTAACCAATGGAACTCTGTTAACTCACTAAGCTTTGTTAGCTTACTCTGTCATGACAACTCTTTTTCAGGAAAGGTTGATAAAGGCAAGACCCTAGCAGGTAGTTCGTCCCAGGCTAAGTGATTCTGGACATTCGATGAATAGCAGACTTTTGGACTTTGATGACGCCTATTTTGAAAAGATGATGCGGTCTCGGGTAGCTTGTTCAGTCTTCCGCACTCTGATTGAAGATTTAGAAGCTAGTTAGACCACCATTTGATTTTAATATTGTTGTAATTAAGTATTCTTGCTGTGGGACCTGTGGTATCAAACAATTATTATTACTTAATCAAATGAAATATTATGACGTGTACTGTTTGTGGTAATTGGATGTTACAAAGTTGGTATCAGAGCAGCAGTTTAATCATCGGATTGGCCACCCGATACTTAAACTACTGGTATGGTATGGACTATGTGACTCTGAATTCCCGAACAAGTCACCGAGGCCTAGGGTAACCTAATTAGTAAAGGACTACCCACACAACTTGACCTAAGATAGGCAAATGATGACTGATAGGATGGGGGAGGGATTGACTGCTTGATACTGACTTGACTTTGACTTGACTTTGTGAGTATGATTAACTGCCTTCATATCTATGAATTTAGATATGATTATCTGACGTAGGAATTGTGACTTGAACTGTGCTTATTTGAATCAGGAAATAATAGCTATTTCCTTTATATTTTCAGCCAATGGCTGATAAGAATCCGACTGTTGCCGGTTCCTCAAGGGTTGATAAAGCTGCTGATGCTGCAGCTGATCAACACAAAGAATCTGTTCACGTAGAGGACTTAGGCACTGACCCTGAAAATACTGCTAATGACTCAAGCAGTACTGCCACCCCTGTGCCTCCCCAGCAGGCTCAATTGATTGACCTCGTTCATAAGTTGAATGAGGATAACCGTAGGCAGATGCAGCTTATGATGGATAGAAATCGATTACAGACTGATATGGCAGTTGAAGACCGATTTAGGGTGATTAAGGATTTGCTGACCAAGGGTAAAGCAGTAATGCAGACTGACGAAGTTAACCAGCGCGAAATGGAATTTAAGCGCCGTGAAGAAGAACTTAGGTTGCGAGAACTTAAGTTACAAGAATTAGAACTGAAGCATAGGGAAGAAATGTTAGCGAAGCCGAAGAAAGACAGGAAGAGGAAACATAGACATGTGTCCTCTGATGAAAGTGAAACTGACTCTTCCGACCATCACGTTAAGGTAGGACGTGAGTGTACATTTGTTGATTTCAAGAAATGTGGGGCTCGTACATTTGCGGGGTCATCTGATCCTGTTAAGGCTATGGACTGGGTCGCGAATGTGGAGAAGGCGTTTAAACTCTCCAAGTGTAATGAAGAAGATAAGGTGACATTTGCGACAGGAATGTTGGAAGATGGAGCTGGTCGTTGGTGGAAGTCAATTACGAATCCCATGTCTGAAGCAATGGAGAAATCCATTACTTGGGATCAATTTAAGATTCATCTGAAGGAAAAATACTGCCCCCAGGATGTTAAGCGCCAGATGGAGAAAACCCTGCTATCTTTTCAGCAAGGTACAAGATCCGTGACGGACTATGAGCTGGAATTCACCAGGCTCTCGTTATTATCTGATCACCCTGTTGATACCGACGAAAGGAGAAGAGATTTGTTTGTGGATGGTTTAGATCGAGAAATCTGGAAGTTTGTGAAATCTGGCAGACCGAGAAGTTATATTGAGGCAGTGGAAATTGCTAGGGTAGGTGAGCTTGAAATCTATCCTGAGCGAGCATGTCCTTTTATTGCTAAATCTAATAAGAAGGAAAAATCTGAGAGAGCTGAAAAGAAGAGTGAAGGTTCGAAGAAGGGAGATAAGCAGTCTTTCAAGAAAGCTAAGTCCTATGCTGTGACCTCGACGCCAAAGCCTGCTTGTCCTCGCTGCAAGCAAACTAATGAAGGGAAATGCGATCCTGCATTCGTTAGATGTTACTGCTGTAAACAGAATGGTCATGATCGGTTAGAATGTCCCAGGCGTGATGAGGCTTGCAGAAACTGCATTACGTTGGGGCATCATGCTAAAGATTGTACCCGACCCCGATTTGTTCCTCCGCCTACATCTTCACCTCAGCAATCAGTCAAAGGTTCTTCTGCCCCGAGGAATCAACCGAGATCTTTCCAGATGACAGCCGAAGAGGCAAAAGAGACTGCTGACGTCGTCACGGGTACATTTCTTGTTAATGATATGCCTGCCTTAATCTTATTTGACTCTGGCTCTAATCTGTCGTATGTGTCTGAAAAGTTTGCTAAACAGTTTGATTTTGCCCCTGTAATGTTACCTGCACCCTTAGACATAGAGACTGCTAGCTCGAATTATGTGACTGTGAATAGAGTCTTTCGTTCCTGTAAGCTAGTGATTGATGACCTCTCCTCGGACGTTGACATGATACCGATGTGGATTAGGGAGTTCGATGTTATTATAGGAATGGACTGGCAAATGATGAACAATGCTGAAATCCTTTGTGCAAAAAGGATAATTAGAATTAGAACCCCCGAAGGAAGTGAACGTTATGTTTATGGCGATAGAAAGACTCGAAATTTAGGTCTCATCTCTGTAATGAAAGCCCGAAAGTGCCTAACCAAAGGTTGTTCCGCCTATTTAGCCTATGCCATAGATGCTAATGAAGTTAAAAATACCGTGTCTAATGTACCTGTAGTTCGAGACTTCCCTGACGTATTCCCGGATGACATCTCTGGTTTGCCACCAGATCGTCAAATCGAATTCCATATTGACCTTGTACCGGGTGCTACTCCTATCGCGAAAGCCCCTTACCGTCTTGCTCCGAATGAAATGAAGGAAATGATGAGTCAGTCGCAGGAATTATTAGAAAAAGGGTTTATTCGTCCGAGTACTTCTCCTTGGGGTGCTCCGGTTCTTTTCGTTAAGAAGAAGGATGATACCTTTCGCATGTGTATCGATTATCGGGAGTTAAATAAGGTAACTATTAAGAACCGATACCCTCTGCCTAGAATTGATGACTTGTTTGATCAACTGCAAGGGGCTAGCTACTTCTCAAAGATTGATCTTCGATCTGGATATCATCAACTCAAGGTATTTGAGTCTGACGTACTGAAGACTGCATTTCGTACTCGTTACGGCCATTTTGAGTTCCTAGTAATGCCGTTCGGTCTCACAAATGCCCCGGCCGCATTTATGGACCTCATGAATAGGGTATGTAGACCAATGCTGGATAAATCAGTGATAGTCTTCATTGATGACATCTTGATTTACTCCAAGTCTGAATCTGATCATGCGATGCATTTGCGAGAATTGCTAGAATTGTTACGGAAAGAGCGACTCTATGCAAAATTCTCCAAATGTGAATTCTGGTTACGCCAGGTGCAGTTTTTAGGACATATTGTCTCGGTTGAGGGAATAGCCGTAGATCCATCAAAGGTTGATGCGGTTCAGAAGTGGGAAGCGCCGAAAAACGTATCTGAAGTTCGAAGTTTCTTGGGTTTAGCGGGCTATTACTGAAGATTTGGCGGCATTATCTGTATGGGACTAGATGCAAGTTATATACAGATCACAAAAGTCTGAAGTATATATTCGATCAGAAAGAGCTGAATTATATATGAAAGAAATCGTGACTAGACATGGTGTGCCATTGTCTATAGTATCGGACCGTGACAGCAGATTTACTTCTCGTTTTTGGAAGGCTTTTCAGAATGGACTAGGAACTGAACTTAAGATGAGCACCGCCTATCATCCTGAAACTGACGGGCAAAGTGAGAGGACAATTTTGACCCTAGAAGATATGTTACGTGCCTGTGTGATTGATCTCGGTGGAAGTTGGGATACTCATCTGCCGTTTGTGGAGTTTGCTTATAACAATAGTTATCACTCGACTATTGGTATGCCTCCATATCAGCTTTTGTACGGACGTCGATGCCGAACTCCAACCTGTTGGAGGGAAACAGGTGAACGCCCGATCTCTGGACCAACAATTTTGCAAGAAGCCCATGACCAACTACAATTGATCCGACAGCGGATTCAGACTTCTCAAGACAGACAAAAGAAGTATCATGATAAAAGACGGAAACCAATCGCGTTTGAAGTTGGAGATAAAGTGTTGCTGAAGGTCTCGCCAAGAAAAGGATTAGTAAGGTTCGGCAAACGGGGGAAGTTGAGCCCTCGATTTGTGGGTCCTTTTGAAATTCTCGAGCGTGTAGGATTGCAGGCCTACAGATTGAAGCTGCCTGCCGAAATGTCTGGGATTCATGATGTATTTCATGTGAGTAATCTTCGAAAGTGTTTAGCTGACGCTGAAGCTGTGATTCCTTGGGAAGACGTGCAAATTGATGAGCGATTGCGATTCGAAGAAGAGCCCGAGCGCATAATTGATCATAAGGTTTCGAAATTGCGCAGCAAGGAAATTCCAATGGTGTTAGTCCAATGGAAATACCATAAGGGATCTGCGCAAACTTGGGAACGAGAAGACGAGATTAGGCAGAAGTATCCGAAGTTATTTCTGTCTTAGTCGATTCCGAGGACGGAATCAATTTAACGGGGGAAGATTGTAACAGCCCGTAATTTATTAAATATAAATTACAGCATCAGACTTTTGATAATAAAGCAATTTTATCCAAATATTAATAATTAATTTTCAGCTAAATGACAAATTAAAGACTGAAAGTGACGAAACGGACTAAAATGAATAAAAATGTGACTAAAAGACAAATATGCAAATCGGATTGTTGGGAAATAAAGTTGGTCAATTCCGGAAAATTCAGTAGAAAATCTGATCTTTCCCTATTTTCCCTATAAATATGACCTCCCCTCCTCATTTCTTAGGTTTGGAAATCTAAGAACTCTCTCCTCCTTCTCTCTCTAAGTTACATCTTCTCTCTAGCTTTTCTACTAATCGAACCGTCGGATTCTCGTGATTCTTACGCCATCGGTTAGAGATCGTCGAGTTCTTCACGAATCTACCATTACATGTTTGATTTCGTCCGGATTTGAGGTAAGATCGACCATTTTTCTGACTTTTGGTTCGGTTTTGAAAGAGCATTTTCGAGTTTGCTCATTTTCCCTTCATTTGAAACTGATTTGCTTCCGTTTAGGACCTGTTTTTGCTTGGAAATCATCCATAGTCGAAGGTTATAGCTTGGACGAAGGTTAGTATCTATTTTTCCTCATTTATGTTCAAGTTTCGTAGTTAAAGACCTGGAAAACCGTTGAACTTGTAGAACAAACTCGAGTTATTCATGTGTTCGAATCTAATCACTCAGACTCGAGGTTGTGTAGTTCGAATCTACTCCCCTTAGAATCTAATTTATCTGTCTCGAATCAGTTTAGCTAGATTCGAATATGTGTGTTTCGAATCTGACCTTCCCTAGACTCGAATGTAGGCCTTCGAATCTGTCTAGCCCATCTCGAATGTATGCATGGAACTATGTATGCCTTCGAATCTAAGTGTGTGTTTCGAATCTATAGATTCGAAATAGGTGTGGTTCGAATCTAACTTCCTTAATTCGAATCTGTGTTTGTTCCTAGCCAAAGTTAAATTCCTAAAATCAGATTAAGTAATTAATCAACCTATTGTAATTAAAAGTATAATATGATTATTGATAAAACTCACAAGTTCAAGTTGCATATCTATTTTATGCACAAATGAATTAACAGAGTCTGTACGAACCCTTAGAATATGTATGACCTGTTCAACTTGTTAAGTAATACGATTGGCTTTGTTTCAAGGCCACACATCTGTAATTAGATGAATCGTATTAATCTGAAAAGAATAGACTCACCTTGGGACGATAGGAACTACCTCAGACTCGACAGCCAGAACTGACAATAACCTGAATATGTAACTAGGGTTATATAGATTATGTCACAGACTTGACATTAATATGCCAGACTTGAAAACTGAAATGCAGGAACCCGTTGATTTGACAGAGTAAACTGAACCGCTTAATTCGTTAAGCATTATCTGACTACGGACCACTGTGAGTGACAGATTTCATTAATTACTTGCATATATTTCGATACTTATTGGTGAATGTATTGACTGTATGGAAACTTCTGATTGTTGCTGCATGTTTCTTTAATACTGTATTGTATCATAGAAACGTACTTTTGACATTACTGAAGCTAGACACTTGAATTGCCTTGATTGCATGTTCACTTTTACATTTTATGTAAATACGTATCATGCTTATTGCTTACTTGACTGTATAAATATTTGCCGCTGCATATTGCATTATCCGACAGGACCGAATGTGAGATCTCTATTCACAGGAGGGAATTCTGCAGATTCCTTTCCTATTTGACTTGTTTCCATACACTTCCCGTAGGGCTTCGGCCTTACACATGGGAATACCGACTGGGGTTGTCTCCCAACCTTTTTGACGTCTCTGACGTATTGCCGACAGGAACTGATAGTATGTTATATGTGTGTGGTAACTAATGGAACTCTGTTAACTCACTAAGCTTTGTTAGCTTACTCTGTCATGACAACTCCTTTTCAGGAAAAGCTGATAAAGGCAAGACCATAGCAGGTAGTTCGTCCCAGGCTAAGTGAATCTGGACTTTGATGAATAGCAGACATATGGATTTGATGACGCCTATTTTGAAAAGATGTTGCGGTCTCGGGTAGCTTGTTCAGTCTTACGCACTCTGATTGAAGATTTAGAAGCTAGTTAGACCACCATTTGATTTTAATATATTGTTGTAATTAAGTATTCATGCTGATGGACCTGTGGTATCAAACAATTAGTAATATTTATTACTTAATGAAATGATATATTATGACGTGTACTGTTTGTGGATACTTGGATGTTACACACAAAGACTTCAAAGTGTACCAAATGGACGTCAAGACTGCCTTTCTAAATGGTGAACTTAACGAGGAAGTGTATGTTGAACAACCACAAGGCTTTGTTGATGCACATAAACCTAACCATGTTTATGTGCTAGATAAGGCCCTCTATGGTTTAAAACAAGCACCTCGAGCATGGTATGATAGTCTTTCGAATTTCCTTATTTCTGCCGGTTTCTATAAAGGTGTGGTGGACACAACTCTGTTCACTAAAAGGGAAGGCCCACATATAATGCTAGTACAGATTTATGTTGACGATACTATATTTGGATCTACTGACAGTAATTTTTGTAAGGATTTTTCAGCCCTAATGGAGTCTCGGTTTGAGATGAGTATGATGGGGGAAATGAACTTTTTCCTCGGATTACAAGTCAAACAACTTGAGGATGGGATTTTTGTGAACCAGTCGAAATTTACTCTTGATATTCTCAAGAAGTATAAGTTAGACTCTTGCACGAGTATCGCAACTCCCATGGCCTCCAACTGTAAGTTAGACACCGATCCTTCCGGGAAAAGTGTCGATAATACAACTTACAGAGGGATGATAGGATCCTTACTGTACTTGACTGCCAGTAGACCGGATATAGTGTTTTCAACATGTCTTTGTGCTAGATTTCAGGCCGACCCAAAAGAATCACACCTAACTGCGGTAAAACGCATTTTTCGTTATCTTAAGGGTACACCCGAACTTGGTCTATGGTATCCAAAGGAAACCGATTTCGATCTTACCGCGTTTTCAGATGCTGATTTTGCAGGTTGTAGAGTGGACAGAAAAAGCACATCGGGAGGAATACAGTTTTTAGGCGATAGACCGGTGAGTTGGTCTTCCAAAAAGCAGAATTGTGTATCCACATCCACAGCTGAGGCTGAGTATGTAGCAGCTGCAAGCTGTTGCTCTCAAGTGCTGTGGATGAGAACACAATTACGCGATTATGGGTTTTCACTCACCAATATCCCTATTTATTGTGATTCTCGAAGTGCAATTGCCATCTCTTGCAATCCCGTGCAGCACTCTCGAACTAAACACATAGATATCAGGTATCATTTTATTAAAGATCACGTTGAAAAGGGAACCATTGAGTTGTATTTTGTTGGCACGGAATACCAACTAGCGGATATTTTTACTAAAGCTCTAGACGAACCTCGTTTTCGGTTTTTAGTATCTCATATCGGCATGTTGAATCCACCTTCCAATTAAATATCAGATATTGTCTTAAATAATTCTATTTCAATCTATCATGATTGAAATTCCTTTATTTTAGAAAATAACTGTTAGTTAAATGTAAGGATTATGTCACAAAAATGAAACTCATTATTTCCTTATCTGCACATATTTTTAATAATTAATGAATCTGATAAATTGCTGTGTGAATTGTTCATCATGGAGTGGGATGCAAACGATATCCAGGTTTGTCTGTACTTGAAAGGATAAAAGGGGTTGTCATGATTTAAATCTGAAAAAAAAAAAGGATCGGTATTTATTTGAGGGGGAGTAGAGTTAGGATTTTTAATTTTATAATTCTGTGTTTCCCTTTGTTTCTTTTTTAGTTAAAGATTAAATTTTAGGTTGGTCTTAATTTTTAATTTAATCTTGAGTTTAATTTAATATGTCAGAAAATCACAAAAAGATTTTAATTTTCAAATTTATCAAAAAGCCAAAAATATTTTAGTTTACTTTATTTTATCTTATTTTATTTTTATTTCAGAAAAATATCAAAAATATTTTTACTTTGTTTTTGCTCATTTTTGTTTCAAAGAAAATCACAAAAAGATGGAATATTGTTTGGGCCCATTTTTTATCTTGTTTCAATTTTTTTTAACAAGCCCAAAGTCATCAAGTGTGTATGTGTGTTGTGAAATGAATCCGCCGGCCCAAATTCATTTTTGAGCGCGGATCTCTTTTGACCCGACCCGACCCGCGCGGATATATTAAGGGATGGTCAACAGTCAACTTTCATTTTACTTCATCTTCAAGCTTCTTCTTCCCTTTCTCTCTCTCTGTCGATGACCACCGCCCAAAACCACCATATCCACCGATTTGAAGCTTTTGGACTTCCTTTTTCTTTGATTTTTCTTGCTACATTCATCTTCGGCACTTCGAGGTAACTTCTTTTTAACCTTCTTTTAGCTTTTAATGTCTTCTTTTATGTGTTTGATTCTATATTTTTTCTTCCTTTTTATTCTCGGTTTTTACTAGTTTTAGGTAGTTTAATGTGTTATTTCTTCTTAGTTGTAGTTAGATAAAATGATCCTTAGGTTCTTTCAGTTTAGGATCTGTAATTTCATGCATTTTCAGTAACATTCTAACTGTTCACGTTTATATCTTGCATGAACATTAACTGCACTCATGCAGTTTCGGATGTCCGAATTCGGACCACCACCCGGATTCGGATGTCCGACTTAGAATAAGTTCAAAATTTTTTAAAGTACAAAATCACATTTCGGACCACTGTTGATCCGAATTCGGTTCACTGTTGATCCGAATTCGGACCATCACATCAGGGTCAAATTTTCAAAATTGAGAAATTGTCTAAGTATGTTCACCACTATGCATCCGAATCCGGATGATACCCGGATTCGGTCCTCATCTGAATTTCAGGTACCATCCGAAATTGGAACACTTTCATTTCATTGCATGCATTTTCACAAGTCAAAATCCGAATTCGGACCATGTTCACACCACATCCGAATTCGGACCACCTTCCAATCATATCATGAACTACACTTCGGACCACCATCCGAATTCGGTCCCCATGTATCACATCATCCGAATTCGGTCTCACTCACTTCATTCATGCATCATTCCATTTCGGACTGATCTGAATTCGATGACACTGTTCATCCGAATTCGGACCATCCGAAATCCAACACTTAGGATTTTTTTTTTTTTTTTGAAATTTTCATTTTTCTTGTTTTCCATTTCTGCATTTTCATATAAATTAAAAAAAAATCACAAAAATAGTTCCATCCAAGTGCATCATTGATTAGAGTTAGGATCAGTGTTTGAGTGAAACGGTCTTATCTAACATCGGTCTCTTAACGATTGACTTTGGACTTTGTTAGTAGAATTTTATTCTACTAATAAAGACCCGATGTTAAATAGATCAGACAATTTCTATTTCACACTCATCTAGACTTCACATCAATGCTTTATCATATCAAGTCTTATGATTCTAACTTTGTTGCACTTTGCAGGAAAATGGATCCCGCAATTGTTCTTACCATACCCCATCCTCCTATCCCTAACAACAACGCTCAGCTACCCGAGGAAGCCATTTTGTCGAGCGCCGAGTTTGTCGAGTTTATCCCCCATAACTGGCAACTCGACGTCTCTATCCTCCCAAAAGAATCCCAAACCCTTGCCTTTGACATTCTCACCCGCCATCCCATATATTATGCCCTTTCAATAACCATAGCCGTTCCCCAGATCTACCTACAACAATTCTGGAACAGGCTTCAATTCATAACCGAACCTGAACCTCACTTCACCTCCACCATTGACTGTGTTCCAGTCAAAGTCACAACCGCAGCCATCCGTCACATCCTTCGTCTTCCCATACAAGACTATATTCCTTCCATTGACTCGTTCGATCCTAACCCATCCGTCTCAGAAGCCCTATCTGAAATTCAAACCCTAGGGTATGACGGCCCTCTCACCAAACCTTCGGACTTCCGCACCAAAAACCTTCAGTCCCACTGGAGGATTCTCTTCGATGTGCTCAACAAGTGCCAAACAGCCAAGCATTCCGGTCACGACTCAGCGTCGGCCCAGGTATTAGCCATGTTCACTGGCTTTGCCTTCGATCGACACGTGGACTATGCGGCTTTCATTTTCGAAGAATTAAGAAGAGTCCACGTGGAAAGAAGCACAAAGAAAGGACGCAAGTATGTCCCCTATCAACGATTCCTTCAGCTCATCATCCAGTATGCAATGGATCAGGACGAAGACATTCATGAGCGTCCAGAAGCTGATGTCTACCCCACCGTGGCTATCCAGAAATTGACTTTGCCAAAGGGGGCCCCGACAGTACAGGTGATGAAAATTCCATTATCGACTCTAACAAGGTCGAGGGGTACACATCGGGTAAGGGAATATATGAGAGAATATTATCCGGATGAGTCTCAGTCTGAATCGACTGAGACTAACCAGTCCGAAGGTGAGCAACAAGAGAGTGAGAACGAGGGAGAAAGGATGGATGTACAACAATCACTGGGTTATGGTGAGAGGGAGGCTGAGAGTGTAAGGGAGGGAGCTGCAGGTGAGACGGCAGAGACGACGGATTCTGAACGAACTGTCTCTGTCGTAAGACCGAGGGATATGCAATCTGAGGGTGAACCAAGCCCCATTAGCCGGACTCCCACTCAAAAGACCGTTAGTCCAGCGGTCGAAACAACCCCAACCATCCACTTGGTTTCCCCTCAAAGGGAAACCACTTCATTCCACGGGGATCTTCCACACACGCCATCGCCCTCTCATTCGGAGAGTGGCGGTGTTGAAAGAGGTCACACTCCTCCCCACGTGACCGACCTTCCTTCGCCCACGATTCCATCCCCACAAATAGACACCGTGCACGATGCCTTTGTGGCATCCCCAAGAGCTGCCTCCGTGGCAGCTCCAGAAACTTCCAGATCTGAGCATCCCGTAGTGGAGCCAGAGATGACGGAAGGAAGACCGGGAGTGGCTCAATCTACGCCGTCCACTTCCGGCCATCTCCCCATCAATTTGGAGATGTTAACGGCAGCATTACGTGCTGCCGGAGTTATCACCCGGGCTGACCTGGACGCCCAAAGGGAGGCAGCCGAGAAACGACATACCGCCCTTCTTTCTCTTATAAAGGGTAAGGGTGTCGCCTCCGAAGCCGGCCCCTCACCAGGATCCCATTCAGTCCAACTTCAAATGGCGGAGCTCTCTGACAAACTGGACGCACTTAATCGCCTAATCCTTCAAGTCCAAGAGCAACTCAATTCAAGGATGGATCGCCTTGAGTCGGCGGTTATAGATCTTCAGTGCCGCACTCAGGCCGAAGCCCCCAAAAGAAAACATGACGACCAGGACGACCCTGATCGTCATGAGGGGGAGAAGCGCAGAAAAGTACAATTTGAGGAGCCCATGCTGGGTATAGGGGGAGCAGAGACCGCCGAGGGGTTTGAATTTCAGGGGTCGGGGGAAAAGTCACAAGAGGCTCAGGAGTACATGCTAATAGAAGACGAGCCGATGGTCGAGGGTCCAGCTCCACTGGATCCAATGACAGCCATGGTAGAATTTGAGGAGCCACACGAGAAGGTTGAAATCATATTAGTTTCTGATTCAGATTCTGATACCGAGGACACCCAACCACTTTTAACTCCTAAGCCTGAACCTGATTCTCCAACCAAAAAATCCTCATCCTCTTCCTTCGATTTCCTGAATTCACCACCCAGAGCCCAACAGGAAGACATACTCTCATCCATCAAAGCTCCCCAATCACTAAAAGAATCCCACATTACAGTCAGCCCACCAAGATCCCCAAGCCCTCCACCAGTCCAACAAACCCAACGCTCAGGTCCCTCCCCAACAAAAAGGGTTGACTGCTTCGACAAGACTTCGGAGGGTCCTGGCGTGTACAGAAAAGACGATTTATTCTGGGTAGACCACTACACCAAAGGAAAAGTTCATACACTGCCGCAGGAAGAAAAAGACCAAATGCGTCAAGAACGGCGGGGGACAATTATAAAGCTTCTTGAAGCCAAAAGATCTGAAATCGAAGAACCCCCCGTCCAAGGCCTGAAAGAATTTCTGCAAAACTTTCCCCCGGAGAAGTTTCAAAATCCATATCTTGAAGAAAGGTTCAAGATGGTTTTCAGAAAGAAGCCTGGAGCGTTCAGCAGACGCCTTCTCATGGAACTTACAAATGTCTCCAAAGCTGAACAGGCTGAATACTACCAATTAATGCTCCGGGAACAAAGGTCTAAGGTGTCAAAGTTAAAGATCAAAAAGCTCAAGACAATCACGATGTGCAAAAGAGCCAGAGTCTTCTATCCCTCCTACCAAGTGGAAAGAGAAGATGGGACGGGAGATGACATCTTCGAGTATGATCTTGACTTCATAAGTGCAGATGACGTTGAATTCCTTCACAATAGTCTGAAAAATCGCATCAAGAAACGTCTATCGCACATGACCGCAGTAGGAGCCCTAGTACGAAGCATGAATCGCCGATCGATAATAATGTGCCTAAGAGATTTTCAGATGGCGATCGAAAGTGCTATGGTTAAGGTAGGGCTACGTGCACCGGAACAAGACAGCTTTCTCCTAGCCCACCACCCGGCCTACAGAGTTATACTTAATGGAGATCCGGGTGTTATTTTTGTGAACTACAAGGGCTACAAAAGGTATATGCGCTTTGAGGATCTACCTTGCTATTCCGATGGTACACTTCGACTGGTTCGAGCTGCTCTCACAAAGAAAGTACAAGATTATGATGCTCAACCAGATCCTGAACAGAGATGCTCACCTACGGAGATACAGAATACACTCAGCGGCATAGACTACCTGAACGAGCGGCTACATACAAGACAAGTAACCAGACGATTCCACGTCATACTTGGTCTACGTGAATCCACAGATCATGCCCGCGTTCCAGGACCTCCTAAGTGATCGAAAAGGGGGAGATTGTTAGATTAATTATTTCGATCCTAGGAGTTATTTTGTAATATTTATTATCATTGTAATTTGTCTTGTATTTATTTCTATGTATTTCATGTTTATGTAATAGTATAGGGGCCATTGTTGCCAAGTCTTGTAAGTTAATTAAATGAGCCTATAAAGGCTCCTAGGGTTTGCTTTTTCAAAGACACATGGTTGACATTTGAATTCTCACCAGCCGCCACTGTTCATCAATATTATAACATTCATATTGTCTTCTTTCTTATTAAACACATTTATTGAGCTCGTTTTCTTCATGTGTTTGATGAGATAATCATTGAGGTGCTGAATACATACGGGATTTCATATTAACAACCTGCTTTATTCTTGCCCTTATCAGCTTTTCCTGAAAAGAGAGTTGTCATGACAGAGTAAGCTAACACTGCTTAGTGAGTTAACAGAGTTCCATAAGTTACCACACATATATAACATACTATCAGCTCATGTCGGCAAGGCAACATGCCAGAGACGGCAAAAGGTTAGGGGGATCAGCGAAATCTGTATTCCCATGTGTAAGGCCGAAGCCCTACTTGAAGTGTATGGAAACAGGGCAGATAGGAAAGGAATCTGTAGAATTCCCACCTGTGAATGGAGATCTCCCATTCGGGAAGAGCAGTTAATGCAGTATGCAGATGCAAATGTACCAATAAACAAGTAAGCAGCAACCATGCTAAGTAATTACATAGAATGTAAAGGTAAGCATGCAGTTCAAGGCATATCAGTTCTCCAGTTTCAGCAATGTCTAACGTAAGTTCCTAACATACAATTAAGTAATCAAGGAACATGCAGCAAAAGTTGTTCGGTTTTAGCAGTGTGTAACATACGTTCCTAATATACAATTAAGTAATCAAGGAACAAACAGTAGCAGTTTGTTCCATACAAGGCAGTAACAATCACCAATAAGCATCGAAACATATGCAAGTAAGTAATGTAATATGTCACTCACAGTGGTATTGCGCAATGCAATTAGTCAATATAGTGCTTAAACAAATTAAGCTGTCCGTATTACTCTGTCAGTCTGGTCAGTTCCTGCATATCAATCACAATCTCATACACATGATCTATATAATCCTAACTGCATTAATTAGGTTAATTATCATGTTTTGTTGTCGAGTCTATGGTAATTCCTAATGTCACAGAGTGAGCCTATCCTTATCATATGTCCAATAAGTCCATAAGAACTCCTTTAGGTCATTACCAAGGTATGACTTGAGTTCCTAGCAGATTCTTATAGTTTCCTAGGTTTTTACCTAGGTATGGCCTTGTTTCAAGGCCAAACACAAGGCAAGCAAGGCAGAAACACATCACACCTAAGCACAACAGGTCATAAGCTGGTCAAATAGGTCATTTTAGGATACAAGTGTGTTGCCAAGTGATGGCCAGCTGTTCCTAAGTGTTTGGCCTGGTTAGACTAGTCACGGCCACAGTTCTAGGCCTTAACTAGGGCAATTAAGGCCATTTCAGATTCTAGCAAGGCAGGATACTTAGGGACAACTAAGGCCAAACATGGGCCATTTGGTGTCCTTAGTGCACATGTCAAGTTTCACGTCATAACTAGGTCGTTAAGTCCTGGTTGTCCTTTTATTGGCCAGTCGAGCCCAATTACGGTCCGTTTAATGTCATTTTCAATTACAGCAAGGCCAGGCAGGTCATGTCAATGTCTAAGGGTACATAACAATAAAACAAGTGTTTTTCCTGTTTTGAGTTAAGTCCCAAAGTCAATGGATCAAGTGGTGCATGTTTAGGCCATTAAAGAGCATTAATTGGGCCCATTAAGCCCAATGAGGCCCAACAGTTGGAGCTGCAGGTCAAATACATATATTCAAGTTTATTAAGTCAAAATATATCAAACTCGACATGCAGTTGCAGGTTCTTGTAGTACTCTTAAGAGCTTTCCAATGATATAAAGAACTCAAGATTTGGCCAAGTAGATTGGGAGAAGTCTTAGAGAGAATTTTTTTAGAGAGAGAGGCTCTCAAACATGAAAAAAAAATCTGATTTTGGGGAGGATGCAAAGAATGAGCCATTTCAGCCCCTTTACCCCCTTATTAAATTTGATTTTCAGCCCCAATTAGCAAAATACCGATTTACCCTTAATGAAATGCTATATTTGTCGTTGCTTGTCCTCATTTTGCATTTTAAATGCCAGAAATAGCAATGAGGTATTTCTTTTTGCTAATACTTGTCTTTTTAGACTAGTTTAATTATTTTAGTCTATTTTTATTATTCTCAAGTCTTTAAATCTTTCAATATTTAAATTTATTTTAACTAATTTAAGCAAGTTTTCTTTATTAACTATAACTTGTTATAATTAATTACATACAAGGCATATCTTCACATATTTCACATAATTAAACCCAATTAGGCAAAAATTCTTAAACATCCAAAGTTTGTTGCTATAATCTATATTTTATAAATTATAGGTTGTTACACATACTCACGATTCCATCGTAGCTGCATACAAGATTCTCTTCGTCAACATTGAACGATTTCTGAAAGTTATCATAATGTCCACGATTAATCAAATCCGCCATTTGATTGGTTAATTGAACAACCACTTGATCTATTTGTTCCTTACTTTGTGTCGTAAATTGTGGTTCCATTTCTCATTTATATGCATGGCCTAATGCTAATGCCCTATCGTTAGATTGATGGCATCAATGATACACTTTTGTTTCACAAACCTCACTAAATTGAAAAACTGTTTAAATAGTAGCTAGCCATTTGAGGATAACCCTTCTAGATGACTAACTCCATTAGACTCTAAGATTCCAATCGTCAATCTGGTCTAACTCCATTAGACTCTATTGTCGTCCTCACGATTCCATCTTCGCTGCTCTACGAGATTCTCTTCGATGTTGAACCGTCAACCTTGAACAAGTTCTCTAAGTCATAATAGTATCCATGATTAATCAAATCTACCTTTTGATTGGTTTATTGAACAACCACTTGATCAATCTGTTCCTCACATCGTGTTGTAAATCATGGCTCCAATACTTATTCATATGCATGGAACCAACATGCTGATGTCGTGCCTTGTAGGCCCATCAAGGTATACGTTCGTTATAACAGGCCTCTTTGAATAGAAAAACCTCATCTATAGTAGCCACCCAATTATAGAATTGCGTTATCACACACCAATTTGAATTTAAAACCTCTTCTACAGTAGCCAACCATTCGATTAGCCATTCAAGATTCAGAATAACTCCATTAAATTCTAAGATTTCAATCGTCGATTTGACTTTTCAATAATTAATGTTATCCCCATGTATCTATTTTAGCTGCTATACCAGATTCTCTTCGAAAACGAATTATCACCACTAAACAAGTTCTCAAAGTCATCACCATGTGCACGATTAATCAAATCCACCCTTGGTTAATTGAACGACCAATACTTGATCTATATGTTCCTTACTTCATGTCGTAAATCGTCCTTCCAATTCTCATTCATATGCATGTCACCATGCAGATGCCTTATCACATAGACTGGTGGCAATCCGACAGCTTAATTACTACTGTTATTCCCAAAATTATGTTTTAGCCGCTCTACCAGATTATCTTTGGTGACAAATCGTCACCAGTAGATGTTTCATAAAAGTCATCATTATCTCCATGATTAACCAAATCCAACTTCTGATTGGTTTATAGAACGACCGCTTGATCTAATGGTTCCTCACTTCGTATTGTAAATCATGACTCCAATTCTTACTCATATGCATGGTACCATGCTGATGCCTACCATCTAAACTGATGGCCACCAAGGATACACGTTAATTATCACTCTCCTTTTTGATTTCTCTTCTGCCGTAGCCAGCCATTTGATTAACCCTTCTAGATTCAAACTAACAACATCATATTTTTAATCGTCAATTCGGGCTTTCAATTACTATTGTCAAATCCACGATTCTGTTTTGGCCACTCCACCAGATTCTCTTTGGTGACAAACAGTCACCATTGAACGAGTTCTCAAAGTCTTGATCTAATGGTTCCTCACTTCATGTCGTAAATCGTGGCTCCGATTCCCATTCATATGAATGGCACTATGCAGATGCCCTACAAAGTACACCGATGGCCAACAATAATACACGTTTGTTATCACACACCTCTTTATATTGAAAACCTCTTTCACAACAGCCGGTCATTTGATTAACCATTCTGGATTCTGACAAACTCAATTAGTTTCTAAGATTTCAATCGTCAATCCAGCCTTTCAATAACTATTGTCATCACTACGATTCCTTCTTAGCTTCCCTACCAGATTTTGTTCAACTAGAAAATGTCGCTATTGAACGAGTTCTAAAGTCATCATCATGTGCTTGATTATTCAAATCCATCATCTGATTCGTTAATTGAACGACCACTTGGTGTTCCATGTTGATGCCCTACCATGTTGACTGATCACCATCAATGATACACGTTTGTTATCACACGCCTCTTTAAATTGAAAAACCTCTTATACAATAGCCAGTCATTCGATTACCCATTCTATATTCAGATTAGCTCCATCAAGTTCTAAAATTTTAATCGTCAAATTGGCATTTCAATAACTATGAAAATCCCCACGATTCCGTCTTAGCCGATCTACCATATTTTTTTTTTGCTGGTGAACTGTCACCGGTGAATGATTTTTAAAGTGATCATCCTATCCATGATTAATCAAATCCAAAATCTGCTTGGTTAATTGAGACCACTTTATCTATTTGTTCATCATTTTGTGTCGTAAATTGAGGCTCCGATTCTCATTCATATACATGGTACCATGTCCATGCCTACCATGTATATAGATGGGCAATGATACACGTTTGTTGTCACCCACATTTTTTAATTGAAAAACCTCTTCTACGTCTGTGACACCCGTGCCATATTAACCACAATTACAATACACCCAGGATTATACACCACATAAATCATTACATAATGATCTGAATGCTTAAACAAGTGCGGAAGCATTAAAGTACATAAATTAAAATAATACAAATTTGTCAAACACCCTACGGTGCTACAAGGTTCCAATACTAAGTCTACATACTCAATTCATTATTACAACATCCAGAATATATTACAACATTGGTTCCATAGTACATTTACCGATTGAGTAGTATCAAATCTTCCAAGACTTCACAAACGACCTAACTAGAAGGTCCCGCAGCGGATTTCCCTTTTCCTGTAAAAATTCAACAACTGATGGGTAAGCGATGCTTAGTGAATACACAGATTTATGCATTTTATAAATCTTTATGAAGCCCCACGATAGTAACACCGACGACGCATGTCATGCACTCTCCATGTACACAAAGTACGACACACATGAGTCGTCGCTCCTATGAGCCCAAAGCTCGGCATTCAAACCAACCATCTAAGACAGACATACATCGGGGATGACTTACTGCCTACCAGAACCTCGGAGGGATCAGCTCCGGGTCATGTAGCGCAGTAACATCGGAATAACAGATGCGACCCGCCGGTCCATTGATAGATGCACAACAAAAGAACGGACATGCAACAAGATCAATGTGCATCTAAGCAAGTTAGTAGAATTCCAAAAAATAATGAGGCAACATGTCTCAGCAGGCAATAGCTAACATAAAGCAGATATAAACATGCTAAATCATATGTACTCACAGTGGGTGCGTTAATTATCTTCAATTTATCTTATTTCTCCTCGAAATTACAACCGGACTCACAAAGTACCCTACTGTGGGTTAAACAACACCACAAGGGACCTGTTACATTTCCATAAATAAAACACATCATACATATGTTCGGTAACAATTTCCATCATGATTTAACAATATTAAGTTGTTACAACAATTCGAACCGACATCCGAAATTCATATTTAAATCCTCTTATTAATACCATCACCCTCTCGTTTAATAATAACTCTCAACAAGTTTTCTCAATTTATTATGTAAATCCTTCGGAATTGTGATTCGAACAATTTGTTCTTTAACCTTAAATTCCTGGGATTGCCGAAATGTCCAGAATTTATCATAATATATCTGAATTAAAGAATGTCGGACAGGTTCCATTTTATTTTCTCCAATTAAACCCCAACCGAGATGATTTTATATGTACCTTTACACACACACACACACACACACACACAATCAAACCCCAACCCAGATGATTTTATATGTACCTTATACACAACACACAGAATATATATATATGATATATATATATATATATATATATTATATAATGATAGTATATATATATCGTATATATAGATATATTATAAGATTATCACTGCTTTTAAAAAGAATGAAATACCGAGACTATGTATTGGGTGTTGGGAGAGAACTATTGCAGTAGTAATAGTTCCTTCTAAGCAACTTGTATCCCGATTTTCAGCCTCAAATTTGATGTTATTGTTGTTCTTGATTTGAAGAGTTGAGAGAACCGTGAGTTTTCTTTTAGAGAGAGAAAGTAGAGAGAAACACAAATGGTTGAAATGAAAGGCTTAATGCCTTTTTAGTTTCCCACTTTCAACTTTTGACACATTCAACCCCTCAACTTATCAAACTTTCTTTATATAAAGATTTCCGTCTTTATTCATACTTAATAATTAAAACTAGAAATTTTAAAATTTCTTAATTCCTTAAAATAGCAACCAAATTCTTAAATTCCATTAAATACAGATTAAATCTTTAATTTTTATCCTTTCAACCACTTATTAGTAATTATATTTACTTAATAATTTGGAAATTATCAACTTCTGAATAAAACAACCAACTTCTATAATTAATCCAAATACATAATCCAACATAATTTTTATTAAATTCAAAAATTTAAACTAATTAACCTCAATTACATCATTTTAATTCTTAGGATGTTACAACGTCTGTCAGCCATTCATTTAGCCTTTTTCTAGATTCAGAATACTTTATCAAACTTTATGATGTCGATCGTCAATCCGGCCTTTCACTTACTATTTCCCGCCAAGATTCCGTTAGCCGCTCTACCAGATTCTCCTTGGTGACAAATCGTCACATTGTATGAGTTCTCAAAGTGATCATTGTCTCCTTGTTTTAATCAAATCCACCATCCGATTGGTTAATAGAAAGACCACTTGATCTAATTGTTCCTCACATCATGTCGTAAATCATGGCTCCAAATCCCGTTCATATGCATGACACCATTCTGATGCCTTACTAAATACATTGATGGCAACCAATGACACACATTCGTTATCACACACCTCTTTAAATTTAAAACCTCATCTATAGTAGCCTGCCATTTGATTAACCCTTTTAGATTCAGACTAACTCCATTAAATTTTAAGATTTCAATCATCAATCCAACCTCATCCCCATTAATCCTTCTTAGCTTCTCTACCAGATTCTTTTCGGTGACGAAATGTCACCATTGAACGGTTTCTCAAAGTCATCAATCATCATGTCCATGATTAATTAAATCCACCATCCGATTGGTTAATACGACCACTTAATGATGAGAACCCATCCAATGGTCACCCTTCCAATAGTCAAGATGATGAAGATCCATTAAGGTGGAAGACCGGGCCTATCACAAGGTCTAAATCCAAGATGTTTCGTGATGCTACCAATTGACTGATTAAACCTTGCTGGAATAATGCTCATGTGTCTCAGCAAAATAACCAAGCAAACTTCCTAATTTTACTACAAGTTGAAGCCCAAGACTATCCCTTGTTTTCATAGCCCAATTTGTGGTTAATTACCCAAATGTAGCCCATTAATAAAGAATTTCGGCCAGCCCCACACTTAACCCATGTTTTGTCCATAACTCACTCATTTTAAGCCCGATTTGAGTCAAATAAAAGCCCAATGAAAGCTAAGCCTTTTTCCTATCTTTTCAAGAAGAATATAGCCCAATAAAGGACAATTTGCCACGTTCAAGAAGCTGCCGAAAAGAGTGTCCATGTTCAATGCACTTGTCAAGATTAATTACAAGACAATTTGAAAGTCTTCTCTTCATTTCAAGGCATTTTGAAGGCCATGCCATTTACTTGGAGGATACTAAGGGTTTTGCAATATACAATGAACCAAGACACATTCTAGAAGATTAAAGTGGTGAAATGTCAAGAAGGTCCAAATGATAAGTAGTTTTGCTTATTTGACCGCTTATCGTGATAGCTTTTGTTACTTATCTAGATGGTTGGTTTTCCTTATATTTTCGTCTATAAATAGTGGCCAAAGTTCTCATTTGTAATCATCCTTCATTTGAGTAATATTGTGAGTTTTTAACTCTTCTTGTTCCTTACAAACTTTTAGAACTTATCAAGTGTTCTAGCTTGTGGCGTTCAAAACTTATTAATCAACTTGGTGGGGTTGGTTGTGGCGTTTTCTTATACCAAGGTTCCTGCCTCTTTATAGGCATCGGGTCGCGGTTTCACCATCTATACCAAGGTTCTTGCCTCGTTTATAGGCAACGGTCGCGGTCCTATCCATTTCCCATAATAACATCCAATAAAATGATCAGGCAACTCGTGATCAATCTCATATTCATCGGGTGAGATCACATCATCTGGTATCAAAGCCACTTCTATTGGTTTGTTTCTATCATACTTTATTTTTTCCTTATCGTTTTTTTTTGTTTCTTCTTGTTCTTATCTTGGATTTCAACTAATAGTAGTGGATCTCGTCACAAGTTGACTTGATTACTATTATCAAGTAATAAAGAAGTTGAGATTTTAGTAAGTTATGCATGTAGTTCTTTATATTAAGTCGTGTAGTTTTGTTTCTTAAAAAAAAGAAAGTGAAAAGAAAAGAAAAGTATAAAAAAGCTACCGAAGTAAAAAAAAAAAAAAAGAAGTTTTAGAACTTATCAAGTGTTCTAGCTCGTGGTGTTCAAAACTTATTAGACAATGGGCCGTGGTTCTATTTCTCATAATAACATCTAATAAAACGATCAGGCAACTCGTGATCAATCTCATATTCATCGGGTGAGATCACATCAAAATTTCATTTATATGCATGACACCATGTTGATTCCTTACCATGTTGACTGGTGGCCATCAATGACATACAATCTACATCACTTGTCACTTTGAATTGAAAAAGCTCTTCTACAATAGCCAGCCATTCGACTAACCCTTCTGGATTAGGACTACAAATTCAATCAGATTCTAAGATTTCAATCGTCAATTCGACCTTTCAATAACTATTGACATCTCCACAATCCCATCTTAGCCGATGTAACACCCAATTTTCACTGAGTTTTAGACAATAGATCCCAACTAGCAATACAGTAACAGACACAAACTAAGATATATTAGTTAAACAATAGACTGTAAATTACAATACAATGTTATAATTATGTTATAAAAAGGTTTGTCACTAGTCTATCATCAATATTACAACATGACATAGCTTCCGAAACTCCCACCATATATGTCTTCTGATATGCCTTAAGCTTCAACTTGCAATTCCTAAGAACTTGGTCAAGCTTGTCCTTTATCTTTGTCGTCTCCTGTAAAAAGATTAACAACGACTTGTAAGTAATGATTTTGTGAGTTTATAGATTTAACAGTTTATATGCACATAAAAGCAATGCGGGAATATGTGGGCCAAAGCGTGATAATGCAAGGCCGCTGCCACCAACCAGACCTAGTGGGGAGACATTAGAGCGGTTAACCACAAGTTCAAGTGAACAGGTGGGATATTGTAATAGTCAGATCAAATAATAAGTATATCAAATAGTCAGAGAGAACGTAAATCAGATAAGCCAGCCAATGATAGGAAAATTAACTTATAACAATAACTGAAAAACAGAAGCAATATAATACGTGATGGAAGATATCAATTTGCTATCATTATTCATTGGACAACATCTTACCATTGTGTGCAAAGATCTCATTCTAGCTTTAATATAGACTATTACTAAAGCCATCACAACAATATGTCTCACTGAAATACAGACATGTACACAGATATATATATATGTGTATATATATATATATATATATATATATATATATATATATATATATATATATATATATATATATATAGAATATGGTTCGTGTGAGTACCTAAAAAATGCAGAGTACCGTGAGTACCTGTGAACACACGGGTTTCAGATGTGAACTTGCTCCGAAAAAAAGTTTTTTTTTTAAATTTTTTTTCATATTCATTTAGATACATATAATATAAGACTATACGTAAAAAATTATATACATTTACACTTTCTATCATCTTAAAAGTCATGTGAACGTGAAAAAATTCATGTGAACATGCTTAGTTGTGAACACACGTTCACAACAGTACACTTCATGTGAACACACACGTTTCACATAGTTCTAGTGTGTGTTTAGGTGTGATTTTTTACAAGTAGTCTTGTATTATTAATTTAAACATGATTATGAAAAAAAATGATTTTAAGCGAGGTACCTCCGGTACTCCGCAAAACTAGTGGTACTCATTTGAACCCAAATCTATATATATATATATATATATATATATATATATATATATATATATATATATATATATATATATATATATATATATATATATATATATATAACTCAATGTTTACTGTTATGTCTCTTACGTTTTTCATAATCTAATAGTTGGTTATTCTTCCTCTTGAGTTATCCTAGAATCAGATCACTTTACACACTTTGGCTTTCTGTTCTTTGACTTTGTCTTTACAGACTTTGTAGACTTTAATGACGCTTTAGTTTTATTTTACAGATCAGATATAGCTGAAACTGTTCATTATATAACATTACATATACACATAAGCTTCCTGGTCATTCTATGACTTTACACTACTCAATTATTGTATTCTGTTGTTATTCATTGTATTTTGTGGCTTATGTATATGTTTATGATGTTGTTTAGTCTAGTTATGTCATGTATATTACACTTAAAAACACAATATACTCAAAGGTAAACCATCACAAGATTTTAAACTCAGAAAGTGTAATGAAAACCCATACACATGTGATGCTTGATTCTCTACTTAATGTGATACGAAACATCGACCCACAAGTTATATGTAACTTGGAACCTTCGTATAAGATAGAATAGGCATGAAAGCAGCCAATGATTGGATCTCCAACACGCCTAGAGCAAGTCCTTGACCGTTAGTTATAATAACTAAGAACCAAAGGAATAAGAGTACGCCACAAGAATGTGCTCACAACCTTGATAAGTTCTTGAACTATGAACTCTCCAACAAAGAACAAAGCTCGCAATGATGGGTAAAACTCAAATAGAAGATATATATTTCTCAAGTAAATGATTTGAAAAGTACATAGGAAGCCATCTATTTATAGGCTTGAAAAAACCAACTCAAAAGACACTTATTAAATTCAATGGATTAAAGAAGTGACTTTAATCCATGAATCTAGACATTTTATCATTATTTGGTAGATAATTCTAGAACTTTTAAGCTAAAAACGGATTAGGCATTTCCAGGCCTTTATTGGACACAAATAAACTTCCAATGGACTCCAAAATACATGCATTCTACCACTTGGGCTTAGTACTAGCCCATAGTATTAAAAAGACTCATACTACTTTTAGCCTTTTATAACTTCTATATTTCATCGCTTCGGATCCATAGCTTCAAGTCTTGTAACATTCATCATCACTTGCGGTTGAGCATCGTCTTTGCATTCAGTCACTCGGATATCAGCAACTAAGCTCATAAAAACTTCTTTGATCTTCTTGGCTTGCCTCTTGTCATTGGGTCTTTACTTTATTCCATGACATCTTTTGTAACACCCAAGTAACCACAAACAGTACACGTCATAAAGTTACAAGTTTGCATTGCATTAAGCAATAATTAAATATTACAAGTGCTTGATACCACAGGTCCAAATGCCTGATTCAAGTTAATTTACGATACTTTAAGTACAAAATATGTAAAGATAAAATGGTGGTCTATTCTAGCTGCTTGAATCTTCAATCAAAGTGCGTAAGATTGAACAAGCTACCCGAGACCGCAAATATCCTTGTCAAAAATAGGTATCAACAACTAGGTCCAAAAAGTCTGCTATCATCAAGGATCCAAGTTCACTTAGCCTGGGACGAACTACCTGCTTTGATTATGCCCTTATCAGCTTAGCCTGAAAGAAAGTTGTCATGACAGAGTAAGCTACCACTGCTTAGTGAGTTAACAGAGTTTTATTAGTTACCACACATATATAACATACTATCAGCTGTCGGCAAGGCAACACGTCAGAGACGACAAAAGATTGAGAGATCAACCCAATCTGTATTCCCATGTGTAAGGCCGAAGCCCTATGGAAAGTGTATGGAAACGGGGCAAATAGGAAAGGAATCTCCAGAATTCCCTCCTGTGAATGGAGATCTCGCATTCGGGCAGAGCAGTTAATGCAGTATGCAGATGCAAATGTACCAATAAACAAGTAAGCAACAAGCATGCTAAGCAATTACATAGAATGTTAAAGTGAGCATGCAGTTCAAGGCATATCAGTTGTCCAGTTTCAGCAATGTCAAAACGTAAGTTCCTAACATACAATAAAGAAATCAAGGAACATGCAGCAGTAGTTGTCCAGTTTCAGCAATGACTAACATACGTTCCTAACATACAATTAAGTAATCAAGGAACAAACATCATCAATTGTTCAGTTTCAACAATGACTAACATACGTTCCTAACATACAATTAACTAATCAAGGAACAAACAGCAGCAGTTGTTTCCATACAAGGCGATAACAATCACCAATAAGTATCGAAACATATGCAAGTAAGTAATGCAATCTGTCACTCACAGTGGTCCTGAGCAATACAATTAGTCAATATAGTGCTTAAACAAGTTAAGTTGTCCGTATTACTCTGTCAGACTGGTCAGTTCCTGCAGATCAGTTCCAATTCTAACATATCAATGTCAATTTCATACACATGATCTATATAATCCTAATTGTATTAATTAGATTAATTATTATGTTTTGTTGCCGAGTCTGTGGTAGTTCCTAATGTCCTAGAGTGATCCTATCCTTATCATCTATCTAATAAGTCCATAAGAACTTTTTTAGGTCAGTACCAAGGTATGACCTTGAACTCCTAGCAGATTCTTATGGTTTCCTAGGTTTTTACCTAGGTCTGGCCTTGTTTCAAGGCCAAACATAGGGCAAGCAAGACATAAACACATCACACATAGCAGAACAGGTCATAAGCTGGTCAAATAGGTCGTTTTAGGATACAAGTGTGTTGCCAAGTGATGGCCACCCGTTCCTAAGTGTTTGGCCTAGTTAGCCTAGTCACGGCCTCGATTCTAGGCCTTTACTAGGGCAATTAAGGCCATTTCAGATTCTAGCAAGGCATAGCAGGTCAAATACAGGTCAAAGGCACATTTTAGTCCCACAAGTCAGTAGCCAAAGTCTCAGGTCAAGTAGGTTAAGAATTTAGGGTTATGGCCTAAACCTTGGCCAATTACCTAGACTAAATAGGCAATTCTCGGACAACTCTTAACCAAGGCAGAATACTTAGGGACAACCAATGTCAAACATGGGTCATTTGGTGTCCTTAATGCACATGTCAAGTTCCAAGTCATAACAAGGTCGTTAAGTCATGGTCGTCCTATTATAGGCTAGTCAAGCCCATTTAAGGTCCGTTCAAGGTCATTTTCAGGTATAGCAAGGCCAGGCAGGTCATTTCAGTTTCTAAGGTTCGACAACAATAAAACAAGTGTTTTCCTGTTTTAAATTAAGTCCCAAAGTCAATGAATCAAGTGGTGCATGTTTAGGCCATTTTCAAGCATTAATCGGGCCAATTAGGCCCAATGAGGCCCAACAGTTGGAACAACGGGTCATTTACATATATTCAAGTTTATCAAGTCAAAATACATCAAATTCATGTATTGATCATTTGTAAGGTCCAATCATACCTAAGGAACTTATTCATGCCTCAGGAACTTATTCATGCCTCACGAACTTATTCATGCCTCACGAACTTATTTATGGCTCACGAACTTATCCTCACAAGTTCATGGATCACGAACTTATGAAGCCTCACGAACTTGTGATGCCTCACGAACTTATCAAGCCTCACGAACTTGTTCGTGATTCATGCCTCACGAACTTATACAGTCAAGTTTCTATTCCTTCTGTCCAAGTCTTTTTAAGGTTCAAAATCAAGTCCAATGGCATAACAAAACATGTACACAAGTCCCTTTAACCTATTCAAGCATTTACCAACATTTAAAGAGAAAAAAAATTAGTTTTAAAAGCCTTAGAAAGGCTGTCCAAAACCAGGAGTATTAAGGACCATTTCTGTAATAACGTTTTATTTATAAAATATAAATTATAGCAACAAACTTTGGATATTTAAGTAATTTTGCCTAATTATGTGAAATTGTGTGAAGTTATGGGAAATATGTGCCTTGTATGTAATTAATTAGGATAAGTTATAATTAATTAAGAAAAGTTGCTTAAATTAGATAAGATAATTTAAACAATTAAGATTAGCTAATTGAAAGATTAAAGACTTGAGAATAATAAAAATAGACTAAAAATAATTAAATTAGTCTAAAAAGACAAGTACTAGCAAAAAGAAATACCTCCTTGATATTTCTTGCATTTAAAATACAAAATAAGGACAAACAAGGGTAAATAAAACATTTCATCAAGGGTAAATCAGTCATTTACTAAATAAAGGCTGAATTTTGGATTTTATGAGGGGTAAATGCTGAAAATTCTTCATTCAACTCATTCTCCAAAATTAGATTTTTTGCAAGTGAGAGCATCTCTCTCTAAAACTCTCTCAAAATCCCAACTTCTCTCTAAGATTTCTCCTAATCTACATGGCCAAATCTTGAGTTCTTTATGTCATTGGAAAGCTCTTAAGGAGTACTAAAAGATTATGCATTTGCATGTTGAGTTTGGTTCGGATCTAAGGTAAGAACACCCGAAAAACTATTCGTTTTTTTTCAGAAATGAAGCGAAAATCAGAATTTTCAATTCTGACATGTTTGAGGCTGTTTTTGCATGAGTTTAGGACTCGATTTTGCTTGGATCATCTACAAATGTTCTAATACCTGAACCAAGGTTAGTTTGATGTTTTTCCTCTTCTTCTTCTTGGTTTAAAGCATAAAAAACACAGCTATTTCGCTGCTGTTGCTGTCGAATAGAAAACAGAAAAAAGGGGGCTGTTTTGGGTGTTTAAATGAGCTGAAAATGAATTAGATTTAGACCCGATCCCTTAAAGTTCTTGTGAGTTTTGACCCAGAAACGATGGCTTAAAGGCTGAAATATTGGACAAAAAGTCGAAGACAGCAGCAGCCCTCAGCTAAGCTGCTGTCCGGAATTTAAAAGAGTTAAAACTCGATTTCTTTTTGCTATGTGGCTTAGAATTGACCCAAATTTGCTTGGCTATGTATTGTGTGTGAAATGGATTTGTTTTGGGACCAAATTAATGCAATTATCAGTTTTAAAAGTTTAGAAATGGTCCTTAATACTCTCGGTTTTGGACAACCTTTTAAGGCTTTTAAATCTGAATTTTTGCACTTAATTGTCGTGAATCTGATTGATAAATGGTTGGATAGGTAAAAGGGACCTGTGGTATAAAACACTTGTAATATTTAATTATTACTTAATGCATTGCCAACTTGTAACTTAATGACGTGTACTGTCTGTGGTAACTTGGGTGTTACAATTTCTAAACTTTTAAAAACTGATAATTGCATTAATTTGGTCCCAAAATAAATCCATTTCACACACAAGACATAGCCAAGTAAATTTGGGTCAATTCTAAGCCACATAGCAACTAACAATCAGATTTTTAACCCATTAAATTCTCGGACAACAGCTTAGCCGAGGGCTGCTGCTGTCTTCGAGTTTTTGGTCCAAAAATTCAGCCTTTAAGCATCATTTCCAGGTCACAACTCACAAGAACATTAAGGGACATGTCTAAGATCGGATTAGGTCTATTTCTAAGGCCTTTTCAGTTCATTTAAACATGCAAACAACCCATTTTTTCTGTTTTTCGTTCGACAGCACAGTAGCAAAATGAGCTGCATTTTTGAGGTTTAATCCGAAGAAAAAAAGGATGAAAACATGAAACTAACCTTGTTCCAGGTATTTGAACACTTGGGTAGTTATTTTCAAATGATTTCCAAGCAAAATCGAGTCTTAAACCCGTGCAAAACAGCCTCAAACGAATTCAGAATTCGAATTTCCGATTTTAGCATAAAAATCGAAAATATGAAGAGTTTATGGGGTGTTCTTACCTCATATCCGAACTAAACTTAACATGCAATTGCAGAATCTTGAAGTACTCCTTAAGTGCTTTCCAATGAGATAAAGAACTCAAGATTTGGCCTAGTTGGTTGGGAGAAAACTTAGAGAGAAGTTTGGATTTGGAGAGGGTTTTTAGAGAGAGAAGCTCTCAATCCTTTGAATCTGGTTTTTGGGAGGGTGAAGAAAGAACATTTCAGCCCTCTACCCCTCATTGAATCTGAATTTTCAGCCACATTTAGCAAAAGACTAATTTACCCTTAATGAAATGCTATATTTACCCTTTTTTGTCCTTATTTTGCATTTTAAATGCAAGAAATGACAAGGAGGTATTTCTTTTTGCTAGTACTTGTCTTTTAAGACTAATTTAATTATTTTAGTCTATTTTTATTATTCTCAAGTCTTTAACTTTTCAATTAGCTAATTTTAATTCTTCAAATTTATCTTAGCTAATTTAAGCAAGTTCCTTCATTAATTATAACTTATTATAATTAATTACATACAAGGCACATATTTTGTTGGTACACCCTGTGTGACGATAGCAGTCTAAGTGATCCAACATTGTGGTATTAGCAAGTGTTTGATATATATGTTTATATATGTTTGATAATTATTATTGATTGTATGTTTGAACTTGATGTAACATATTACAAGAAGTTCAAACATAAAGTTCAAAGATAAATTCAAGCATAAGTTGAAAACATAAGTTTCAATATGTGAAAGAGTAAATTCGAATTCTCTAAGGATTGGCATTCGAATCTATGACAGATTCGAATGTGTTCCTAGGCAGATTCGAATGTACATCATAAGGTAGATTCGAGATTGGCCCATGGCAGACTCGAATGGTCATCTATAATTAGGGATAGACTCGAATTATTAAGGGACTTTTTGCAGAATTCGAGAGAGATTAAGCAAAAGGCGATTTCGAGTTTATCAGTGGTTTTAGTGTTGTTTTGGAGAGAATCAATTCGTAGGTGCGTCCGTCGTAGTTCGTACAGCTTATTGATAGTCTCCGTGTTCCTAGTGAGAATTGTTACCGTCAACCCGTTAACGAGGATTCCGCACTCGTTGACGGTCTTGTGTCTAGATAGATCCGTAGTGCGTAGACCTTACAAGTGGTAATAGAGCCTACGGGGTGTTCTTAGTGTTCTTCGTGTTCATAAAGATACATCCTATGTTTCTTGACGCTTTTGGACGGTAATTCTCTCAAGTTTGTATTTGTGTTTTTCGTGTTTCTCGTGCTTATCAAATTGGGATACGGGAAATACTTCGTGTTTTTCACGTTTTTGATCGAAATCAGTATTTTTCGTTGTAAAAATATTGATTTAATCTGCAAAACGTTAAGAAATCGAAGTATTAGCCGTTTTTCGAGTTTGCGGCGCTCGAATCTGTTCGGAGTAATTAGGGTTTTCTTAGTCTCGAGTTTAACCAAAATCCGCTCCTTTCGAGTTTGTTTGAGAGATAATTCGAGTTTATTTGATTCGAGTTTGCTTCGACTTTGGACTATAGTCGAACAGGGTGCTACGAATCTGCTGGGTATTCGAGTTTGTCTTGACCTTCGAGTTTGGAGACTTTTGAATCTGTCATCAAGTTCGAATTTAATTGAATTTCAAAACTTAATCGAATTTAATCCCAAATAGATTTAAACTTAATTATATTCGAATCTACCTAAAGTCGAAAGAATTAACTTAAATCAGTTTCGAATTAAATTTATTAAGTTACAATTCAATTACCTTTGAAACAATGTCAAATCTTCAAAAGTTTCTAGAAATGGATCATGAGGTCGGGAAGTCTAATACTCCGCCTAAGCTGATGAAACTTGAAGACTATTATTGGTGGAAAGATCGGTTTGCCGATTTTGTGCGTTTCAACGACATGCGAATGTGGGTATGTATTGACGAAGGATACATTCCACCTATTTCAGAAGTTGAAGGCCGTCAAAGAGTCTTATCATATCAAATGATGAAGGAGGATGATAAGAAACTATATGAAGCCGAGAACAGAGCTTTCTCGATTATTCGAATGGCTTTGCCTCAGGATATACTACACACATTCCGCACTCAAAAGACATCTAAGGAGCTTTGAGAGTCGCTAGAAAAGAGGTGTGAGGGTAATCCGAGGGTTCGAAGGAAGCGCATGGAGTTGTTGAAACAGCAGTTTGCTATTTTCAAGGCTTTGAAGGATGAACAGCTGGACGATACCATCACCCGCTTTTATCATCTGCTGACAGAGCTTGAGAGTCACGACATTGAGTATAATGACACAGAAAAGAACAATAAGCTTCTTGATGCCTTACCAGCCAAATGGGCGATGTATGTGGCCATGATTAAGCTTAATGAAGATAAGTACTATACTCAATCATTGGAGGATTGTCAGGATCTAAAACTAAATAACCAAGATTAACTGATTTGAAATTTATCAGAGTATAAATCAATAATCTTGCTTTGAATCAAAGTTTAATTAAGAAGTTTGCGGAATAACACTTAATTATTTTAACAAAAACTTTCAGAACCAATGAAGCATAAAACATAAGAAGTAATCAAGACTGTTTGTATTGCTGAATTCAATGATTACAATCACCTCTAATCTGTTTTGATTAGACGAAGAACACAGACTGTTCTTAGGGTTTTACAACCTTAGAGGCTTATGAAAACTTAAACAATAAAGCAATTACAGACTCAAAAATACGCAGAAAACTTCTTTCAATTGAAAACCTATTCTGTCTATTTATATTGCTTTTCGACTTGTTTCCTTGAAGGACTAGGACTTCTTTGATAGTAGATATGCTGAAATCTTCTTGTAGATATCTTCCCTGAAAATCAGCACTTTCTGTTTAAGAAACTGTTGAGCAGCTTGAGTAACTGTTGAGCAGCTTGAGTCATTGGACAGCTTGAACACAGCAGCTTGAGCAGATTTACTCTAGCAGCTTGAACTTTAACACTGGAAGCTCGAGTTTCTTTAACTAGCAGCATGAACTTTGTATTTACAGAAAAAATCTACTAACAGTTTGAGAAGTCTAACTAACAGCTTGAATGTACTTAAACTATTTCCCAACAATCTCCCCCTAACTTAAATTCTTTACAAGACTTTAAGTTCTATACAAAAATGGAAATAAGTAAGTAAACTGTTATTTACAAACCAAGGCTTTCAAAAACTCACAACTGTGTAAGTTTATGATCTATAGCCTTCAAAAATTCTTTCTTCAACTCATCTCTATCACAAGATATTCTAGCTGACTTAATTTGCAGTAGCATATCTTTTGAAAAATTATAAAACTCAAAATTGAAGAAGATACCAGTCCCATCTGTGAATTTGATTCTGAATGTCTTTGACTTGACAAACAGATCAATCTGCTTGATCTTTTTCCTTTTCTTTTCAGCATCTTCTATCTCTTGTCTTGCAAAATCAGGATCAACCACTGTACTTAGATCTTTAATGAGCTGCTTGACCTGTGGAAGAGCAGACCTTACTTGTTTAACTGACCCTATATGGTACATCTTTATTAATTCTTCTCTGGTCAGCTTCTGTACTATCTGCCAAAAAGTATCATACTCCTCTTCAGGTCCAGACTCTCTTCTGATCACAAACTTTATTCTCAAGTCACGGTCATCCAGTGACTTAGCAAACCAGTAGTTGATTTGAGGTTTTGTAAAATCATGCTGATCAATCAGCTTCTCTATCTCCATAGCCTTTTGTAGTTGTTGCTCAAAGAGCACCCTTTTAACTGATGAAGGAATAGAGAGAGCAGCTTGATCAGTGGGAACAGGTGCACTGGCACCAGCTTCAGCTTGAACTGATTGGGTAGATGATTGGACTTCTTGGGATGGTTGAGCTTCTGGAGAGACTTTTGTTCTCTGTCTTTTGTCCATCTCCTTATCATGAATCTCCTGCAGCCTTTCAGTAGCCATGGACTGAGCCATTTTCTTCGGAATACCAGCTGCAAAGGCAAAATTGATAAGAAATCTTCTATGCTCAGCCTTGGAGTGCCATGTTGGCATCTTTCTCTTCCTAGCTCCTTGCTTAACCACAAACCCCTTTAAGTAATCACCTAAAGTTTCATCATCATCCATTGGGGTTTGGGCATGCTGCTCTAATTCTTTGTCTTGTTCTTCTGCTATTTTTCTTGCAACTTCAGCATCAAAGGCAATTTGGGCTTCTTTTGAAGAAAATTTATGCTTTGGAGACTCTATGAGAATGCCCTTGCCTTTGTCTTTTGTAGCAGATGTTGTAGCTTGGACTGTGCTTGTTGGAGCTTGAATTCCTTCTCTGATCACAACTCCAGTGACTTTTGAAGGAGCAGCTTGAGTTTCTAGGCTAACAGCTTGAGAAGCTGTTGGGACAGCTAGCCTAGAAGGTGGAGCTGTTGATGCTGCTTGGACTGTTGGTGTTGGAGCTGCTTGGACTGGTTCAGGAACTTCCTGATTCTCCCCCTTTTTGGAAGCATTGGTTTGGTCAGAAGGACCTACAACCTTTGCCACATGGGTTTGAATCAATTGCTCTAATTTTATGAGCTTACTCCCACAAAGAGTAAATCCTTTGTGTAGATAAGCCAGTTTCTGATTGTGAGCAGCTTCTGCCTGTTTGAGTGCATATATTTGTGCCCCCTGTGCAGCAATGATGGACATTTGGTATTCCAACATTGTTACAACAGGTTTCAGCTTTGGATCCGTTAAGAGCATCAATTGCAGGCTAGTCTCAAGATCAGAAAACACCAGGGGTGTTTGTGGTCTATCACTGACATTAACACCAGAAGTAGAAACCTCTGGGCCCCTCTTTTCTTGGTACTGGGGACTTCCAGCTCGTGTTTGCACACTTGCTGTTGCCATGGGCGTGGTCTTAGAGATGTTGGCCCTGTCCTGTGCCTCTTGTGCAGAGACATCAGTAGTGCCAGCCACAGAACCCATATGAACAGTCTCAGAAGAGATGTTCACCTCCTGAGTGAGGATGGGAGTGTCCTCAATTGGTTCCCTTTGGATATTCTGTGCAGAAGTATCCTCCTGCACAGGGATATATGGCTTTTGTCTAGGGGAGGAGGAGGAAGGAGCTCCTGGTCCCCTTTTCCTTTTATATAAGTATTGTAGTGGGCGTTTGGGCTGTACAAAAGGATCAGAGGGAATATTTGTATCATGAGGAGTGGGTGGGGGTCCTGGGGTTGAAGCAGTAATGTTAGGCTGTGTCTGCTCAGGCCCCTCTCCTCTGTTTCTTGTGATGATGTTCATCATTGCAGAGGGCAATGGAGCATCTATACTGACAAAATTGGCACTTGGCTTTAACAGCCTTTTGATTGAAAATAGTGAGTGCCTATGGGAAACATGTATCCGTTTGTGTTGCTTGCCTTTAAGACATGCTACACAATGATCATCACAAATGAACTCCTTTTGTGGTAATCCTCTTACCAGATTCTTTTTAACTAAATCATTCATGGACTTGAAGTTCATGTGACACATCCTTCTATGCCAAAGAGCAGACTCATTTGATGATGCTTTGGATATTAAACAGCTTAAAGTATTTGATTTAGTCAAGAGAGCTGTGTCCAGGCAGTAAACATTGTCCTTTCTTGGTGTTCTAAGTAAAACAAGATTTTCAGGAATTTTGAAATCCTTTGAAAGAACAATGCACTCAGAATCTGTGAACAGAACAATGTTTTGTTTGTCACAGATTTGAGAGACACTCAATAGATTGTACTTAAGCTGTTCAACATACAGAACATCATGGAATGTCATGTTGCCTGCATTAACAGTACCTTTACCTGTAACCTTACCTCCTTTTGAGTTGCCTCCAAATGCAACAAAACCTCCATCAAATCCTTTGAAATTTGACAAGCATTCAGAATTGCCTGTCATGTGCCTAGAGCAGCCACTGTCCAGATGCCATCTTGTCCTATGAGGAGACCTGTGGTTGCCCTGCACAAATAACAGCTTAGTTAGTAGTGGAGTAAACCCAAACCAAATTGGTTTTGGGTTGGCCTTGTACATTGACATAACTAAAAACTGTTTTTGACTTCTTGTATTTGGTGAGATCTACTGATGGAGTCTTTGGAGAGTATTTAGTGATAATATGAGGTATCCAATTATTTTGATCATCTTTTCTTCTGACAGTCTCAGATGATTCACTAGCAGCTCCAGTTGGATGCCCAGCAGCTTGAGCTGTGTTTGTAGTGCTAACAGTTTCAGTTTTTGCACTAACAGCATCAGATTTTGACTTAGCAGTCTGATCTGTTGCATTAGCAGTTTGAGCAACAGATTTGTCCTTGACACACCATATTTGTTTAAAACTTGATTTAGGCTTTGCCAAAACTTGTTTTTGATGTGTGCACTGTTTTTTATTGACTTTTGAGAATCTGTGATCAACTGTTCTCTTTGGAGCTGCTGTGGAAGGTTTCACTTTTGAGTGCTTTACCTGTTTAGGATTTGATTTTGTGTGATGCACAGTCTGTTTTGCAACAGCTGGTTTGTAAAAACAATCCTTGGCTAAGTGATTCTTCCTTCCACAGTGAAAGCATCTTTTGACAGTTTGAATTGGAACACCAGACTTTTCTGTCAATTTCTGGTTCTTGTTTCTCTGGTTTCCTCTTACCTGCTGTTGTTTAGGAAACTTTTGAACACCATGCTTTTGGCATGTGCAGATAGAAACAGTTTTACCTCTTTTAGTTCCTTTTGATGAAGATGCAGTGTTACAGTTAGAATGTACAGAAACTTGTGGAGTAGCATTGCATACACTCATCTTCTCTTTTCCTTTCTTACTGGGAACTTGGACTTCTATGGGTGCACTCTTTGTGTCACAGTCTCTATTTTGACTCTTATCTTCTTTTAATTCAGGACTATTATCAAGGATAGGATCTACAATAGTCATAGACTCATCTAGTGGTTCATTGACAAGTCTATCAGCAACCTCACTCATTGGGTGTATGTACTTGTTGTTGTATGGAGGAGGAGTAGCTCTGTATCCTATTCCTTCTTTGGGATTGACCTGAGATTTGAATCTATCTTTGAATTGAACTTCCATTAGGTGTTCTAGCTTTTGATTTGCTAACTTGAAGTTACCTAGATCTATGTTAACAGATTCCAGTTTCTCATTAGCCTCTAACACCTTCTGTTCAGTTTCTTCTACCTTTTTATTCAGAGATTCTATTTTCTTATTGAGTTCCTTTTTCTCTCATTCATGATAGTTTCTATCATACCCCATTTGAATCTCATTATCCTTATAATCATTGATCTGTTTTTCCAGATCTTCTATGGCTTGCATATATTCATATCTCCTTTCTTCCATCTTAGCTAGAGTTTTGCACATGCTCTCATTATGATCTCTGTACTTTTTAACCATATTTTTGCATGATTGAGAGCAGAGTTTAGAATTTACCTCAGATGGTAGTTCAGTGGAGGAGACATTTGATGTTTCTGCCATAAGTGCTTGATTTTGAAATTCTTCCTCTGTCTGATCACTCCAGTCAAACACATTGTCTTCTTGAGAGACAAGTGCTGTTGATGAGGACGCTTGGATGGGCTGTGAAGTCCTTGATGGCTGTTGACCTTGAGATCTACATTCTCTGGCAAAGTGACCAAGCTTATGGCATTTATAGCATTCCACTTTTGATTTATCAAAAGATGGTTTGCCTTCTGTCTTGGCTTGAAAGTTGGCCCTACCAGTTCTTTTCAGAAATCTTTTGGCTCTCATGGTCAGCATTGCATGTTGCCACTTTAAATCTATCTCTTCAAGATCATCTGGATGAATTTGTTCCAAGTCTTCAACATTCAGAGCAAATAATCCATCATTGGCAACAAATGCCTCATAGTGAGTTTCAGCAGAATTGCCATCACCACCTGAAAAAGAATCACAGTTATTAGATTTTTCAGAGGACAGAAGAGCAGTGTTGTGATTATAAGAAAAGGATTTCTTTTTAGCATCAATCTCAGTCTCAAACACTCTTAGACTGTTATACAGATCATCCAATTCTATCTCATCAAGAGTGTCTTTTGTTCTCCACTGTGCAGCATAGACTGTCCATTCTTCTCCAAGAGATCTGAGAAACTTTCTGTTGACTTCATCTTGATCCAGATTGACCTTTGCACTTTCCAGTTCACTTATCAGTTCGTTGAACCTGTCAAAGATTTGAGTGAGGTTTTCATTCTTGCCACCAGAAAAGTTTTCATACTGCTGTTTCAAGAGGTCTTTTTGATTTCTCTTGGTACTTGCATTACCAGCAAACCTCTTCTCTAAGGCATTCCAAAGAGAGTGAGCAGTATAAAACTTTTTGAACTGATGTTGATAAGCATTAGGAATGGCTATTTGTAATAGTGTGAGTGCTTTCACTTCATTCATTCTAGCCTTCCTTTCAAGTTCAGTTTTTGGAGGAGTTTTGACTGGTTTTCCCTCAGCATCAAGCTCTGGATCAACTACAGGAGGGAATTCAACAGCTTCCCATATGGCATAGTCAATGAATTGAATATGCTGTTGAATCCTGAGTTTCCACATCTCAAACTCAGTGGGCTTGAGCATAGGCACTTTGAGTCCTTGCCCAGATCCACTGCTGCTATTTTCAAATTCCATTGTAAAAGATTAAAAATTTGAAAGAAAGTTTTCGACTTTGAAAAACAAAGAACAACCTGTGGCTCTGATACCACTTGTCAGGATCTAAAACTAAATAACCAAGATTAACTGATTTGAAATTTATCAGAGTATAAATCAATAATCTTGCTTTGAATCAAAGTTTAATTAAGAAGTTTGCGGAATAACACTTAATTATTTTAACAAAAACTTTCAGAACCAATGAAGCATAAAACATAAGAAGTAATCAAGACTGTTTGTATTGCTGAATTCAATGATTACAATCACCTCTAATCTGTTTTGATTAGACGAAGAACACAGACTGTTCTTAGGGTTTTACAACCTTAGAGGCTTATGAAAACTTAAACAATAAAGCAATTACAGACTCAAAAATACGCAGAAAACTTCCTATTCAATTGAAAACCTATTCTGTCTATTTATATTGCTTTTCGACTTGTTTCCTTGAAGGACTAGGACTTCTTTGATAGTAGATATGCTGAAATCTTCTTGTAGATATCTTCCCTGAAAATCAGCACTTTCTGTTTAAGAAACTGTTGAGCAGCTTGAGTAACTGTTGAGCAGCTTGAGTCATTGGACAGCTTGAACACAGCAGCTTCAGCAGATTTACTCTAGCAGCTTGAACTTTAACACTGGCAGCTCGAGTTTCTTTAACTAGCAGCATGAACTTTGTATTTACAGAAAAAATCTACTAACAGTTTGAGAAGTCTAACTAACAGCTTGAATGTACTTAAACTATTTCCCAACAAGGATATAGTGGGAACGTTGCGGGCTTATCATTTCGAGCTACTGAAGGCCGAAACGGATTATGAACAAGTCCAAAATCCAGCCATGTATTTTGGAAAATCAACAAAACCTTCAGCGACAGCTGATCTGAAGAGTGCTACAGCATTTTTCACCGGAGAAACGTCGTCACTAGCAGAGACTGATGACACACTGAATAGAGCGTTCTTAGGGTTGGGAAGATCGGAAGAACAGCAACCTCAAGCAACACATGCGTCAACATCTCAGGGCTACTCTAAGATGCCCATGAGCGCTAAATCGGCCGAAGAACATTTGAACTTGCTTGCGTCATTTGTGGCCGCGTATGGAAACTGCGTTCAGGGGAAAATAAACGATCCTGCTCTCTGGGATGAAGATTATGATCAGGTAGACCCTGACGACCTTGAGGAGATGGATCTCAAATGGCAACTGGCCATGGTAACCCAACGGGTTAAAAGATTCATCAAACGGACTGGGAGGAATCTGACTATGAATAATAAGGGGATTGGCTTTGATAATTCCAAAGTCAAATGCTACGATTGTCAAGGTCTGGGACACTTCGCCAGAGAATGTCAGAGACCGAAGGGCAGAATCAGCATCATGGACAGTTTCAGAATCAGTCTCAACAGAGATACCTTCCGAGTTTATCTTCTGGTCAAGCCAATATAGCTGGTCTATTATCACACGTCACATCAGACAGACAGCTGGATGGTACCTACGACTGGAGCGCACATCCGGAATCTAATGCTAGGGCTTTCATGGCTGAAGTCGCCGAGAGTGGATGTGAAGGGGAAGAGCATACCACAAGGGACAGCAGTCCGATGTGGGTGGAGAAGACGAATGATCAGACGCTTCTGGAGTTTGCCGCTCAAATGGCCAACGTGGAATCCGATCACACAAAGATTAGTCTGAATTACTCTCTTTTCCATGAATTATGTATGTTATGTGTTACTTCTAACGACAGGTTGAATCTAGTATTAGAATCACATAAAAACATATCTGCTCAAAATGAGTCTTTAAAATCTGATAACGCTATCCTGAATGACATTAAGCAAGATCTTAAGGACAAGCTTAAAGCTGATGCACAAGATGTCATAGTTCTAAAAGACAAGCTGAGTGAGTAGTGTGTTAGATTAGAACTAATGTATGAGCATGTAGAGGCCTTGACCAAATATCTTAAGACAAAAGAAGTAGAGCTAGCTGAAACTAAGGTGAAGGTAGCCGAGGCGAATAGTAAGCTAGAAAAGTTTAGGAACTCGAGTCTGAACCTAGGAAAAGTTTTAGATGCTCAACGCCAATCTAAAAAGCCTGTAGGTCTAGGATTTCATGAGATTCCTCCTCCTTTCAATGCAATCTACGTGCCTCAACCTCAGGAGAAAACTGAGAAATCAGTAGACTTAGAGGAATTACTTGCACCAGTATCTGAGCCTATAAAAGAAAATACACCTAAGGTGACTGATACAACCGTCAAGGTTAAGAAAGTCAAATTTGTGTCTTCCTCCAGTGAAACACCTGCAGGAAAACATAAAATTGATTTTAATGATCAGGACGATGAACTGGTCGCAATAGATGTTCAAAAAGATCAGGTGACAAGTGAGACACCTAAGTCTAAGGGCACACACAAGAAGTCCATTGACAAGATGTCCTGCTTTAGATGTCATGAAAAGGGGCATGTTGCTTCTAACTGTCCGCTTAGGAAAACTAAAGTTACACCTAAGACAGTGAAGCCAACATAATCTAAGTCTTCAACAAGTGTGGCGAGCACTAGTAGTTCTCAGAGTACCGAGAAAACTGTGCAGGCTGCACCAAAACAAGTTGTGACACAATTACCGGTAAAGGTTGGACCAAAGGAAGTGGTTAGGACTAATTCACCGAATCGAGTCGTAAATCAATCTAGGTCCGGACCTCAACAACAATATAGGAGCACAACACCTAGCCGAGCATACACTCCAGTTAGGTCACATACTCCTATTAGACATCACACACCGGTTAGAGCTCAGGGATCTCAATCTGAAATGCAATATAATCGGAATTATTCAAGAGCTCCAAAACAAATGCCTACTCAAAGGCAAAGAGTGAATTTACATCACTCGGCACCACAACAAACTCCTGTTCAACGACCCAAGTCACCTAAAAGGCGAGATAGGTATTTGAAAGAGTTTAAGTATGTGGACGAGAATGGTATAACCAAGTCAGTTATGGCTTGGGTTCCCCGTGATAACTAACCTTTTTTCTTTCATGTGCAGGAGATCACTACAGGTCCAAACAACAAATGGTTCGTCGACAGTGGATGCTCTAGGCACATGACAGGGGAAAGAAGTCTCCTTACAGACTTCAAGGGTGGGAATCGGGGATTTGTATCATTCGCGGGAAACAATGAAGGAAACATCACGGGTACTGGAGTGGTCACTAATGGGACGATCCAGTTGGATCAAGTTTATCACGTTGATAAACTGGTTCACAATCTCATTAGTGTATCTCAAATCTGTGACAAGAAGAATTCAGTGCTGTTCACTGACACTGAAGCGTTAGTGCTAAAACCGGGGTTCAAGATTCCTGAAGAATGGATATTGATGCGGGCACCAAGGAAGAATGACTTGTACATGCTCGATATGAACAAGTCGGAAACTTCGATGGGTCCGATCTGCTTACTGTCTAAAGCTTCGGAGACTGAATCACTATTGTGGCACAGACGCATGGCACACTTGCACCTAAGAAAAATGAACTATATAACGAAAAATGGATTGGTGCAAGGTGTGCCTGTGAAGAGTTTTCAATTCGAGGACATGTGTCTACCATGCAAGAAGGGCAAACAACATAAGAAGGCACACAAGTCCAAGACTCAGAACTCCATAACTTCTACATTCGATTTGTTGCATATGGATCTCTTCGGACCAATCAACAAAAGGAGTATAGGAGGTAGTTGGTATTGTTTGGTTATCACTGACGATTACTCACGATTTTCTTGGGTTTTCTTTCTAGGTACAAAGGACGAGACGGCTTCCAAGCTCATCGGGTTCTTAGACCAAGTGGAGAATTTCTATGGAACACGGGTTAAAAGACTACGTAGTGATAATGGAACGGAATTTAAAAACACTGTAATTGGTGTAGATTGCCTATCAAAGGGCATAGTGCATCAATTTAGTGCACCGTATGAGCCTCAACAAAATGGGGTGGCCGAAAGAAATAACAGGACATTGATTGAGGCAGCTAGGACTATGCTTTCGGATTCAAAGCTTCCTACCATGTTTTGGGGGGAGGCAGTGAATACCGCATGTCATATTTTAAACCGGGTCCTAACTGTCAAATCTTTGAACAAAACCTGTTATGAAATTTTGAATAAACGGCCACCTAATTTAACTGGCTTCGAATCGTTTGGGGTACCATGTACCTTATTGCGAACAAAACATCAACCTAAGTTTGGTGAAAAGGCTGACGAAGGATACTTCCTAGGTTATGTGTCGAACTCACCAAACAAACGGGTTTTTAACAAAACAAATGGTACAATAGAGATTGTGTATAACATTGATGTCACAAGTTATACACATGAACCCCAAACAGGTCCGGAATGGATATTTGACTATGATAAATTATTTGAGTCATTTAACATTCCTTTGGATGATAATGCAGGTACGATCGAAAAGGACATGGCGACGTTGCATCTGAATGACGAAGGTCATACCTTTCCGAGAACTACATTTCAATCCACATCTGAGCCTACTTCGACTGAAGAAGGATCTCCAGAAGTCACTGATCCAGAAGCACCTTCAACTGAGAATCAGACTCAGAGAACAAATTCCAACTCTGAGGAAAATGTCCACGAGGAGGAAAATGTGGAATCTGAGGATGTTCCCCCATTAGGTGAAATAGGATCTAACTTAGGAGATAATCTGAGAGTTGACGAGATAGAGACCTCTAGGATCAACAAGAACCATCCTATAGAAAGCATCATAGGAAATCCTAACGAGGGTGTGAGGACTAGGAGTAGTTTAACTAACAACATTGTGTTGTTGTCAATGATAAATGACTCCGAGGCATATCATACCTGTCTCTATTCTTGTTTCATCTTGCAAGTAGAGCCTAAAAATGTGCAAATGGCACTAAAGGATAACTCCTGGGTTGAAGCGATGCATGAAGAACTCTCTCAGTTTAGGAAACTAGAAGTGTGGGAGTTAGTTTCATTGCCTCGAGGGGAAATTGCCACAGGAACCAAATGGGTTTTTAAGTGCAAAAGAGACGATCGGGGTATAGTCACTCGCAACAAGGCTAGGTTAGTTGTAAAGGGTTTCAACCAAGAGGAGGGAATCGATTACAATGAGGTGTTTGCGCCAGTGGCAAGGCTGGAAGCCATTAGGTTGTTTCTGGCTTTTGCTTCCTTCAAGGGCTTTAAGGTATATCAACTAGATGTGAAGAGTGCTTTCCTCTATGGGAAAGTGAAGGAGCTGGTGTATGTAGAACAGCCGCCCGGATTTACAGATCCAAAATATCCTGATAGAGTATATCGTTTAGATAAGGCTCTATATGGATTGCATCAAGCACCAAGGGCGTGGTACGAGACTTTATCCAACCATTTATTAGAGAACGGATTTGAAAGGGGTAGGATAGATAGTACGCTGTTCGTTAAGAGAAAGGGAGAACACTTCATCTTGGTACAAGTGTACGTTGATGATATCATCTTTGGATCATCAGACGAACAAATGTGCAAAGATTTCGAGAAGGTGATGAAGTCGAAATTCGAGATGAGTGCAATGGGAGAGTTAAATTTCTTTTTGGGGTTACAAGTTGACCAGAAGAAGGAAGGTATGTTTATCCATCAGACGAAGTATGTCTATGACATATTGGAACGCTTCGGGATGGAAGGAACGAAACTAACTGCCCATTTCAGCACGCCGATTCAAGTGAATCACAATCTCGGACCGGGTACTGAAAGTGATACCGATGTGGATCCGACGTTATATCGGGCCATGATTAGATCACTTATGTATTTAACTGCTTCAAGACCTGACATCATGTTTGCTGTGTGTATTTGTGCTAGGTTTCAAGCTAATCCGAAGGAGATGCACATGAAAGCTGTGAAGCGGATTCTACGATACCTCAAGTCGAAACCGAAGCTGAGACTTTGGTATCACGCGGAGGGAGATCTAGAGTTGGAGGCGTTCACGGATTCTGACTACGGAGGATGCAGCTTGACGCGCAAATCAACAACTAGAGGTTGTCAATTCCTAGGAGGGAGACTGGTTTCCTGGCAATGCAAGAAACAGACGTCGGTAGCCGTGTCAACGTGCGAGGCCGAGTATGTTGCTGCTGGTAGTTGCTGCTCACAGGTTCTGTGGATACAACAACAATTGCGGGATTACGGTTTGGCTTACACTCAAACTCCTATTAGGTTAGATAACCAATCTACAATCGCTATCACAAATAATCCAGTTAAACACAGTAAAACAAAGCATATAGACATAAGACATCATTTTATTCGTGATTGTGCTGAAAAGAACTTTATCAAGTTGGTAAAAGTGGCAACGGACGATAATAATGCTGATTTATTTACCAAAGCCTTTGATAAGTCACGGTTTGAATATTTAATTCAACTAAATGGAATGCAACCCAGAGTAATTTGACCTTAGTAGAAGTTTATTTCCTTTTATAGCTGTACTATTTCTTTCTTTTTATAGTAAGTTCGCTAAATTAGGATAGTTTGTATCTTTAGTAAGTTAGTAGGTTATCTTCTTTTATTGCTATTTCTTATGAAAAACAAAAGAAAAAAGAGAGAAAACCATAAAAAAATTCAAAAAAAAAGACTATCAAAAAAGAGTTAAGTCTTAGATACACAGGTTCAAAGTGACGAAAATTAGCACAGTCGTTACAAACTCAAAGTGTTTAGGCTTTCACGCATAATGCACCTAAAATTCTAAGTGTTATACTTTATTTTAGTTTGATGTGTTGGTAGGCATAATACATATAGGGAGTCCCAAGGCTAATAAAATAGTCAAGAAAAAGTCAAATGTGTCCCTAACTTAGATGTACGACCAATCGGTCTTAATTTTTATGTACAAGACATAGAAACTTTGATTCTAAATGAGGTATGCAAACTTTCTGGGGATGTATAGCAACATCAAATACATCTTAAAATGGAAAGAATAGAAAAATCATACAAAACTGAGAGTCAAAAACATGTAACTCTGTTGTACGTAAGTACAGACCTGTTGCCTCTGTTTTGATTCGGGTTAGCAAGATAAGTCGCTTTGTTGTACGTCGGTACAGACCTGTCACCGCTGTCTTGCTAGCTTTAAAAATAAACCTTAAGTCAAACTAAGACACTTTGTTGTATGAAAATACAGATCTGTGTCCGATGTTTGTCTTTTAAAGAAAGTTTGCAAATACCAACAAGTTAGAATCATTGTCTGTATGCCTTGATCATAAAAGTATGTCTATGTCTGAGTCACGTAAGATAATTTCATGATAAATAAAAATGCCAAGGGATATTCCGTAATGTAGCATGTTTAAAGGGGTAAATACCGACAATCGGCTAAATGGGTATGTCACGCCAAACAATCAAAGGAATAAAAAATTCCAAAGTGTGAAAGTTTAAGTACTGAAAGTGAGTATCTGACACCGCTATCTGATTGAACCTTTTTTTGAATATACTCGTCAAAAATATTTTGTTAAATGTTTAACATAGGTTGTAAATTTTAATAAGTGTAGTTTAAGTCTAAGTTAAATTTTTTGTTCAAAATTTTAAAATTTTATTTTTACTTTTGCTTATCTTTATTTTATTTTATTTTTATTTTTATTTTTATTTTATTTTACTTAGGAAAAAGGTCAAAAATTACTGAGGGTGCATTCATAGTTGAATAAACTAAACACTGCGTGAAAAATCTTGTGCTTAGGGTAAAAGATTTGGCATAGTTTATTCTGTTACACAATAAGATTGAAAAAGTTGAATTTATTTTCGAAATTTTCAAAGTTTCAGGGGTGAATTCGAGTTTAAGTTAAACTCGAAAATATAAGGGCTCGAATCTGTCAGTAGATTCGAATCTGTCAATAGACTCGAAGGTAGGTGGTATAAATAGGTTAACAGTAATGGTCATTAAGTTATCTGTTTTCGAATCTATACTCTCGAGTTTATCTCTGGCGATTTCGAATCTATTGTCCTCGAGTTTGCCGATTTCACAAAATCAACTATTTGTCGAGTTTCTTCAGTGTGGGTTCGATTCTACTCATAGATCTAGGTATAAACAAGTGTTTTGTACAAGATTTAAGTAGTCTTATACACCATTTAAGCCAAAATCATTGAATTTTTGAAGGTTTATCGGTAGAAAACTTGTTTTTCAAAATTACAAAGTTTGGACCGGTAAAAAGTCAAATTAAATGCAAATATCTTTGATTAGAACCTAGTAGGACTAATGAATGTGATTTTCTGAGTCCAAAATGGTTAAAATCATGGATTTTAGCGATGATGTGGGCCGACTCATTCGAATCTGTTCATGACCAGTCTCGAGTTTGTCAGTAAACTCGAGAAGGTCATTAAACTCGATTGTGTCATCAAACTCGAAAAAGTGTTACTTCGAATCTGTTTGTTCGAATTTGTCATTTTATTTGAATTATTCAAATTAAATTTAATTAAACTTGTAGAAATTCATATGTGTTGGATTTTGTACTTAAACAAGTTCAAAATAAAACAAATTTGAATTTGATCAAGTTTATTCATTTTTAATAATTCTAATGTTTTATCTATTGTGCAGACATGGCGGATAGAGTGTTTGTGCCAAAGCATAATATGGTCATTTCCCCTGACCATAATATCCCTGAAGCGCAGGGTTTTCGCCAGATGGTGGATTTCCTGGAGGAGTCCAGAATTTCATTTGCACTGTCTCATAACATACAAATAGTCATTCCTTATGTACGCCAATTTTATGAACATCTGCAAGTAGATTGCACTGTCACTCCGACAGTTCTAAGGACAAGGATAGCTGGACAGTCGTTGGTATTTTCTGCTGATGTGCTACGCCAAGTTCTGCAGCTGGGAACTCAGGAGCAAGAGTCTGGGCCTAAAGATTTTCCTTTAAGTAGTAGGCAGGCTGCCTTTGTGAGGATGGGATATAGCTTGGATGTTACTAAGGCATCCTATATGAAGAGTGGACTCATTGGGCAATGGAGATTTCTGGCGCACGTGTTCATGGTATTTTTTGCGGCCAAGAAAGCGGGATTTGATTATATTGTATCGAAGATCCAATCCGGGATTATCGCATTGGTTTATAATCGGCGTTTCAGTTTTTCAGAAATGTTTTTCTCAGAGTTTGTTCATCAAATCACTGCTCCGGAACGAGAAAGACTGTTACTTTATCCTCGCTTTGTGATGATGCTCATCAGGCACTTCTTGCCAAATTTACCGCAGCTTAATGACATTCAAAGCGTAGCGGTTATCGATAAGAGGATTTTTGCTGATTGCTCCTCTCATAGAGGAAGATTAGCGGTCCCGGTAGAGCGACCTTTGTTTGGGGCTGTTATCAACCGGAACTTTGTCGCCCCTGATGATGCCAATTGGGCGGGTGAGGTGGAAGTTCAGCATCGTCAGCCACAACAACGACAGCAACAACCGCGCCCTCAGCAACAGAGGAGACGCCAAAGATCTTCAGCGAGTCAAACTCAGGCAACTAGGCCTTCTACCAGTCAACCTCAAGAGGCACAAGAGGCAGGGCCTTCAAGTGCACCACCCGATTCTGATCCGATAACACAAACATTGGAGGAAATCTGGGCTTCTAGGCCTAATGCTAATGAAGAGATAACAGCTGAGCTTGTTGATCAATTGCTAGAGCCTCCGAAAGGAGAAGATGATGTTCTTAGGGAAGTCGATGAATATCAACTTGAGCAAACAGGTAATGACATGTCATCTTCAGCTACTGAATCTGAAGATATGGAAGAGATAGAGGTTGAAGTACCAGAGTCTGTCACTGCAAAACCATCTGTCCAGATAGGAACCTATGGATCGAGGTTAGTGGTGAATGAAGAAGCTTCACGACGACGAGCATCACGGGAGTCTGATGACTCTGATTTTGAGGAAGACGAAGTTGCTCCATTATTGACAAGGCAAAGGGCTAAACGTCATCGTTTTATGCATGGAGCTACCTCCTCTTCAGCTGCACAGCCTAAAATATCTCATCCTCCACCTACTCAATCTACCATTCCACCATCACCACCACCTGTTGAACCATACATCCCATCACCAATCATTCCGACCCCAATACAATCCATTCCATCCACCTTATCCACCTACGCAGAGAATCAAAGGTTTTTTGAACTAAAGAATAGAGTTGACTTCCAGCAGATTCAAATCTTTGGCCTGACAACGGCTCTCGGGGAAGTACAAAAGCATAATGCCAATCTAGATATCGAGAATGCCGAGCTGAAGAAGACTGTGGACCAGGTTCAGGAAGATAACTTGGAGCTGAAAGCCTTTGCAGCTGATCAAGCGGCCGAAATAAGATCAATGCGCTCCCTGATTGAGCAATTAATGAAAAATATAAAGGCTCAGGGGGAGACAAGCTGCCGTGATCAAGTGGAGCTGCCAAGGGATGATGATGATAATAATGAAGATGACAACGGCAATGATCCCAGCACGCAAAGACATAATGAGCCAGTAGATTTTTCTGCTGCTCAGGATGCTGAGACTCAGGGGGAGCCGAGTCAATCGGGAGCTGTAGAAGGAGAGGCCAGTTCATCCAAAGCCACAGAGTCGGAGATAAATGAAATGATCGAAGCCCTAATGGATCTCGATGACGACCCTATGGACCTTGGCTTTGATTTTGAGGATGATGTGGAGGAGTTAGAAGAAGGAGAATTTGTACCCGAAGATATAACAGATTGGAAATCCGATGATGAAGTTTGTGCTGATGAAGATGATGAAGCATATGAGATCATCGTTCAACAAAACCCAATCACAGATACTTATGTGATAGACGGAAATAATGTGATTAACATAGAAGTAGTCAATGCTGCTTTAAATGTTGATTCATCAAGAGAAGAGCCTGCCAGAGAGCTTACCAATGAAGAGAAAAGAAAACTATGGTTCAGGGCAGAGCAAAAGGAGTTAGAGTTAAAGAAGAAGATGTGTGTGCGGGGTACTGGAGAGCTATCCGGAAGTATATTGAGCTGGTTCTTTGATCGGGAATTGCAGCTATTCATTATCAAAAGAAAAGATGGTCTCCAGTATCTCAGAAGAACTCTGAAAGTGTTCAACTCCTTGCCGAAGATTGAGATAAAGGCGTTAGCTTGGAAGGAGCTAATCAACATCGGCAACGACCCTTACGCTGAAATAATTGCCAAGATCATAAGAAAAGAAGGAAGGTCGAGGAAGTTCGAACGTCTCAATCCGAGGGTAGGTAAACGAGTAATGGACCATTCTTGAATTGATCCTCTGACTGGGCGTCCATGGATGAAAATACAATACAGACCAGTGAGATGTCTGAGAAAGGTTCCACTCAAGCCAATGCCACAGGACGTCATGAAAAACCTAAACTGGTGGTATGTGGAAAGTGAAACGGGAGAAGCCGTGATGGAAGATTTTGAAGAAAAAGTGATTCTTAGAGTCTACGATCCCCTTCACCTTGTAAACCTTTCTAAAGATGATCTTCAAGTGCTACATGCTCATAAAATCTCAAGCGACACTCATATGGATAGTGAGGCTAGAAAGTATGAAAATGTAGTTAAAGTGTGTATTGAGAAGGGTTTGTATGCTGGCAGTAGTTTGAATAAATAATAAACAAAGTACTTAATCAAATGTGTGAATTGTTAGAAGCTATCGTCAAGAGGGAGTCTGTTCGTACACCCTGTGTGACGATAGCAGTCTAAGTGATCCAACATTGTGGTATTAGCAAGTGTTTGATATATATGTTTATATATGTTTGATAATTATTATTGATTGTATGTTGAACTTGATGTAACGTATTACAAGAAGTTCAAACATAAAGTTCAAAGATAAATTCAAGCATAAGTTGAAAACATAAGTTTCAATATGTGAAAGAGTAAATTCGAATTCTCTAAGGATTGGCATTCGAATCTATGACAGATTCGAATGTGTTCCTAGGCAGATTCGAATGTACATCATAAGGTAGATTCGAGAGTGTCCAGAGGACAAACTCAAATGGGCCTTGGGCCTGATTCGAGTTTGGCCCATGGCAGACTCGAATGGTCATCTATAATTAGGGATAGACTCGAATTATTAAGGGACTTTTTGCAGAATTCGAGAGAGATTAAGCAAAAGGCGATTTCGAGTTTATCAGTGGTTTTAGTGTTGTTTCGGAGAGAATCAATTCGTAGGTGCGTCCGTCGTAGTTCGTACAGCTTATTGATAGTCTCCGTGTTCCGAGTGAGAATTGTTACTGTCAACCCGTTAACGAGGATTCCGCACTCGTTGACGATCTTGTGTCTAGATAAATCCGTAGTGCGTAGACCTTACATATTTCTCATAACTTCACATAAATTCACACAATTAGCCAAAATTACTTAAATATCCAAAGTTTGTTGCTATAATTTATATTTTATAAATTACAGGGTGTTACATCTTTGGAGTGGCTTGATGATCGATCCTCCATCATAATGACATGAAATAACTAAGTTATTAACCTTTAAACAAGCCTAAATTTATATTACATGAAACCCTTAACATATGAAGGCGACCCTAGTACTCACACAACACACACTAGTTTCTAAGGTTACTAATTTACAAAAGCTACTAATAATGTATACCCTAAACTCAAACTTGTTCTTTTCTATTTCATATAACATACCCCGAGACATGTAGTCTTGGGGTCAACGGACTTATGCACACACACACACACACACACACACACACATATCATACAAGTCTTGGAGTCTTAGAAAACAAGGCCAAGGGGCGAGAGGGACAAGGTTTATGGAGAGGGACATGCGTCAAGGCCGCAGCCAAGACCAACATATCACATTCACCAGGTCTTTATACATACAAACACACATTATATATGTGTTGCTGCTTATCTTTATGAACCTAAAATAGACACACACAAACTACCCACAACATATACATGTTTTGGGGTCTAAGACTTGCATACATACACATACTATGTACCCCTTAATTGGGCCTTAAGCATTCACCATTCAAACATAATGTATGAGTGACACAAGTCTCACAGACCACATCAAGATTTACAGGTAGATATAAGAAGGATCAATGGCATACTCAAGTAAAAGGGACCTGTGGTATCAAACGCTTGTAAATTTAATTCTTACTTAATGCATTGCCAACTTGTAACTTAATGACGTGTACTATTTGTGGTAACTTGGGTGTTACAAAGTCGGTATCAGAGCAGCAGTTTAATCATCGGACTGGCCACCCGATACTTAAACTCTGGAATGATAAGGACTATGTGACTCTGAATTCCCGAAAAAGTCACCAAGGCCTAGGGTAAATAAATTAGTAAAGGACTACCCGCACAACTTGACCTAAGATAGGCAATTACGACTGTTGAGTCGGGGAACGGGAAATGACTGACTGCTTGTTACTGACTTGATTATGTGATTACTTGATGTTGGCTTTATTCTATGAATATGTGCTAGTCTGAACTGAGCCAGGAAATAATGTTTATTACCTTTATACTTTCAACCAATGGCTGATAAGAACCCTACTGTTGTTGGTACCTCCAATGTTGATAAAGCTGCAGAAGTTGCGACTGATCAGCATAAAGAACATGTTCATGTAGAAGATCTAGTTACTGACCCTGAGAACATTGCTAATGAATCTAGCAGCACTGCCTCGCCTGTACCCCCTCAACAGGCTCAATTAATTGCTCTCGTTCACAAGCTAAATGAGGATAATCGTAGACAGATGCAACTAATGTTGGATAGAAATCGACTTCAGACGGATGTGTCGGTTGAGGATAGATTCAAGCAAACCAAGGATTTGCTTACCAAGAGTAAAGCAGTCGAGCAAACTGACGAGGAGAACCAGCGGGAGATTGACTTTAAGCGTCGTGAGGAAGAACTTAGGTTACGGGAACTTGAGTTACAGGAACTTGAGTTGAAGCGTAGGGAAGACATGTTAGCAAAGACTAAGAAAACCTGAAAGAGGAACCATACACATGTGTCATTTGAAGAAGAAAGTGAGTATGACTCCTCCGACCACCATGTCAAGGTGGGACGAGAGTGCTCTTTCACTGACTTCAAGAAGTGTGGAGCTCGTACTTTTGCTGGGTCATCTGATCCAGTAAAAGCAATTGATTGGGTAGCCAACGTGGAGAAATCCTTTAAACTCTCTAAGTGTCCGGAAAAGGACGATGTTACTTTTGCAACTGATATGTTAGAAAATGGAGTTGGACGTTGGTGGAAGTCAATCACCAATCCCATGACTGATGCAATGGAGAAATCCATTACTTGGGATCAGTTCAAAATCCATCTAAAGGAGAAATATTGCCCTCAGGATGTCAAGCGACAAATGGAGAAGACTCTGCTATCTTTCCAACAAGGTACATGTCTGTAACGGACTATTAGCTAGAATTCACCAAGCTCTCCTTGTTATCTGACCACCCTGTTGACACTGACGAGAGACGTAGGGATCTATTTGTTGATGGCCTAGATAGAGAGATCAGAAAGTTTGTGAAATCTGGTAGACCGAAAAGCTACATCGAGGCAGTTGAGATTGCAAGGGTAGGTGAGTTAGAAATCTATCCTGAACATGCCTGTCCTTTTCTTGCTAAATCTAGTAAGGAAGGAAAATCTGAGAAATCTGGGAAGGGTAAATCTGATAGGAAGAGCGAAAGCTCGAAGAAAGGGGGAAAGCAGTCTTCCAAGAAGGCTCAATCATATGCAGTGTCATCGACGCCAAGATCTGCTTGTCCACGTCGCAAGCAAATTCATGAAGGAAAATGTGATCCTGCATTTGTTAAATGTTATTACTGTGGGCAAAACGGCCATGACAGGTCTGAATGTCCCAAACGCGGTGAGGCTTGCCGTAACTGCATTACTATGGGGCATCATGCCAAAGACTGTACAACGCCCCGATACAATGCTCCACCTGCATCCTCCTATCACCAATCAGCTAAGGGTTCCACTGCTCCAAGAACCCAACCAAGATCCTTCCAAATGATCGCCGAAGAGGCAAAAGAAACTGCTAATGTCGTCACTGGTACATTTATTGTCAATTCTTTACCTGCTTCAGTTTTGTTTGATTCTGGCTCTAACTTGTCATTCGTTTCTAAAAAGTTTGCTAGACAGTTTGATTTTGCTCCTGTATTGTTACCTGTACCTCTAGACATAGAAACTGCTAGCTCTTATTTCGTGTCTGTAAACAAATTCTATCGTTCTTGTAAACTTGTAATCAGAAACTATGCCTCGGACGTCGATCTAATACCGATGCAGATCAGAGAATTCGACGTCATTATAGGAATGGATTGGCTCATGATGGGCAATACTGAAATCCTTTGTGCCAAAAGGATGATCAGAATTAGAATCCCCGAAGGAAATTGACTCTATGTCTATGGTGACAGAAAGTCTCGAGACTTGGGTCTCATCTCTATGTTGAAAGCCCAAAGATGCTAAGGAGATCAAAAAGACCGTGTTTGACGTACCAGTGGTTCGAGAATTCCCTGATGTATTCCCGGATGACATCTCTGGACTGCCACCGGATCGACAAATCGAATTCCACATCGATCTTGTACCGGGTGCAGCTCCAATTGCAAAAGCACCTTACCGACTTGCTCCCAACGAGATGAAGGAGAAGGATGGTACCTTTCGCATGTGCATCGACTGCCGAAAGCTGAATAAAGTGACTATCAAGAATAAATATACACTGCCACGAATTGACGACTTGTTTGACCAACTGCAAGGAGCCAACTATTTCTCGAAGGTTGATCTTCGATCAGGTCATCATCAGCTCAAAGTATGACGTTTCGAAAACGGCATTCCGAACTAGATATGGCCACTTTGAATTTCTTGTTATGCCGTTTGGTCTCACTAATGCCCCTGCTGCATTCATGGACCTCATGAATAGGGTATGTCGATCAATGTTGGATAAATTAATTATAGTTTTCATCAACGATATTCTGATTTACTCCAAGTTTGAGACTGACCATGCAAAGCATTTACGAGAATTGCTAGAATTTCTACGCAAAGAGCGACTCTACGCAAAGTTCTCAAAATGTGAATTCTGGTTACGGCAGGTAATATCTGATTTCTCGTTGTCATTTATATACCTGTACAATAGCTAAAACTTGTTGTACCGCTTCTAAACCTCTGTGTTTAGGTACAATTCTTGGGACATGTTGTCTCAGGCGACGGAATTGCTGTGGATCCATCGAAAGTTGATGCAGTCTAGAAATGGGACGCACCGAAAAACGTATCTGAAATCCGAAGCTTCTTGGGATTAGCAGGTTATTACCGGAGGTTCAATCGTGATATCTACAAGATTGCGGTACCTTTAACCAGCCTGACAAAGAAAGACGTTAAGTTTGACTGGAATGAATCCCAAGAACAAGACTTTAAGACTCTGAAACGCAAACCGATTGAAGCACCGATACTGGCCCTACCTGAGGGTAATGATGACTTTGTTGTCTACAGTGATGCTTCAAAGATGGGACTAGGCTGTGTGTTGATGCAACGGGACACAGTTATCGCCTACACATCAAGGCAGCTAAAGACTCACGAAAAGAATTATCCGATGCATGACTTAGAACTGGCAGCCATGACCTTCGCATTGAAGATCTGACGGCATTATCTGTATGGCACCCGTTGCAAATCATACACACAGACCGTAAAAGTCTGAAGTATATATTTGACTAGAAAGAACTGAATATGCAGTAAAGTCGATCAATTGAATTGATCAAAGACTATGACTGCGAGATCCTCTATCATCCAGTCAAAGCAAACGTAGTAGCAGACGCCTTGAGCCGTAAATCCGGACAAAATTATTACAGCCGATGTTATGCCTTGACTCTTGTTGTTTTGGAATCCGCACTGACAGACCTGACTTGCTGCTCAAACCGAAGCTATTCGGGATGAGAATCTGAAATTTGAACGCATGGTTACTTATGTGACCAAACTGACTCCTGACAACTGTGGACTTAGACGGTTTGTGCATAGGATATGGGTTCCAAGAACAGGAGGTGTCCGTGACCAAATTCTGTCGGAGGCTCACACGTCGAAATTTTCTATACATCCTGCTGGTTCTACTTAGATGTATCAAGACCTGAAATCAGAATATTGGTGGCCTGGGATGAAAAAGGATGTTGGGCGATATGTCCAAAATTGCATGACTTGTTTGCAAGTCAAATCCACCAGAATCCTTATGGGGAACTACAACTGTTGCCAATCCCGGAATGGAAGTGGGACCGCATAACCATGGACTTCGTGATGAAGCTGCCTAGGACTAAACGAAACCACGACTCTATATGGGTAATAGTGGATCGACTCACCAGTCGGCACAATTCCTCCCATTCGTGAAGACGCACACCTTGACAAACTGGCTGAACTGTATGTGAAAGAAATTTTGACTAGACATGGTGTTCCTTTGTCTATCGTATATGACCGTGACAGCAGGTTTACCTCTCACTTTTGGAGGGCCTTTAAGAGTGAACTGGGTACTGAACTTAACATGAGCACCGCTTATTACCCAGAGACTGACGGGTAAAGTGAGAGAACTATCTTGTCTTTAGAAGATATGCTACGAGCCTGTGTGATTGATCTTGGTGGAAACTGGGGTAATCATCTTCCGTTCGTGGAGTTTACATATAACAATAGTTACCACTTGACTATTGGCATGCCTCCATATCAGTTTTTGTACGGACGTCGATGCCGAACTCCAACTTGTTGGTGGGAAACTGGCGAACGTCCAATAGCCAGTCCACCGTTTGCCGAACCTTACTACTCCTTTCCTTGGCGAGACTTTCAGCATTACCTTATCACCAACCTCAAACATGATTGCCTCGGTTTGTTGGTCCCTTTGAAATACTTGATCGTGTAGGACTGCAAGCCTACAGATTAAGACTGTCTGCTGAAATGTTGAGGATACATGACGTATTTCACTTTAGTAATCTTCGAAAGTGCTTGATTGACGCTGAAGTCGTGATACCTTGGAAAGACGTGCAAATTGACGAACAGTTGCGAATCCAAACTTCTCTCTAAGTTTTCTCCCAATAAACTTGGTCAAATCTTTAGTTCTTTATGTCATTGGAAAGCTCTTAAGGAGTACTACAAGATTCTGCAATTGCATGTTGAGTTTGGTTCGGATCTAAGGTAAGAACACCCCATAAACTCTTCATATATTCGATTTTTATGCTAAAATCAGAAATTCCAATTCTGAATTCGTTTGAGGCTGTTTTGCACGGGTTTAAGACTCGATTTTTCTTGGAAATCATTTGCAAATAACTACCCAAGTGTTCTAATACCTGGACCAAGGATAGTTTCATGTTTTCATCCTCTTTTTCTTCGGATTAAACCTAAAAAACGCAGCTCATTTTGCTGTTGTGCTGTCGAACGAAAAACAGAAAAAAGGGGTTGTTTGCATGTTTAAATGAACTGAAAAGATGCATTAGAAATAGACCTAATCCGATCTTAGACATGCCCCTTAACGTTCTTGTGAGTTGTGACCTGGAAATGATGCTTAAAAGCTGAATTTTTGGACCAAAAACTTGAAGACTGCAGCAGCCCTCGGCTAAGCTGTTGTCCGAGAATTTAATGGGTTAAAAACCCGATTGTTAGTTGCTATGTGGCTTAGAATTGACCCAAATTTGCTTGGCTATGTCTTGTGTGTGAAATGGATTTGTTTTGGGACCAAATTAATGCAATTATCAGTTTTTAAAAGTTTAGAAATTGTAACACCCAAGTTACGACAAACAGTACACGTCATTAAGTTACAAGTTGGCAATGCATTAAGTAATATGTAAATATTACAAGTGTTTGATACCACATGTCCCTTTTACCTATCCAACCTGATGTGAACCTGTCCAAGGACCGAGATGACGAAGATCCATTAAGGTGGAAGATCGGACCTATCACAAGATCAAAATCCAAGATGTTCCAGGATGCTCTCAATGGAATGATTAAATATTGTCGGAATCAAGCTCCCGTTTGTTTGCAAAACAACCAAACACGCTTCCTAATGTTGATCCAAGTTGAACACTAATATTAGTCCAAGTTTTGGAGCCCAAGTTCTCACTTTAATCCACAAAAGCCCAAAAATAAATAAAATTCGGCCAAGCCCACCCATGTGCATTGTTTTGATATTGAGTGTGATGCATCGGGTGTTGGAATTGGTGCGGTTTTAATGCAAGAAGGAAAACCATTGGCATATTTTAGTGAAAAGTTAAGTGGTGAAACTTTAAACTATCCCACATATGACAAAGAGATGTATGCCTTGGTTCGAGCACTAAAAACATGGTAACAGTATTTGTGGACCAAGGAGTTTGTCATTCATTCTGATCATGAGTCCTTGAAGTTTCTAAAAAGACAACAAAAGCCGAACAAGAGACATGCTAGGTGGATGGAGTTTCTTGAGACATTTCCATATGTCATCCGATTCAAGAAAGGTAAGGAAAATATTATGGCTGATGCACTTTCACGAAGGTACTCTTTACTCTCTTCTCTTGACTCTAAAATTCTGGGTTTTGAACAAATCAAAGAGTTGTATCGTGAAGATGTGGATTTTGGTATGATTTTTTAAAGTTGTGAAAAGGGCTCTTTTGAAAAGTTTTTCATACATGATGGGTTTTTGTTCAAACAATCAAAGCTTTGCATTCCAAACACTTCTTTACGTGAACTTTTGGTTTGGGAGGCATATAGTGGGGGCCTTATGGGTCATTCTGGTGTGACAAAAACATTGAATATTTTGCAGGAACATTTCTTTTGGCCAAAAATGAAAGTTTATGTTGGAAAAGTTTATGAAAAGTGCATTGTTTTAAACAAGCCAAATCAAAGGTTCAACCTCATGGTTTATACACTCCTCTGCCTATACCAAGTGAACCAACATCTTTCTATGGATTTTGTGTTGGGATTGCCAAGAACTAAAAATGGCAAAGATTCGATATTTGTGGTTATTGATCGGTTTTCGAAAATGGTGCATTTCATTCCATGCAATCGAACCAATGATGCCTCACATATTTCAGATTTGTTTTTCAAAGAAGTGGTTAGATTGCAGCCAAGAACTATCGTCTAGGATCGCGACACAAAGTTTGTAAGTTACTTTTGGAAAACGTTGTGGGGAAAATTAGGAACAAAGCTTTTGTTTTCTACAACTTGTCATCCCCAAACGGATGGACAAACTGAAGTTGTGAATCGTACACTTGGTACTTAGTTGAGATCAATAGTGGGGAGAAATGTGAAAACTTGGGAGCAATGCTTACCTCATGTTGAGTTTGCATATAATCGAAATGTGCATTCTGCTACTAAGTTTTCACCTTTCGAGATTGTGTATGGATTTAAACCATTAACTCCTATGGATTTAACTCCTTTGCCTATGAATGAGCATTTGAATTTAGATGGCAAAAATAAGGCGGAATTTGTCAAGCAAATTCATGAGCAGGAAAAACACAACATTGAAGAGTGAACCAAAAAGTATGAACAACAAGCAAACAAGGGAAAAAGAAAGATTATTTTTGAACCAGGAGATTGAGTGTGGCATCATTTGCGGATGGAATGGTTTCCAACAAAACGAAAGTCAAAGTTAAGCCAAGGGGAGATGGACCATTTCACGTGTTGCAGAAAATCAATGACAATGCTTACAAACTTGATCTTCCAGATGAGTATAATGTTCATGATGTTTTTACTGTAACTGACTTGACTCTGTTTGATGCAGGTGAAGATTTGAGGACAAATCACTTTCAAGAGGAGGGGAATGATGAGAACCTGTCCAAGGACCGAGATGACGAAGAACCGTTAAGGTGGAAGAAAGGACCTATCACAAGATCAAATACCAAGATGTTCCAGGATGCTCTCAATGGAATGATTAAATATTGTCGGAATCAAGCTCCCATTTGTTCCCAAAACAACCAAGCACACTTCCTAATGTTGATCCAAGTTGAACACTAATATTAGTCCAAGTTTTGGAGCCCAAGTTCTCACTTTAATCCACAAAAGCCCAAAAATAAATAAAATTCGGCCAAGCCCACCCATGTGCATTGTTTTGGCCATAACTTCCTCATTTTAAGCCCAATTTGAGTGAAATAAAAGCCCACTTCAACCTTAGCCTCTTTCCTATATTTTCAAGAGTAAAAAAGGCCCAAAATATATCCTTAGCCACGTCCATGAATTTGCCCAAAAAGGTGTCCATGTTAATTAACTTGTCAAAGATTAAATTCAAGGCACTTTGAAGGTTTTCTCAACATTATGGCCATTTACTTGGTGGAGATAAAGGGATAGAAGTTACTTGCATGATTAATAATACCTTCTAGCAGCTTCAAGTGGTGAAATGTTAATAATGCCCTTTTGATAAGTAGTCTTGCTTATTTGATAGGTTATCGTGATAGCTTGTGCAACTAGTCTAGATAAGTAGTTGATCTTATATTTTCTCCTATAAATAGGCACTCAATGTAACCATTTCAATGATCCTTTATTTTGAGTAAAATTGTGAGTTTTTAACTCTTATTGTTCCTTACGAACTTTTAGAACTTATCGAGTGTTTTAGCTTGTGGCGTTCGAAACTTATCAATCAACTTGGTGGGGTTGATTATGGCGTTCTCTATACCAAAGTTCTTGCCTCGTATATAGGCAACGGGTTGCGGTTCCACATATACCAAGGTTCTTGTCTCGTTTATAGACAACGGGTCGCGGTCCTATCCAAGTTACTTGACACAACCATTAGAACGATCGGGCAATCGTGATCTATCACACATTTATCGGGTGAGATCACATCACCAACCATCTTGATAAGTAACAAAACCTATCATGATAAGCTATCAAATAAGCTAAACCACTTATCAAAAGGGCCTTCTTGACATCACCACTTGAATCTTCTAGAAAGTGTCTTGGTTCATTGTCTTTTGCAAAACCCTTAGTATCCTCCATGTAAATGACAATGACCTTTCAAAATGCCTTGAAATGAAGAGAAGACTATCAAATTGCCTTGTAATTAATCTAGACATGTGCATTGAACACGGACACTCTTTTGGGACATGGCAAATGGTCCTTTATTGGGCTTTAATCTTCTTGAAAAGATAGGAAAAAGTCTTAGCTTTCATTGGGCTTTTATTTGACTCAATTCGGGCTTGAAATGAGTGAGTTATGGGCAAAACATAGGCTAAGTGTTGGGTTGGCCGAATTTTGTTTATTTATAGGCTTTTATAGATAGAAGCAACACAACTTGTCTACAAACACTAAACCAATCTTGATCCATGATTTGGAATAAAATAAGAAACTTGTTTGATTATTTTGCAAAGCAACGTGAGCATTATTTTCCAAAGTTTTACATGGATACACATCTTTTTTGCCCATGGTTAGGATCATATCATTCTCCACCTCTTGAGAGTGATTTGTCCTCAAATCAGCACGTCTATATTGCATACAACTTTTAAAAATTAGTGGAAACTAAAAAATGAGGATTTTTCTCCACCTTTTTCCACTTTCTATTTTATGTTTTCTTATGCTTCTTTTTTCAATAAGCTTTTTTCTAATTTTTCCTTTAAAGAAATTAAAAATAAGACAAGAAAGAACATAAGATAGAATTGACAAATAAAACAAACCAATAGAAGTGGCTCTGATACCAAATGATGTGATCTCACCCAATGAATATGAGATTGATCACGAGTTGTCCGATCGTTCTATTGGATGTTATTATTAGAAATGGATAGAACCGCGACCTGTTGCCTATAAACGAGACAAGAACCTTGGTATAGATGGTGAAGCGGCGAGTCTATATAATAAGGCAAGAACCTTGGTATAAGAAAACGCCACAACCAAAACCCCACCAAGTTGATTGATAAGTTTCGAACGCCACAAGTATGCAAACTTGATAAGTTCTAGAAGTTCATACTGAGCTAAAAGCTCACAATTTCACTCAAGTCAAGCATGATTACAAATGTTTACATTCCTCTCTATTTATAGATAAAAATATAAGGAAAACCAACCATCTTGATAAGTAACAAAAGCTATCACGATTAGCTATCAAATGAGCTAAACTACTTATCAAAAGGGCTTTCTTGATATTTCACCACTTGAATCTTCTAGAAAGTGTCTTGGTTCATTGTCCTTTGCTAAACCCTTAGTATCCTCAAGTAAATGACTATGACCTTTCAAAATGCCTTGAAACGAAGAGAAGACTTTCAAATTGCCTTGTAATTAATCTAGACATGTGCATTGAACATGGACACTCTTTTGGGCAGATTTTAGGACATGGCAAATTGTAACAGCCCGTAATTTATTAAATACAAATTACAGCAACAGACTTTGGATAATAAAGCAATTTTATCCAAATATTAGTAATTAACTGAAAACATGAATCTTAAATAGTTAATTATATTAAGTTATAATTATTTATGAAAAGTTGCCCAAAATTAGCTGAAATAAAATTAATAATTAAAATTCAGCTAAATGACAAATTAAAGACTGAAAATGACGAAACAGACTAAAATGAATATAAAATGTGACTAAAAGACATTTATGCAAGTCGGATTGTTGGGAAGTAAAGTTGGTCAATTCCGGATAATTCAGTAGAAAATCTGATTTTCTCCCTATTTTCCTATAAATAGGGCAGCCCTCCTCATTTCTTAAGTTTGGAAAATCTAGAACTCTCTCCTTCTCTCTCTACACTCTCACCTTCTCTCTAGAATTCCTCCTAATCGAACCGTCGGATTCTCGTGATTCATACGCCATCGGATAGAGATCGTCGAGCTCTTCACGAATCTACCATTACATGTTTGATTTCGTCCGAATTTGAGGTAAGATCGACCCCTTTTCTGTCTTTTGGTTCGGTTTTGAAAGAGCAATTTCGAGTTTGCTCATTTTCCCTTCATTTGAAGCTGATTTGCTTCCGTTTAGGACCTGTTTTTGCTTGGAAATCATCCATAGTCGAAGGTTATAGCTTGGACGAAGGTTAGTAACCATTTCTCTATCATTTATGCTCATATTTAGTTGTTAGAACCTGGAAAACCGATGAACAAGATGAACAAATTCGAGAGATTCATGCTTAGACTCGAATTGTGTGTGGGTCTCGAATCTAATCACCTAGACTCGAGGGTGTGTGTGTTCAAATCTATGTGGGTGTGTCTCGAGTCTGTGTGTGGGATTCGAGTCTATATGGCTTCGAATCTGTCTCAAGAATTTAAAAGCTTCGAATCTGATTCCTTAGTCTCGAAAGTGATGTGAATTTCGACTCTATTAATTAGATTCGAATATGTGTAGTTCGAATCTATCTCCTTAGTCTCGAATGAATGCTTGGAACTATGTATGTCTTCGATTCTATGTGTGTATGTTTCGAATCTATAGATTCGAATTAGGCATGGCTCGAATCTAGCTTCCTTAATTCGAATCTGTGTTTGTTCCTAGCCAAAGTTAAATTCCTAAATTCAGATTAAGTGATTAATCAACCTATTGTAATTAAAAGAATAATATGATTATGATAAAACTCACAAGTTCATGTTGCATAACTATTTTATGCACAAATGAATTATCAGACTCTGTACGAACCCTTAGAATGTGTATGACCTGTTCAACTTGCTAAGTAATACGATTGGCTTTGTTTCAAGGCCACACATCTGTAATTAGGTGAATCGTATTAATCTGATAAGAATAGACTCACCTTGGGACGATAGGAACTACCTCAGACTCGATAACCAGAATTGACAATAACCTAATTATGTAACTAGGGTTATATAGACTATGTCACAGACTTGAAACTGAAATGCCAGACTTGAAACTGAACTGCAGGAACCCACCGATTTGACAGAGTAAACTGAACAGCTTAACTCGTTAAGCATTATCTGACTACGGACCACTGTGAGTGACAGATTTCATTAATTACTTGCATATATTTCGATACTTATTGGTGAATGTATTGACTGTATGGAAACTTCTGATTGTTGCTGCATGTTTCTTTAATACTATATTGTATCATAGAAACGTACTTTTGACATTACTGAAGCTAGACACTTGAATTGCCTTGATTGCATGTTCACTTTTACATTTTATGTAAATACGTATCATGCTTATTGCTTACTTGACTGTATAAATATTTGCCGCTGCATATTGCATTATCCGACAGGACCGAATGTGAGATCTCCATTCACAGGAGGGAATTCTGCAGATTCCTTTCCTATTTGACTTGTTTCCATACACTTCCCGTAGGGCTTCGGCCTTACACATGGGAATACCGACTGGGTTGTCTCCCAACCTTTTTGCCGTCTCTGACGTATTGCCGACAGGATCTGATAGTATGTTATATGTGTGTGGTAACTAATGGAACTCTGTTAACTCACTAAGCATTGTTAGCTTACTCTGTCATGACAACTCTTTTACAGGAAAAGTTGATAAAGGCAAGACCCTAGCAGGTAGTTCGTCCCAGGCTAAGTGATTCTGGACATTTGATGAATAGCAGACTTTTGGACTTTTGATGACGCCTATTTTGAAAAGATGATGCGGTCTCGGGTAGCTTGTTCAGTCTTCCGCACTCTGATTGAAGATTTAGAAGCTAGTTAGACCACCATTTGATTTTAATATATTGTTGTAATTAAGTATTCATGCTGATGGACCTGTGGTATCAAACAATTAGTAATATTTATTACTTAATCAAATGAAATATTATGACGTGTACTGTTTGTGGAAACTTGGATGTTACAAAGTTGGTATCAGAGCAGCAGTTTAATCATCGGATTGGCCACCCGATACTTAAACTACTGGTATGGTATGGACTATGTGACTCTGAATTCCCGGACAAGTCACCGAGGCCTAGGGTAACCTAATTAGTAAAGGACTACCCACACAACTTGACCTAAGATAGGCAAATGATGACTGATAGGATGGGAGAGGGATTGACTGCTTGATACTGACTTGACTTTGACTTGACTTTGTGAGTCTGATTAACTGCCTTCATATCTATGAATTTAGATATGATTATCTGACGTAGGAATTATGACTCGAACTGTGCTTATTTGAATTAGGAAATAATAGCTATTTCCTTTATATTTTCAGCCAATGGCTGATAAGAATCCGACTGTTGCCGGTTCCTCAAGGGTTGATAAAGCTGCTGATGCTGCAGCTGATCAACACAAAGAATCTGTTCATGTAGAGGACTTAGGCACTGACCCTGAAAATATTGCTAATGACTCAAGCAGTACTGCTACGCCTGTGCCTCCCCAGCAGGCTCAATTGATTGACCTCGTTCATAAGTTGAATGAGGATAACCGTAGGCAGATGCAGCTTATGATGGATAGAAATCGATTACAGACTGATATGGCAGTTGAAGACCGATTTAGGGAGATTAAGGATTTGTTGACCAAGGGTAAAGCAGTGATGCAGACTGACGAAGTAAACCAGCGTGAAATGGAATTTAAGCGCCGTGAAGAAGAACTTAGGTTGCGAGAACTTAAGTTACAGGAATTAGAACTGAAGCATAGGGAAGAAATGTTAGCGAAGCCGAAGAAAGACAGGAAGAGGAAACATAGGCATGTGTCCTCTGATGAAAGTGAGACTGACTCTTCCGACCATCACGTTAAGGTGGGACGAGAGTGTACATTTGTTGACTTTAAGAAATGTGGGGCTCGTACATTTGCGGGGTCATCTGATCCTGTTAAGGCTATAGACTGGGTCGCGAATGTGGAGAAAGCGTTTAAACTCTCCAAGTGTAATGAAGAAGATAAGGTGACATTTGCGACGGGAATGTTGGAAGATGGAGCTGGCCGTTGGTGGAAGTCAATTACGAATCCCATGTCTGAAGCAATGGAGAAATCCATTACTTGGGATCAATTTAAGATTCATCTGAAAGAAAAGTACTGCCCCCAGGATGTTAAGCGCCAGATGGAGAAAACCCTGCTATCTTTTCAGCAAGGTACAAGATCCGTGACGGACTATGAGCTGGAATTCACCAGGCTCTCGCTATTATCTGATCACCCTGTCGATACTGACGAAAGACGAAGGGATTTGTTTGTGGATGGTCTGGATAGAGAAATCCGGAAGTTTGTGAAGTCTGGCAGGCCGAGAAGTTATATTGAGGCAGTGGAAATTGCTAGGGTAGGTGAGCTTGAAATCTATCCTGAGCGAGCGTGTCCTTTTATTGCTAAATCTAGTAAGAAGGAAAAATCTGAGAGAGCTGAAAAGAAGAGTGAAAGTTCGAAGAAGGGAGATAAGCAGTCTTCCAAGAAAGCTATGTCGTATGTCGTGACCTCGACGCCAAAACCTGCTTGTCCTCGCTGCAAGCAAATTCATGAAGGAAAGTGCGATCCTGCGTTCGTTAAGTGCTATTGCTGTAGGCAGAGCGGTCACGATAGGTCAGAATGTCCCAGGCGCAGTGAGGCTTGCCGAAACTGCATCACGTTGGGGCACCATGCTAAAGACTGTACTCGGCCTCGATTTGTTCCTCCGCCTACAACTTCACCTCAACAATCAGTCAAAGGTTCTTCTGCCCCGAGGAATCAACCGAGATCTTTCCAGATGACAGGCGAAGAGGCAAAAGAGACTGCTGACGTCGTCACGGGTACATTTCATGTTAATGATATGCCTGCCTTAATCTTATTTGACTCTGGCTCTAATCTGTCGTATGTGTCTGAAAAGTTTGCTAAACAGTTTGATTTTGCCCCTGTGATGTTACCTGCACCCTTAGACATAGAAACTGCTAGCTCGAATTATGTGACTGTGAATAGAGTCTTTCGTTCCTGTAAGCTAGTGATTGATGACCTCTCCTCGAACGTCGACCTGATACCGATGTGGATTAGGGAATTCGATGTTATTATAGGAATGGACTGGCTTATGACGAATAATGCTGAAATCCTTTGTGCAAAAAGGATAATTAGAATTAGTACCCCCGAAGGAAGTGAACGTTATGTTTATGGCGATAGAAGGACTCGAGATTTAGGTCTCATTTCTGTAATGAAAGCCCGAAAGTGCCTAACCAAAGGTTGTGCCGCCTATTTAGCATATGCCTTAGATGATAAGGAAGTTAAAAAGACCGTGTCTGATGTACCTGTAGTTAGAGATTTCCCTGACGTGTTCCCGGATGACATCTCTGGTTTGCCACCAGATCGTCAAATCGAATTCCATATTGACCTTGTACCGGGTGCTGCTCCTATCGCGAAAGCCCCTTACCGACTTGCTCCGAATGAAATGAAGGAAATGATGAGTCAGTTGCAGGAATTATTGGAAAAAGGGTTTATTCGTCCGAGTATTTCTCCTTGGGGTGCTCCGGTTCTTTTTGTTAAGAAGAAGGATGGTACCTTTCGCATGTGTATAGATTATCGGGAGCTGAATAAAGTAACTATCAAGAACCGATACCCTCTGCCAAGAATTGACGACTTGTTTGACCAATTGCAAGGGGCTAGCTACTTCTCAAAGATTGATCTCCGATCTGGATATCATCAACTCAAAGTATTTGAGTCTGACGTACCGAAGACTGCATTTCGTACTCGGTATGGCCATTTTGAATTCTTAGTAATGCCGTTCGGTCTCACAAATGCCCCGGCCGCATTTATGGACCTTATGAATAGGGTATGTAGACCAATGCTGGATAAATCAGTGATAGTCTTCATTGATGACATCTTGATTTACTCTAAGTCTGAATCTGATCATGCTATGCATTTGCGAGAATTGCTAGAATTGTTACGAAAGGAGCGACTCTACGCGAAATTCTCCAAATGTGAATTCTGGTTACGCCAGGTGCAGTTTTTAGGACATATTGTCTCCGGTGAGGGAATAGCCGTAGATCCATCAAAGGTTGATGCGGTTCAGAAGTGGGAAGCGCCGAAAAACGTATCTGAAGTTCGAAGTTTCTTGGGTTTAGCGGGCTATTATAGAAGATTTATCCGTGATTTCTCCAAGATTGCGGTGCCTTTAACCAGTCTGACGAAGAAGGAGGTTAAGTTTGAATGGAATGAATCTCAAGATCGAGCCTTTGAGACTTTGAAGCGTAAGCTAATTGAAGCACCGGTTTTGGCCTTACCTGAGGGTAATGACGATTTTGTAGTCTATAGTGATGCTTCTAAGATGGGATTAGGCTGTGTGCTGATGCAAAGGGATAAAGTAATTGCATACGCATCAAGGCAGCTAAAGGCGCATGAAAAGAATTATCCGACGCATGATTTAGAACTTGCAGCCGTTACCTTTGCACTGAAGATTTGGCGGCATTATCTGTATGGGACTAGATGCAAGTTATATACAGATCACAAAAGTCTGAAGTATATATTTGACCAGAAAGAGCTGAATATGCGACAAAGGCGATCTATGGAATTGATTAAAGACTATGACTGTGAAATCCTTTACCATCCAGGTAAAGCAAACGTTGTAGCAGATGCCCTAAGCCGCAAAACCGGACAAGACCATTATACCCGATGTTATGCTTTGACTCCTGTTGTTTTGGAGTCTGCCTTGCCTGAGTCGATTATTGCCGCTCAGACCGAAGCCATTCGGGATGAGAACTTGAAATCTGAACGTATGGTTACTTATGTGACCCAGCTGACTCTTGATAATAGCGGTCTTGGACGGTTCTTGGATAGAATATGGGTTCCCAGACTAGGAGGTATTCGGGATCAAATTCTGTCGGAAGCTCATATGTCAAAATTTTCGATACACCCTGGTTCTACTAAAATGTATCAAGATTTGAGGACGGAATATTGGTGGCCTGGAATGAAGAAGGACGTGGGGCGATATGTAGAAAATTGCATGACTTGTTTACAAGTCAAATCTGAACATCAGAAGCCGTATGGGGAACTACAACCATTGCTGATCCCGGAATGGAAGTGGGACCATATAACCATGGACTTTGTGACGAAGCTGCCCAGGACAAAGCGGAATCATGACTCTATATGGGTAATAGTGGATCGACTTACTAAGTCAGCCCATTTTCTACCCATACGTGAAGATGAACGCCTCGAAAAGTTAGCTGAATTGTACGTAAAGGAAATCGTGACTAGACATGGTGTGCCATTGTCTATAGTATCGGACCGTGACAGCAGATTTACTTCTCGTTTTTGGAAGGTTTTTCAGAATGGACTAGAAACTGAACTTAAGATGAGCACCGCCTATCATCCTGAAACTGACGGGCAAAGTGAGAGGACAATTTTGACCTTAGAAGATATGTTACGTGCCTGTGTGATTGATCTCGGTGGAAGTTGGGATACTCACCTGCCGTTTGTGGAGTTTGCATATAACAATAGTTATCATTCGACTATTGGTATGCCTCCATATCAGCTTTTGTACGGACGTCGATGCAGAACTCCAACCTGTTGGAGGGAAACAGGTGAACGCCCGATCTCTGGACCAGCGATTCTGCAAGAAGCCCATGACCAACTACAGTTGATTCGACAGCGGATTCAGACTTCTCAAGACAGACAAAAGAAGTATCATGATAGAAGACGGAAACCAATTGCGTTTGAAGTTGGAGATAAAGTGTTGTTGAAAGTCTCGCCAAGAAAAGGAATAGTAAGGTTCGGCAAACGGGGGAAGTTGAGCCCTCGATATGTGGGTCCTTTTGAAATTCTCGAGCGTGTAGGATTGCAGGCCTACAGATTGAAGTTGCCTGCCGAAATGACTGGGATTCATGATGTATTTCATGTGAGTAATCTTCGAAAGTGTTTAGCTGACGCTGAAGCTGTGATTCCTTGGAAAGATGTGCAAATTGATGAGCAGTTGCGATACGAAGAAGAGCCCGAGCGTATAATCGATCATAAGGTTTCGAAATTACGCAACAAGGAAATTCCAATGGTGTTAGTTCAATGGAAATACCATAAGGGATCTGCGCAAACTTGGGAACGAGAAGACGAGATTAGGCAAAAGTATCCGGAGTTATTCCTGTCTTAGTCAATTCCGAGGACGGAATCAATTTAACGGGGGAAGATTGTAACAGCCCGTAATTTATTAAATACAAATTACAGCAACAGACTTTGGATAATAAAGCAATTTTATCCAAATATTAGTAATT